>CM032326.1:0-412500 GCA_019022515.1 Quercus aquifolioides
TAGATTCTCATGAACGGGAAAGACTAGGAAAAAAAATACATTTGTTACCAACTAAGGGTTGTACTACTACAAAGTCATGCCATTTGGACTTATGAAAGCAGGAGCCACCTACTAGAGGCTAGTAAACCAGATATCCAGCAAGCAAATAGGCAGGAACATGGAAGTCTATGTGGATGACATGCTCGTAAAGAGTAAGGAGGAAAAGTCCCATCTCGACGACCTTCAAGAGACTTTTAATACCCTAAGGAAATATCAAATGAAGCTAAATCCTGCAAAATGCATGTTTGGAGTTTCATCAAGGAAGTTTCTTGGTTTTATGGTCTCTCAGCGAGGGATTGAAGCTAATCCAGAGAAAGTTAAAGCTATACTTGACATGGCTTCGCCGAGAAATGTGAAGGAAGTGCAAAGACTAACTGGACGGATTGCAGCTTTGAATAGGTTTGTCTCTAAGGCTACTGATAAGTGTATTCCCTTTTTCAAAACTCTTAAGCAAGCATTCCAATGGATAGACGAGTGTGAAGTAGCCTTCTAGAGCCTTAAGGAGTATTTAGATAAACCACCACTCTTAAGTCCGTTTGTAGAAGGGGAAGATCTATTTTTGTATCTAGCTGTATCATAAATGGCTGTCAGCTCAGCCTTGATTCGTGAAGAGTTCAAGGTTCAACGACCAGTTTACTACACTAGCCAAGCTTTTCATGGTGCTGAAATGAAATACCTGTGAATAGAGAAGATGGCCTTCTCCTTGATCATCACTTCAAGAAAGCTACGTCCATATTTCCAAGTTCATACCATCATGGTGATGACAAACCAACCAATCTGAAAGGCCATGAGTAAACCCGATGCAATAGGATGCATGGTCCAGTGGGCGATTGAACTAAGCCAGTTTGATATTGAATACAGACCAACGACAGTAATCAAAGCCCAAGCACTAGCAGATTTTATCGCTGAATTCACTCTTCTAGATCCTAATCCAAAAGCAAAATATTAGACAGCGTATGCAAATGGCTCGTCTGTTACAAGGGTCGGAAGGGTTGGTGTAATTATATCCTCACCCGAGAAGGATATCTTCAAATATGGAGCGCAACTCCAATTCCCCGCAACAAACAACGAAGCGGAGTACGAAGCAATCCTTACAAATTTAAGGGTAGCTAAATCTTTGGGAGCCAAGAACTTGAAATTGAAGACTGATTCCAAGCTAGTTGTTGGACAAATAACCTAAGAGTATGAAGCAAAGGAAGAGAGAATGAAGAGGTATTTAAAGCTAACAAATCAGTTGGTTGATTATTTTGATGATGTCAGGTTTGAGCAAATCCCACGGGAGAATAATTTTGATGCTGATGAGGTGGCTCGATTAGCATCATCCAATGAAGCCATGAATAGGCCTGGGCTGTATATGGAGATATAAACGGTCCCAAGCATAGAAGGGTTGCAAGCCTTCTCAGTTCGGCAGTCACCCACCTGGATGGATCCGATCCTTTCTTACATTAATGATGGCCAGCTTCCATCAGACCTAGCAGAGGTAAATAAGATCAAGATTAGATCCGCAAGGTTCACGGTTGTAAATGACGAGCTTTATAAAAAGGGATTTTCATTACCCTATTTGAAGTGTTTAAATCCTAAAGAAGTGGTGTATGTGTTACTGGAAATCCATGATGGTATATGCAGTGACCATTCAGGACCTCGATCTCTAGTTGGGAAGGCAATTAGGGCAATTTGCTTTTGGTAAACTATGCAAAAAGATGCAGTTGAGCTTGTCCAAAAATGTGATAAATGCCAACAATTTGGAAATGTGCAGCATATTCCAGGGGAGCTAATGATGAGCATCTCTTCCCCATGGCCATTCTCAAATTGATATTGTTGGCCTATTGTCACAAGGTAAAAAGCAAGTTAAGTTTTTGCTCGTTGCTATTGATTATTTCACAAAATGGGTCAAAGTAGAACCTTTGGCAGTAATCACAAAGAACAAGGTACAGAAATTTGTTTGGAAGAACATTGTCTGCAGGTTTGGAATCCCAAGGGTGATCATTTCTGGCAATGGATGGCAATTTGATAGCCGTAAGTTCAGAGATTTTTGCAGAGAGTTGGAAATTAAAAAGCCATTACTTATCACCAAGGCATCCACAAGTGAATTGTCAGACATAAGTTACGAATCGTACTTTGCTTAAGATCATCAAAGCTTGACTTGAGGTGTGGACACAACAGGGAGTTTGCCACTTAGTTTGCAATGGTCTAGGAACCATCTATATAGCGTCCTCTTAAGGAAGGGTCTTTGATCTTACTACCAGAGTATGGGTCAAAGTTTAGGTACGACTTGGGAAGGTGTAAGGCACCCAAGACTGCCCAAACCCAAGGTTGGCTTTCACTCTTTGTGTTCTACGTATTAACCCTATTAAAGGCACATTCAATATTGCATCTATAGTCATGCACACACTAGCATACATCTAGTAAACAAACATGACATCTTTATCCCAAAACCCTAGCATACATCTATCGTAGCATACATCTATCTCATCTCATCCAAGGCAGCAAGCACGTTCACACATTATAATCACCACCAATTGAGGGAATTAATTAGCATATTCATCATGTTCATCAATCAAGAAATCTTATCATGCTCATCAACCAAATCAAATGCATGTTCATGTAATTATGCATGACTTACCTCATAGCACCACAGCACCTATGCATCAATGCATGTTTATGTGATTCAACCAAGATATAAACCCTAATTATCAATTCAATAATCAGAGCGTGTGAAACATGTTATTCTTCTAACCCTAGACCTAAACATGTGAAAACTAGGACACAATAAGACCTAAACATGTGATTAAAACTAACCAAAACAAACAAAATAACAAGAACCCTAAAT
Source organism: Quercus aquifolioides (assembly GCA_019022515.1). Taxonomy (NCBI): domain Eukaryota; kingdom Viridiplantae; phylum Streptophyta; class Magnoliopsida; order Fagales; family Fagaceae; genus Quercus; species Quercus aquifolioides. Next base: position 2,870 of record CM032326.1, read on the forward strand.
CTAGGTTTCTGGGCACGAGATGGCATATGCATACATAAGTATGCATACGCATGCCTCCAATATGCGTATGCATACATGAGTATGCGCTTGCATACCGCCCAGAAACATAGTTTTAAAGTAGACAACAAATAACAATCAAACAAAACCTAACATGTTTTAAATATAAAACTAAATAACCTAAACTAACAACAAAGATATCAAAGATAAACAAAACAAAATCTATCCTAAACATGCATTGGATCTAACAACAAACAAGAGCAACACTTAACACATCAAAACGTATTCATCGATATATCAAATCATTCAACTCTCCAATAAAAACATGATGAGACACAACAAAACAAAATCAAAAAAAGCAAAACATATTTCTAAGCATGTATAACAAATAAATCAAATAAAAACAACAACAACACAAGTTGTAAAAAACCAAATTAAAGAAGAGCCATGAAGAGAGACCCAACACAACTTGAATGATATTTAACCAGCCCCTTAGTGCCTACACAACAAGATTGAATGATAATCAAAAGAATTAAATATATCAATAGTTCATTAGTCACAACTCAAAATAAAAAGATATTCTTGAAAAGATTGTTTGAAAAAAAGTTTTGAAAGAGATTAGGAAATAGTTTGCTCCCTTAGAACTAACTAAAGAGAGGTTTTGATTTTGTCAAAAACGCGCTAAGGAGTTGCCTTAGTGTTTTCAAAAGAGAAAATAAGGTTTTAGAGCAGATGGAGGCCAAAAAATCCTTCTCTCTTGCTAGGGTTTTGATCTGAGACATAAGATGAGTATTTATAAGTTAAAATTAGGGTCTTAGGGGCTTTTTAATAGTCTTTGGACGTTCTCAAGGGTTTATGGGCCAGCCCACATCAAAGCATGATGTTTTAGGCCCTTAAAATGAAGTTTTAAAACCTAGAAAATCGGACTATCTAGCTGGCCCAACTTCAAATGATCATAACTTACTCAATATAAGTCCAAATTAGGCAAAATTTATGTTCAAATTGAAGCCCAAGATGTCTACTTTCCAATGAAACAAAGCTATCTAAAAAATTTTTATGGATCAAAGTTATGGTCAAAACATTGAGCAAAAGTCATTTTTCAGCATCGCTTTCAAATCAATTTGAGCACTTTTGAGTTGTGATTACTTCTAAACTATCAAAATAACTTCAATTACCTTTTGTAGACTTGTCAAACTCATCATTGGGATCGGGGAATAAAATTTTAATTAACCGGGTACAAAATGAGGTGTCTATAGATGCCTCTCTTTTGGCTATACTTGCTCCGCAAGTGGTAGTCAAAAGCCTGAAGAGACGAACCATTTTGTAGGTTAATAAACTTTAAGTCCACACACACACAACACAAACATGCAAACATGCAAGCAAACAAGCAAACATGGGGTGTGGGTGCAAAATCCAATCGCTGGATTCTGCGAGTCCCTATTCTCCTTGGTTCGTTATCCTGAACCTTAGGTAAAGGGGAAAACAAGCAAAAGCAGTTACTATCCAAGCCCAAAAATAAACCTCATCACATCATCATACCATGTTATCATCACATCAATAACATATCATGTTCACAACAAGGATGGCTACTATCCTAAGCCAACAGAAACACATCAACACATCATAAACACAACAAGGATGGCTACTATCCTAAGCCATGGAAAGATATCATAAACATAACATCAATACCTAAGTTCGCTATCATGAACTTAGAATCAAAAACACACAACACGAATGGCTACTAACCTAAGCCAAACTCACACATCACACATCATGTTATCAACACATCATCACAACATCAAAAACACATCAACACAACGTCATAAACATTCGCACATCATTATAAGTACATCAACATGACATCATATTATCATAAAAGGTTTAAGAGACTCAACATCACACATCAAAGAACTCATCATTCAAGACACATCATTTATTTCTAGAAAAATTCATTATTTAAGGAAATCAACATCATTCAAATCCATCCGTTTTTGAAAAATTTCTTCCATGTTTGAAATATCTCTTGGATTTTTGAAACTTGAAACCTTTTCTTTTGAAATTCTCCTTAGACTTTTGAAATTCTTAATTTTCTTCTTAAATGTCAATCTCTCACTTGAATTTTTGAATCTTTCTTTTGAACTTTAAATATTTTTTTCTTAAGCGACATCCTTCTTGAGGTTTTGAATTCCTCTTTGGAACCTTGAAATCTTTTGGATCTTTTCAATTTTTTCACAATAATTAGGTTACATCAACACAACAGATCACATGAGGACAAAACCAATCACAACAGGTTACATCAGGTTAGGTTCAAACACATCATGATTGAACCAATCACAACGTGTTACATCAAGTTAGGTCCAAACACATCAGGACAGAACCAAGCACAACATATCACATCAGGTTTGGTCCAAACACATCAGAATTGAACCATAGGCACAACATTTCACAACATTCCTCTTAATCTTCTCTTCATTTTTTCTTTCTTCCATCTCCTTTTTTTTTTTTCTTCATTATTTATTTTTCTCACCTCATCTTTTCTTTCTTTCTACTCATCTTTTTTATTTTTCTTTTATTTTTCTCTCTCTTCCATCTTCTTTTCTTTTATTCTCTCTCTTCTCATCTTCCTTTTTATCCTTTCTTTTTCTTCTCTCACTTTCCAAGTCCTCATTTTCTATTTGAATCTTCATCTTTCATTCATTTTTTTTTCTTTATTTTCAACATCTACATTTTTTCAATTTTCTTTCCCATTTTTTTTGGACTTCTAAAAAAATGCATTTTCACTTTAGAACATTAGCAAGGAAGAGTCGATTAGGCCATGGGTTCATTGTATTCTTTTCTTTTATGAGGGCACACATTTATTCAACAAATCATTCATTCTTCATTTCATTTCTTTTTATTATTCACCATGATATTATGACTCAGGAAAATCGATGAAACAAGCTGTTTCAATGTAAAAACCTAGGGAGGATTTGACCTAACTATCCTCAAGGTAAACTAAATCCACTGTAAGAGAATTAAAGTTTTTAAAATAAGATTTAACCCTAAATCTATTGCTACCTTCAGTAGTAACTTACTGACATAACCACATGCAAGCTCTAAATCCACAGACTCCTTCTCTTCTTGGATTTACACCAATACAAGCCGCCTTGCTTGTGATTTTGAGATCCCACTCAAAGGTTTCAAATCACCGTCAGTAATGATCTTGATGAAGCAACTATGTTCTACCAACGCTTGATTGTAGTTTTGGCTCCGGTAGATTCTTGTGTAGTTAGAAGGTACAAAACCTCTTAGATCTCACAAAGAGTAACACACTAATCTTCTAAAAGATCTTCAAAACGTGTCTAGGGTTTTCCTTTTATATGTGGAGAAGTTTAGATGAAACCCTAAATGTTTTTGAGGGCTTGGGCCTGTTTAAAAATTCTGCAGAAAAAACTGGACCTGCAATTTTCAATCAGTCGAGCCTAATTCTCGATCGGTCGAGCAAGGTAGAACTATACTTCTTTTTCTGCAATCAGTTGGACTTAAACCTTGAAATGACCACTTTTAAGCATTGACTAAAAACTTAGTCTAGACATGTTTTTTTCTCGGTTTGCCAACACAATACAAATATGATTCTAAATATTTAAATCTAAATCTTAAGAACCTAACAATCTCCCCCTTTGGCAATCTGTGACAAAATACACGTAAACAATGAAATGCTTAAATTTAAATACAAGCCTAAATACAGGTTATTGCCCTAATACAATCCTTACACAACTACTAACTATTAGTTGCTAGTATAGATAGCAACTGTTGCAAGAATTAACTTGTAAATTCCTGAAACACTGAAAACAAACCATAAACGCATGTGTGGAAGATACAATACAATAATCTAAGTAAATATCTGAATTTTAATTCACAAAACATATAAAGAGACAGTGAACACATCAATAATGAATAACCTCATCATCAATAACTATCATAACCAATTAGCACATCAATTTTTTTGAATAAAAAACATAAACACTAAACAAATATAAACACCAATGGAAATACAATAAATCTACTCCCTTGCGTACAAAAAGTCCTAAAACTACTTTCCCTTTTTGTTACGAATTGCCAAAGGCAAAATCAGTCCTCAAAAGGTGGAGAAGGTGGAAATGCACTCTTAAACTCCGCAAAATCTGCTCTCAAAGAGGCAACCTCCGTCAACAACTCATCGAAAAGCTGTCCATGTGCAACCTATGTAGTCATGAAAGACTCCATCATGGCACGGAGTGATAGAGGAGGGGCAACAGTAGGATCAATATCATCAGCACCACCAGAAGGATCCACAATAGTAGTCGGATCCACAAACGTCTCCTCAGCAGCAGGCATAGCACCAGAGGCAGGAACTGTAGTAGAAGCTTCTCCTCGTGATCTTTTAGACGTCCCAATGCTTGGCTTAACACTCTTCATCTATGCTTGTCGTTGTCTAAGATAGGTGGCTCTTATGGGGGCAGTGATATGCACTAACTCTAAAGGAAGAAACTTAGATAACCCTAAAAACCTCAAAATCATAAAAATAAACATAGGAAAGAACAATTTCAGACTCTTACTCTTACTCTTAGAGATATCAACAATGGTTTGGATAAACATGGAAGGAAAACATATGGAACCATCAGTGACAAAAGTGTAAAGAAAAGCACATCTATCTATAGGAACAGTATGAACATGTGAAATGGGATAGATGTTATGACAAGTAATCCTTAAATACAAAGAATTAAGCTCAGTGAATTCACAAGAATTGATTCTTGATTCAATACCCCAAGAAACAGGACGACCACAAAGAAGTGACATTATGTCATCAACAGCAGGAAACTCAGTGTATGGGTATGTGGGTTTACGAACTAAAGGTACACCTAAAGCTTCAGAGATAGTTTGTTTAATACAGTAAACTCTTGACCTCTAATCCAGGAAGTCAAGTAATGACCACCTGTGACCTCAAAATACATAGAGAGGTTAGAGTAAAACTCTTTAATCAAAGTTACAGGAGGAGGATCAGATGCCTCACATAAAGAAACCCAGTTCTTAGACACAAAGTTTCTACGAATGGAAGGATCTAGCTCACTCAAAACTATTTCCCTCTCACCCTAGATAGACCTATACTTAGTCAAGTTCTCATATGTATCCTTACATTTAGCAGACAAAAAACTATCTCTATCAACAAGGGTTGAACCAAAAGAGGAAGACCTAGGGTTCCTATTTGCTTTTGTTTTAAACTTCCTACCAACCTTAGGAGCCATGACTAAGGACAGAAACAAAGAAAACACAACAAAACCAAGGGTAAACTGCATTAAGAAGGCTTAGAGACAGGATAACATGCAATTTTGAAAAACTATATGATGCATGACATTTAAATTCTCATGATGTGTCCTTTAATGCTCCAAATAGCTCAATTTTATCACAGTCTTGAAAATTGATCAAGAAAATTAAGAATTATAGAATATCCCCAATTTTTAGAACCTAATTTTAAAAATTCCTTATATTGATCAATTGAATAACACAACAAGTATAAAACAAGTTATAATCACTCAATCTAACAATAACAGAAGCCAATTTCACTCAAATTTTCCCAATTTAACAAAATCCCCAAATCTCTGAAGAACTTAAGAACCCTAATTTCAAAATTTTTATAAATCATGAAAATTATGAAATTAAAGTATGGGAATCATGTTTAAATGATGCATGATGAGAAAACCCATGGTTCAATTTTGATAATAAAAAAATGCCATAAACATAAAAAACCCCAATTTTTAAAAAATGCAAAAATCCCTGAATAATGCATGATAAGATGTAATTTGATGAAAACAGAAGGTCAAAAGAGTCTTACCTTAAGTGTATGAAGAAAACATTTGAATCTTTGACCAAGAAAATGACAAAAAAAAAAAATAGAGAGAAGGGATTGAGAGAGGAATTGAAGAGATAGACAAAAAGCTTTTGAAAAAGTCAGATCTGATTCCTATTTGTTTTTAAAAATCGAAATCCAATCAGTCAAAAGGAATCGGGAAGGAATTGAAGGAACCCGAGACTTTAAATTAAAAACTCGTTTTTCTTCTTCACATTTCAATCAGTCGAAAAATAGACTCAATCGGTCAAATTCTAAAGGCACAAAAATTTTGAAAAATTTTGGATTTTTTTTTGTTTTTGTTTTGGTAGAATCATTTGAAAAACTATTTTTGTGATATGACATGTATGTTCATGACTTCAAATGATTTTTAAAACCAAACTTTTCAAAGAAAAATTAAAACTTTATTAGATTTCCTCAATCTTTTCTTTCCTCACTCCCCAAAATGCATTAAACACATCAAAAAGTTTAATTTTGGAAGGCCACAAAACTTAACACACAATTACATGTACCAAATTTAACAAAGTTTTGCTTGTGGTGTGTGCAACTAGTAAATGTATGAGATACTCACAAGGTGATATGTAAACAGAGAATAAACACACTTTCTACATTATTCATCACTTAACTTTGAAAGTGACTATCTCCTAAAGAGTTACATCATATAACTCTCACATCTTCTAGAAAACACGCTTGCAACCATGCAAATTTTATTTTTATTATTATTATTATTATTATTATATTTTGCCTTTTCTTTTTTCTTTTGAAGCATAGTTTTCTTTTTGTTTTTCATTTTGCTTTTTGCTTCTTTTTAACTAATGTACAATAACACCTTAAGTATTTTGATGTGCAAATGCTACACCTTACCGAGCACAGCTTTTATGATTTGCACACAAGTGTTCATGATTGGCGAGTAATAGTGGTGAGATGGTTATTTATGCCTTTCTCCTAAAATTTTTAGTCCTTACAACCAAAAGAATGTGACTTCAAAATCAAGAGTATGTGATTACAAACCATAAATGACTCACACAATATAAGTACTACATAGCACAAACTAGCAAAGTGCAGAAAAATAAAGCCCATCAAAGCTAAACAAGGTACACAGTCATGAAATGCAAATTTCATAGGCCAACCTCAATTACACATCTTGAAGATGTATAATACAAAAACCCTTTTTTTTCCTGATTTTCTATCTTTTTTAAAAAAACTAAAAAACAACAAAAACAAACCTAGAATGCAATGTATGAATGTTATGTAAATGTAAACTTAAAGAAAAACAATTTTGGTCACAAGAGATAGAAAGAATTAACACAAGGACCATGAAACTTATAGGTGACTAGGGACAAGTGATCACACCAATCACTTGACGAAGAGACTCAAACTTACTCCTATCGAGTGGTTTGGTAAAAATGTTTGCATTCTGACGCTCAGTAGGAATGTACTCAAGAGCAACAACCTTTCTTTTGACAAGATCCCTAATGAAGTGATATCTAGGGGCTGTTTGGATTTGCTGTTTCCATAACTCATAACTTTGTTTCCATCACTCATAACTCAAAATATGTGGGTCCCACAAAAAAACTTTGTTTGGATTTGTTTCTAGTTTTTGTTTCCATCACTCAATTATCTGATTTTTGAGTGATGAGTTATGGAAATTGAAAACACATTTTAGGTGTTTTCAGTTTTCAAAACTTAGTTTTCAATGGCATTTTCGTTATTAAGCCCACATACCCAGTAGCAATGTTTGACAAATGGACTGATGTTTTATTTTTTATATTTTTTTTGGTGAAACCCAGCCGCAATGTTTGACAAACGGACTGATTTTATTTTATTTTTTATTTATTTATTTTTTTGTTGTGAAACCCAGCCGCAACTTTTGAAGTTGAAAAATGGGTGATGAGTTAAGGTGCCAAATGAGGGATTTGGGAAATTGGGGTATTTTAAGTGATGAGTGATGAGTGACAAAAATTGAGTAAGGAGTGATGAGTGATGACCAAAAGAAAGACCAAATAGCCCCCTAATCTCAATGTGTTTAGTCTTAGAATGTTGATCGGATTCTTAGAGATATCAAGAGTACTAGAATTATCATAGTAGACAACCATAGTTTCATGTCATAGACCATAATCACCTAAAAGCTTCTCCATCCAAAGAAGTTGTGAACAACAATTTCCAGCTGCAATATATTCTGCTTCTACAGTTGACAGAGAGATAGAATTTTGCTTTTTGCTCATCCAAGCAACAAGATTGGTTCCCACATAAAAACATCCTCCATTGGTGCTTTTCCTATCATTAGCATTACTAGCCCAATTTGCATCAGAATACCCAGCAAGAGAAACATTTGACTCTTTACTATAAAACAGTCCAAAATCACAAGTACCATTAACATATTTGATTATTCTCTTTACAACATTAAGATGTGATTCTTTTGGATTATATTGAAATCTAGCACATACACCAACACTGAAGGCTATATCAGGTCAACTAGCAGTCAAATACAACAAAATACCAATCATCCTTCTATATAAAGTGATGACAACAGACTGACCTAATGGATCATTCCCTAGTTTTGTATTGGTAGCCATTAGTGTTCTAGCATATGCAGCCTTTTTAAGTCCAAATCTCTTGATAAGGTTTCTAGCATATTTTGCTTGGTTGTTGTATATTCCTGTGTTTGTTTGCTTTATTTGCTGTCCCAAAAAGTAGGTAAGTTCACCTACCATGCTCATCTCAAACATCTTCTTCATTTCATCTGTAAAAGATCTAGCAAGAAGATCATTAGTAGAGCCAAAAACAATATCATCAACATAGACTTTGAGCTACAACAAAATGATTTTATCCTTTCGAATGAAGAGAGTAGTATCAGCATTTCCTCTCTTGAATCCATTCCCTGTGAGATAAGAGGTCAGTTTATCATACCAAGCTCGACGAGCTTGTTTAAGACCATACAATGCCCTTTTCAGTTTGTAGACATCACTAGGCCTATGAGGATCCACAAATCCTTTGGGCTACTTTACATACACTTCTTCTTGCAACATCCCATTCAAGAAAGCACTTTTGACATCCATTTGATACAGCCTGAAATTCAAATGACAAGCAATAGCTAAAAGTATCCGGATAGACTCAAGTTTAGCTACGGGTGCAAATGTCTCATTAAAGTCAACTCCTTCCACTTGAGTGTATCCTTGTGAAACAAGTCTTAATTTATTTCTAATGACTGTTCCATGCTCATCAGACTTTTTTTTGAAGATCCATTTAGTTCCAATTACATTGACTCCTTGAGTCTTGGAACCAGTTCCCACACATCATTTCAAACAAATTGATGGAGTTTTTCATGCATTGAGTTAATCCAATCAGCATCTTGCAGAGCTTCATCAACTTTCTTAGGTTCCACTGGAGAAAGGTAACATGAGTGTGTAATGACATTTAATGCTTTAGATCTCAGTCTCATGTTGTCATTCAAACTTCCCAAGATATTTGTGGAAGGATGATTAAGTTTGACCTTAGCAGATGGACCGTTCACCAAAGAAGTTGTTGTACTCTTTTGCCCAGATGGTGTACTTGACTCATCATGTTCCTGTGGAGTTTCTCTAACTAGGGTTGTTGGTTCTGAAACAACATCATTTAGAATCAATAGTTCTTTATCAGTAGACTTTTCAACATACTCCTTAGAGAAAGCATCTTCTACCTCTATAGATCTCTCTTGAAAACTTTGAGCCTCTTCAGCATGAGTTTCAGCACATTGTTCATCATTTATCACTACATTAGCAGATTCTATCAAAGTTTTAGTTCTGAGATTATACACCCTATATGCTCTACTTGATGTAGAATACCCAAGAAAGAACCCTTTATCACTTTTTGCATCAAATTTCTCCAGATTCTCTTAGTCTCAAAGGATGTAATAGTCACTGCCAAAAACTCTGAAATATTTCACCACTGGTTTCTTTCCTCTCCAAAGTTCATATAGGGTCTTCTTTGTATCCAGGCGAAAGTACACTCTATTCAAGGTATGACATGCAGTGTTTACAGCTTCTCCCCAAAAGGATTTTGGCATGCTTTTATTGTTCAAAATGACCCTAGCCATCTCTTGAATTACTCTATCTTTCTTTCCACAACCCCATTCTACTAAGGTGTCTTGGGTGCAAAGAATTCTTTCTTTGTACCTTGATCATTGCAAAAGGATATGAGTTTAGAGTTCTTGAATTCTCTTCCATGATCACTTCTGATCTGAGCAATTAGGATTTTCTTCTCTACTTGCAACTTCTTGCACAAATGAATCATCTTGTCAGCAGCTTCTGACTTATCTTTTAGAAGAACCACCCATGTATATCTTGTAAAATCATCCACCACAACAAGGATGTACTTCATTCCACCTTAGTTTTGAACTCTGGTAGGATCCATAAGATCAATATGCAACAACCCCAAAGGTCTAGATGTTTGAACTTCACTGATTAATGGATGCCTAGCTTTCACTTGTTTGCCGATCTGGCATGGTCCACAGATACTTTTCTCTAACCTTTCAAACTTTGGTAGCCTGAGAACTGCCTCACAATTGGAGATTTTTTCTATTTGCTTGTGACTAGCATGTCCTAGCCATTGATGCCACAAATCCACCTGATTAATTTTTACACTATAACACTTATGATTTATACTTGGTGTTATACCCTAACAATTATTAGTTACTCTTACTCCAACACACATTCATACTTAGTGAACAACACATTTAGCCCATTGTCATAGATTTGACTAATACTTAGCAGGTTCGCCTTCAACCTATCCATGAACCACACATCTTCAAACACGGGCAGCCCTGGAATGTCTATTGTTCTAATACCTTGGATGACTGACTTGCTTCCATCTCCAAAGGTGACAGTATCAATCTTTCCTTCAAAAAGAGTCTTGAACAAAGCTTTATTACCTGTCATGTGCTTGGAACAACCACTATCCAAATACCAAAGACAAGTATCATGTGCCTTTAAGGCAGTTAAAGCAGTATAACAAACATAATTATTGCAAGAAGTAGTTATACGTAAATCTTCAAGGATAGGGTTAGCACATTTAAAAAGTCATATAGTCCTAGATGAAATAGATTCAATTCTCATCCTAATTGCTTTCAAGAAATAAGACAAAGAATCCATGACAACAGGGGTCAAGGATCAACTCTAGGTTAAGAAACCTAAAAATAAGAGCTAACCTGCTCTGATACCACTTGTTTGTTCGTTTAAACCCCTTAAATCAGATTGTTTAACCTAATATATTAACCAAGTAATTACTTAGATTAAGTATTCAGATCTAGGTTAAATACAAATAAATCATACCATGCAAAGATGTGGAAAAGTAAATAACACCACGATATGATGACCCAAGAAAATTGATGAAACAAACCGTTTCAAGGTAAAAACCTGGGGAGCATTTGACCTAACTATCCTCAAAGTAAACTAAATCCACTATAAGAGAATTGAAGTTTTTACAATCAGATTTAATCCTAAATCTATTGCTACCTTCAGTAATAATGTACTGACACGACCATGTGTAAGTTTCGAATTCACGGACTCCTTCTCTTCTTGGATTTACACCAACACAAGCCGCATTGCTTGTGACTTTGAGATCCTACTCAAAGGTTTCAGATCACCGCTAGTAATGATCTTGATGCAGCAACTATATTTTACCAATGCTTGATTGAAGTTTTGGCTCTAGTAGATTCTTATGTAGTTAGAAGGTACAAAACCTCTTAGATCTCAAAAGAGTAACACACAAGTCTTCTAAAAGATCTTCAAAACGTGGCTAGGGTTTCCCTTTTTATATGTGGAGAAGTTTAGATGAAACCCTAAATGTTTTTGCAGACTTGGGCTTGTTTAAAAATTTTGCAGAAAAACCTGGACCTGCGATTTTCGATCGGTCGAGCCTAATTCTTGATCGGTCGAGCAAGGTAGAACCATACTTCTTTTTCTGCAATCAGCTGGACTTAAACCTTGAAACAACCACTTTTAAGCATTGCCTAAAAACCTTGTTTAGACATGTTTTGTTCTCAGTTTGCCAACACAATACAAATATGATTCTAAATATTTAAATCTAAATCTTTAGAACCTAACACAAGAGATCATAGATCTAGATGATTATGCATATCAATGCATATTCTCTTTAAACTAGTTTTGCATGAATTACCTACCATCTTCATTGATTAGTCCAAACATGAATTTAAAATTCAATCACCTCCAATCAACTAGATCATTGTCCTTGTTTTAACATGCACACCTCACTTCTCTCATTTCTCTCTTCTTGCATTCTCCTAAATTGACTTATCTCTCATGTATGGTCACTTTTCTCCTCATCATGGTTGCTTTAGCTTGGAGCTAGTCTCATCTTCCCTTTTGTCATTCCCATTCATGATTTGCCCCTAGCTTGGAGTGAGTTCACCATTTTCCTTGTTGCTCTTCTTCACTTCTTTTCAAGGTGTCCTAACTTTTGCCTAGGATGCCCTTTCAGGTTTTCAACCTAGCGAGCTTTTTTTTTTCATAACTAAGTCTAGGCTTTTCAAAATTTGTAGGACCAAACTATCTTAACTGATCAGAGAGGACTTGTTTATGGACCGTAATAAGGCTGAGATTCAAAGGATTAAGAAAGAAAGGGTATTTGAGGCTCAAATTCAATTTTATTCTCAGGGTATCCTAATTGCCAAGGATTACTACTCATCTTGTGCTTGCATTGTTTTCTTCTTTTTCATCCATTTTTCCTTATCCATTTTGATTCTCGCTTTCATTTCCTTTTCCTTCCTTCTTTTCTTGTATCTCCTTTTTTATTTCTTTCTCTTTTTTTCTTTTTTCCCTTTTTTCTTTTTCCATGCCCCTTGTTGGGAAAGGGCATCCTTTTTCTCTTTTCCATCTTTGAACTCACTCAAGTCTTGTGCTTCAAGGAATCTTTCATCACTCATCCTTCTCATTCTCGTGTACTCTCTCACTTGATAGAAGTATTTTCTTTTCTTTCTCTCTATCTCTCACCCTCTTTCTCACTTTCATGCTTGCTCTGTATGATCGAATGAACTAAGACAATCTCATCTTTTGATTCTGAACGGTTTTAGACCCCTTAAAACACAACCAGATTGAGTAGCCTAGTTAATTAGCCAAGTTGTTACTTAGTCAAATTAAGCAATTCTAGGTTAAAACAATCAAACAATCATATCAAGAATATAAAGCAGCGGAATAATAAATAACACAAGATATGATCACCCAGGAAACCACACCAGTAAAAACCTGGGGAGGATTTGACCCACCGATCCTCAAGGCAAAACAGAATTCACTATGAAAGAATCGAAGTTCATACAAAAGGACTTACAAGCTCCCCGCTCGACTTCCTAATGCTACCTACCAGTAGAACTTACTGACACGACCCCGTGCAAGCTCCGAATCCACGGACTCCTTCTTTCTTGAATTCTTCAATCAGCTACAAGCACCCACGCTTGTTATTCTTTAAGCTTCAATGGCAGCAACCGAGTTGATCATCAAGATGTTGAAGTAATCTCTACCTTGAAAACCCTAAGCTTTGTGTAAAGGAAAGCTCCTCTAGATCTCACAAGAGATTTACACAAAACAGCAATGTATGAGCAACAATACAACTGGAGCAACTCTAAAAACGTGGCTAGGGTTTTTCTTTATATACCTAGGGTAAAAACAGAAAACCCAAAACGTTTAATGAGTTAGGGCTGAGTTGGAAATTCTGCAGAAAACGCATCTGGTCCGTGATTCGATCGATCGAGCCAGACCGAAATGCCTTAATGCATCTGCAGTCACTCGATTCCAACTTTACAATATTTTATCAACTTTGAGCAAGCCTAAACAAGGCTAAACACATTGTTTTGATCATGGTTTGCCAACAATACACATTAGAGTTCTAAATACATAAAATCCTAAATCTTTAGAACCTAACAAACTCCCCCTTTGGCAATCCGTGACAAAACACAAACAATAAGCTCAAAGTTTACAATTAAAAAGCCCTTTACAAAAATAATGCTAAAAAAAAACTAAATTCAATCCTAACTACTATCCATCAGTTGCAAGTGTAGACAGCAGTTCAATTGAATCAACCTGTATATTCCTGAAACACTAAACAAACGCATAAACGCATGTGTGACAGAAAAGAGTAAAACAACAGGTATAACATTCTTGTAAGATTCACACAACACGCAATAAAGACATATATCAATGAACAACTCATAAATATAAATCAATAAGCAGTGAATCACAAAGCAACAAGAATCAAATACAAATCATGTATATCAATCAATGTTACTCCCCCTAACATGAATATCCCAAAAAAAATGATATACAAAGTGAAGCACCTAGATACAATCTATAAAACTCCACAAGCTCCTCAAAACAAAAAAAAATCTCCCCCTAACTACAAAAACCCCTCTACAAGTCAAAACTCTACTCCCCCTTTTTGTGACGGAATGCCAAAGGTCAATCACAATCCATCATCAAAAGGAAGTGGTGAGGGCGAACGCAGATGTGCCAGATCAGCACGCAAAGCACGGATCTCGTCAAATAAGTCCACCAAAAGCTGACCATGAGCCGCCTGAACGGTCATGACAGTCTTCAAAGTACGACGGATATCAAAGTCATCCGATGGAGGTGGAGGAGCAGCAGCAGCAGCATCAGGATCAGGAACAACCTCACCAGCAGGACCTGTAGAAGAAGAGGGAGGAGGTGCGGACCCAGAAGGCTCAGACCTAGGGTGTTTAGAGCCAGCTCGAAGGTGAGCAGCCCTTTGTCTAAGAAAAGACGCACCTATAGGAGCAATCACATGAACAGGCTCAGAGGAATGGAAGCCACCAAGATCAAGATAAAGTAGAATCCTATGAATGAAAATAGGATGAACAAGAGCATGAGCAGAAGATGAACTCCTATAAACATCGTTCAAAGAACGAAGAAAAAGATGAGGAAAACTGATAGGAGCATCAGTAACCAGAGCGTACAAAAATACACACCTCTCTAGAGGAATGGTGTGAACATGAGATATGGGCCAAATAGAATGACAGGCTATCCTAAAGAAAAGATAGTGCAACCCAGAAAGCTCAGCAGAGGTGATCCTAGGATCAGAACCCCACTGGATAGAAGTCCCAGTGATGTAAGACAAGACATCACTCAACTCGGGAGACACATCATAAGGAAAAACAGGATTCTGGACCAAAGGTACCCCTAGAGCATCAGCCACTACCTTGGGAGTAATGGTGTACTCTACGCCTCGTATCCAACTCTTTACCAAAGTGTTGGAATCATAGATGCGGATAGAGATGTTCGAAAAGAACTCTCTAATCAAGGCAGAAGGTTGAGGAGGATCAGAAATATCCACCAAGGGTAACCAGCCCCGACGCTCAAAGTTTGCCTTAATGGCAGGATCAAGTTCATCTAAGAGAACAGAACGCTCAGCCCAAATCTTTCTCCTAATGTTTAGCTTCTCATAAATCTCTTGGTTTTTTTCACTCGGAAACTTCTCACGGTCAAAGGAAGGAGGGGGTGGAGAAGGTGAGGAAACATTCTTACGGGCTCTAGTCTTCCTAGGCATAGTGCTAAGGAAAGGACAGAGACATAAAGTGAAAACCAAAAGAACATAAGAAAACAAAACCAAGGGCAGACTGCAAGTTAGCACAAAAAAAATCTATATGATGCATGAACAATTACAATGTTGTGATGCATGAACTAATGCAATAAACACAGTTCAAATTAAGTTCAATTACACAAAATTGGCTCGAACATAGAGTTTCTAACAAAAACCCTAAAAAATTTGAAAAACCACTTGAAAATTTTGCAACAAATTGATGAATTGATCATTACACAAGGTTGAAAACAGATTAGAATAACCAATTTCATCAATACAACAAGCCAATTTCATCAATAAAACCTTAATTGAACAAAATCCCCAATTCGGATCAATTACAAGCCCTAGAAATTTCAATTTCTCACAAAACCCAAAATTGATCAAATTAAACTATCAAGATCATGTTTAGATCATGTCCCCACAAAAACCCATTGATCAATTTCACAAAATTTGGTTTGAATCAACACAAATCCCAAAAAGAAAAAGGTCCGAAATTTTGAGCAAAAATGCATGAAATATGTAAATAAACTCAAAAAGGAAGGACAAAACAGACTTACCGGTTTGAGGAAAGAGAAATTTTGCAAAAATTTCGATGGAAAACGACAAAAGTTTGACTGTGGAGCCTTGCCTCGTCGAAGAGAGAAAGAAAGTTTGAAAAAAACTTTTGAAAAAGGTGATTCAAATCAGTCAAAGAACAGTGTTTTAACACCTGATTCGTGACATTCGATTGATCGAAAAACACATTCGATCGATCGAATCAATCAGTCATTTTGAAACAAATTAAAGCACTTTTTCGATCGATCGAAAATCAGAATGGATCGATCGAACTGGGCAGAGGCTCACAAAAATTTTGAGAAAAATCACAGTTTTGAAAAACACAAACCATATTTTGAAAACAACTCCTCAAAGCATTAAACTTATTGAAACAAAATGCATGAGTATGAGATGGAATGCTTTTTCAAAAAACCAAGTTTTAATCCCAGTTTCTCCAAAGAAAATTTCAGCCATTCTTCCTTTAAATTCTCAAGCAAAAAAAATGTTTTGCATAATTCTCAAAGTATTTTCAAACATGGTTGGTCAGACCAATAAACACACACAATAACATGTACAAAGTTTAGCAAAGAGTAACTTGTGTAGTGTGTGCAACTAGCAAAAAGCTTGAGATACATGTGAGGTGATATGTGAATAGCAATCAATCACAAAGTCTACAAAATTCATCACATAGAATTTAAAAGAGACTATCACCTAAAGAGTTACATCCTATAACTCCCACATCTCCTAGAACATAAGCTTGCAATCATGTAAGTTTCTTGAATTTTGCCCCATTATTAGGTGAAATTTGGCATCAAGCCTAATGGTACACACCAGTTTAAATTATGTGAAATGGCATCAAGCCTAATAGTACACACCAGTTTTAAGCATTAAGCATTTAACAGAGGCTACACCTTACGTTCTTTTTGTGCATGTGCTACACTTTCTCGAGCACAAAATCTTATGATATGCACTAAGGTGTTCATGATTGGCTAGTGAACAGTGGTGAGATGGTTATTTATGCCTTTCTCAAAAGGATCAAGTTCGACAGTCAAATAACATGTGACTTCAAGATCAAGACAAAGTGATAAACACCATAAACATCTTTCCCACACAACATGCACTACAAAGCTTCAACTAGTAAAGTGCAATAAATAAGCTCATCAAAGCTAAACAAGGTACATAAGACATGTTATGTGTAAATAAATTGACCAACCTTGTTTTCAAAAACCAAGAAAAAATAGTGCTTAACACAGTTTGCTTTTCTCCCTTTTTATTTATTTATTTATTTTATAAGAGAAAACAAATAAATCCTAGAATGAAATGCATGAATGTAATGCAATGCAAATCCTAGAAACAAAACAAAAAGCACAACAACCAAAGAACAATGGTCACAAAGGAATGAGCAATGAAGCACAAGGACCATGTCAGAAAGACTCAATTAGGTCGAGTCTTTTGCATCCAAAACCTTTTAGATGCACCACGAGCATTGGAGTTCCTATTCACATTCGAGTGATTTCCAACTCTAGGTTTGGAATAAAGGTTCAACACCTTTACCAATTCACCAATAAGTGCCATAGGATCTTGTGCTTGAGGCACATACACTTTTGGTTTATTTGCTCTCTTAGCAGCTTGAAGCTTGTAACAGTTAGGACGAATGTGTCCAGACTTACCACAATAATGACAAACCCAAGCAGGTTTACCATGTATCTTGTCCTTGGGTAGGGTAGTCTCCTTAGGTTTAGACTCTCCCAGATAAACCCTAATCTTCCTAGGGGGTGAAACTTCTACAGGATTGACTACCTCACTCACAGGAGGTTTGACAGTTTCGCTCACAACCTCACTCACAGAAGGTTTAGAAGAAGATGAAGGAACAAAGTTCGTGGAATGAGGAGTAGACACAGAGATACTTTCAACATAGCCTAACCCAGATTTATCAGAAGGATACTTTTGAACATTTAGCATGTGATCAAGTTTAGAACTAGCAGATCTAGCAACAGATAAATCATGTTCCAAAGTTTTAACTTTATCAAGTAAAAGCATGTTCTCAGATTTCACATGGTTCAAAAGATCATTAGCATCAAATAATTTAACAAGCAAAATTTTCTTTTCAAGCTCAAGAGAACCAATTTTCTTCAGGCCAAGTTCAACATTCATAGCATCCTTTGCAGCAACTTTACAAAGTTTATTATAGGCCTCTTGAAGATCTGCATCCTCAGAGAGTTCCCCATCAGAAGGGTTCTCCTCAACAGATATGCTTTCATTGACTACAGCAGTAGCAGTGAAAGCAATGAAGTTTCCATCCTCGTCACATTCAGACTCATCATTAGAAACCTCATTATCACTCAGGGTTACAGCCATAGCTTTACCCTTAGACTTCAAAAATGTAGGACATTCAGATTTAACATGACCATACCCTTGACAACCAAAACACTGAGCACCCAAAGAATTGTTTAAAGATTGACTAACTCTTTCTCTAGGTTTTTCAAAGTTATTCACCTTAGTGGGATCATTCTTCCTAAAGTTTCTAGGTTCAGCAGTGTTTTTACCTCTTGCCCTTCTATTAGTATTCCTCAGAAAATTTCTAAAATTCTTGTCAAGGTAAGCTATCTCTGTAGCAGAGAGCTCATAATCAAATCCACCAACATCAACATCATCAACAGACTTAAGAGCCATTGATTTGGATTTGCTTGTTTTGGGTAGGTCAGACTCATAGGACTGAAGAGATCCTACAAGCTCATCAACAGGGATGGAGTCCATATCCTTGCTTTCAGTAATGGCAGTCACTTTGGGTCTAAAGTCTTCAGTTAAAGATCTAAGTATCTTCATAACAATTTTAGGTTGATCATAGATTTCACCCAAATTAAAAGCAGAATTAACAATATCATTCAGTTTGGCATAAAATTCATCAAAGGATTCATCATCAGACATCCTAATGCTCTCAAACCTAGAAGTTAATTGCTGCAGTTTGTTTATCTTAACTGCCTTTGTGCCTTCATGCACAGTTTGGAGGATTTTCCAAGCAGTATGAGCAACATCAACATTAGAGATCCTCTTAAATTTCTCCATAGAAATAGCATTAAAGATGGCATTCATAGCTTTGCTATTGAAGCCTGCTGCTTCTTTTTCAGAAGTTTGCCACTCACTCACAGGAGTAGTGGGCTTCTGCCATCCGTATTCAACGGAATTCCAAACCCTCTCATCAATTAATTTCAGGAATGCTTTCATCCTTACTTTCCAATAAGCATAGTTATTCCCATCAAAGTGAGGAGGAACAACAAGAGAGTGTCCATGCTCCATGACAACAGGGGTCAAGGATCAGCTCAGAGATAAAAAAATCTCTAACAAGAGAGCAACCTGCTCTGATACCACTTGAACGGTTTTAGACCCCTTAAAACACAACCAGATTGAGTAGCCTAGTTAATTAGTCAAGTTGTTACTTAGTCAAATTAAGCAATTCTAGGTTAAAACAATCAAACAATCATATCAAGAATATAAAGTAGGGGAATAATAAATAACACAAGATATGATCACCCAGGAAACCACACCGGTAAAAACCTGGGGAGGATTTGACCCACCGATCCTCAAGGCAAAACAGAATTCACTATGAAAGAATCGAAGTTCATACAAAAGGACTTACAAGCTCCCCGCTCGACTTCCTAATGCTACCTACCAGTAGAACTTACTGACACGACCCCGTGCAAGCTCTGAATCCACAGACTCCTTCTTTCTTGAATTCTTCAATCAGCTACAAGCACCCACGCTTGTTATTCTTTAAGCTTCAATGGCAGCAACCGAGTTGATCATCAAGATGTTGAAGTAATCTCTACCTTGAAAACCCTAAGCTTTGTGTAAAGGAAAGCTCCTCTAGATCTCACAAGAGATTTACACAAAACAGCAATGTATGATCAACAATACAACTGGAGCAACTCTAAAAACGTGGCTAGGGTTTTTCTTTATATACCTAGGGTAAAAACAGAAAACCCAAAACGTTTAATGAGTTAGGGCTGAGTTGGAAATTCTGCAGAAAACGCATCTGGTCCGTGATTCGATTGATCGAGCCTTTCCTTCGATCGATCGAGCCAAACCGAAATGCCCCAATGCATCTGCAGTCACTCGATTCCAACTTTACAATATTTTATCAACTTTGAGCAAGCCTAAACAAGACTAAACACATTGTTTTGATCATGATTTGCCAACAATACACATTAGAGTTCTAAATACATAAAATCCTAAATCTTTAGAACCTAACAGATTCCTTATTTGGATTAACCAATATTTTAGGTTTAAGGATTCATTCATTTCAACACTAGCAAAAAGAGACCACATGATACACATTGTATTTGAATGGCCATCTTTATTGAAAGTGAAGCAACATTGATTTGAAAATTCAAAGGAACATGACTTAACAACATAACATAAAGACTCTAATAGACTTGACAAATTGAAGGCACGACAATTGAAAAAGACTCAATAGAATTGAAATGGCTCATCCTCTAGCAAAGATATTCTGATGGATCAAATCTCTTAAGCACATCCCCTCATTTGATCTTGCTTCATCTCTAGCATCTTGGCTTGGTAACCACTCCATCATCAATCAAATCTTGAATCTCATGCTTCAACCTAAAGCAATTATCTATTTTTTGTCCTAACTTTTGGTGAAAAGCACAATACTCATTCATGTTCCAAGTGTTTGGGATTGGAATTGGAAGAAGAGTAGGTTCAAGCGGCTTGAGGTAACCCTTCTTAGATAAGATTTCAAGGATCTCTGACAATGATATGTGAATGTAATCAAATTCCCTTTTCTTTTTGTGGTTGTCGTTGACAATAACTTTTTTTTTTTCCTTTTGGCTTGCCAAAAGCATCCTCGGCTTGTGGGCCATGTATTCCTTCAAACCTTTGTAGTCGAGTACTTACATTCTTCATTAGGTCCTCTATGCAAACAAGTGTCTTGTTCATGATGTCGATACTTCCATTCATGCTCTTCATTGATTCTTGGTATCTTCCTTAGTGAGTAGATCTTGACAAAATTAAGGATGTACTTTGAGATTGTCTTAAGTGTCTCTGAAAATGAATTTGATCAAATAGACATGTGCTCCCAATGTCTTAAAGTTTTGGACCCAATGTCTTAATCAAATTTTCTTACTTGCATCAACTTGTGGACTATATGTATGCCTCATTCATATTCTAAGTCTTGCATCATTTCATTATCTTAGACTTAGAAATAGAATGAGCTACATCAATCTTTCAAAATTCATGCTTTCTCCCATGCTTAAAACCCAATTACATCATTCACACATTTCATTCTCTCATCTTTCCTCATTTGAATCCAAGCCCAACATTCTTTCTTTCTTTTTCTTTTTCTTTTTCTTTGCTTTTTTTTTTCTTCTCTTTGGGCTTTGAGTCCAATTACAACTCACTCATCTCGCATTCTTATCCTCATTTGGGCTTAAGCATAGATTGTTCATGAATTTTGCAAGGTTAGTCCACATCTTGTGCTCTATTTGACCTTATGAAAATGGTCTCATCAATGAATTCAAATACAAAAATCTATGCCCCATTTATAATGCAAGCCCATCATGCTTTGGAAAATTTCTTTCCTTATGAAAAACTTGTTTGAACTTGTATTTAAAATGAGCCATGACATTTAGAAGTCCACATCTTTTCTTTTCATTTCATTTTTTTTTTTAAGAGAAAAAAGTGACCAAGCTTTATCCCAACACATCAAAATCTTTTACCTGTCCCATTACAAAGCCCATCTTGAATGTTCACTCTCTCCCCTCATGAGGGCCTTGCCCCTAGTCTCAAAAGTTTGATCCATTTTTATCTTTCATTCTCAAATGGGCCTTGCCCCTAGTTCAAAGATTTTGGTCAATTGGTTTAAAAAGATTTCCTCTTTTAATCCTTATTGGGCTCTTGGTGAGCCTACCCATGTCTTTGGGTTTTAGGGTTTCAAAATCTTCCCAAAGCATAGATTGGTTCACAACTTTTCCATAAAACCTATACACATACTCATGATCTTGGGCTCTCTTGCTTTTGAAAAAGATTTTTGAATTTCAACCCAAAAGTTAGGGTATGTTATGACTTTATGGCCCAATGCCTTCCTCTTGATAAAATATTTTTGAATGGACCCAAAACTTAGGGTATATCATGGCTTTATGGATTACCTCTTACCTTCTTTTTTGAATTTTTCTTTTCAAAATTTTTTTCTTCTTTTTTATTTGTATCTTGAAAACTTTTCTTTTTGAAAAATCCTTTCTTAAACAAAAAATTATAAAAGATTAAAAAAAAAAAAAAATCTTTTCCTTGAAATTTTTTCTTTGCAAAACATTTCTTTTCTTGAATTATTTTTCTTTGCAAAAGATTTTTTTTGAAAATTCTACTTCTAAGAAAATATTTACAAAAGATTATTTTTTTGAAAATGTTTCTTCTTTGCGAAAGACTTTCTTTTTTTCTTGAATTTTTTTTTTTTTTTTTTTTTGGTTTGAAATAGCCCTCTAGCTAGAACATATTGTGGCCCTCCTCTCAAAGCTTATGAATCTGTCATCATTTTGAGCCTTGGCATACAACAAGGAGGCCCAAGATTAGGGAAGTTTATACTGACTTTGTAGGATGTTGGATTCTAAGCCCATAGCATATTTGTTACCTTAGGCCCAAGGTTCTCCTTTTCAAGAGGCCTTTTGATTCGGGCTTATGATAGTAACTAGGCTATGATCTTATGAACCTTTCAAGTTAAGACATACCTTTGGACTTTGGGATAAGTCTCTCGTGTGTGAGAACTTCTTTTCTTTTCATCCCAATATCTTAGAATATGCCATAACTTTTGGGTCATCCGCCAATTCTTTACATCTTTTATTTGTCCTTTAGAATTAGGTGATTACTTATCTCAAACAAGAGATATAAAAAGGTACCCTCCTTTGATAGGATTTAGGATCTCTCTAAGTGTGGGTAGTCTCCTTAAAGCTAAAAGGATAGATAAGTAGGTCACTCACAACTAGGTGGGCCATGATTCCAACCGAGGGCCTAAGTGGATCTTTGTGGATTGGTGGTAAACCATTAATTTACTCAAACCTGATCATAGGCAATGGTACACATTGTAAGTTGGTGGGATGAACTTCGAAAGACATGGGCCCGAATGTAGCCTTCCATCTTCCCACTCATCACCAACCGAGGTAAAGAGACAATAGAACCAAGTGAATGTGTGCGCAAATAGGTATTGAATAAGCCTTTATTAAGGTTAAGACATAGGGCACATAGGAATTAAATTCATTATCCCTAGTAGAGTCGGCATTGTGGACACAATGGGGCGTTGCCACCTAGTTTTGCAATGGTCTAGGAACCATATATATAGCATCCTCTCAAGGAAGGGCCTTTGATCTTACTATCAGAGTATGGGTTCGGAGTTTAGGTACGGGTTGGGAAGGAGTTAGGCACCCAAGATCGCCCTAACCCTAAGGTTGGCTTTCACTCATTATGTCTTACATCTTAACCCCATTAAAGGCACATTCAATATTGCATCTATAGTCACGTGCACACTAACATACATCTAGTAAACAAGCATGGCATGTTCATCCCAAAACCCTAGCATACATCGATCATGGCATACACATCTCCTAGCATACATCTATCTCATCTCATCCAAGGCAGCAAGCACATTTACACATCATAATCACTGCCAATTAAGGGAATTAATCAAGCATATTCATCATGTTCATCAATCAAAAAATCTCATCATGCTTATCAACAAAATCAAATGCATGTTCATGTAATTATGTATGACTTACCTCACTTATCTCATAACACCACAATACCTATGCATCAATGCATGTTCATTTGATTAAACCAAGATATAAACCCTAATTATCAATTCAACAGTCAAAGCATGTGAATTATGTTATTCTACTAACCCCAGACCTAAATATGTGAAAACTAGACTCAACAAGACCTAAACATGTGATTAAAACTAACCAAAACAAACAAAATAGCAAGAACCCTAAAGTTGGGTTTCTAGGGCACAAGGATGCGTATGTATACATGAGTATGTGCACGCATACCGCCTAGCAGAAACACAATTTTAAAGCATGCAACAAACAACAATCAAACAAAACCTAACATGCTTCTAATATAAAACTAAACAACCTAAACTAACAGTAAAAATATCAAAGATAAACAAAACAAATCTATTCCTAAACATGCATTGAATCTAGCAACAAACAAAAGCAACACTTAACACATCAAAATGTAATCATCAATATATCAAATAATTCAACTCTCCAATATAAACATGATGAGACATAACAAAACAAAATTAAACAAAGCAACGCATATTTCTAAGCATGTATAATAAATAAATCAAATAAAAACAACAAGAACACAAGTTGTAAAAAAACCAAATTAAGGAAGAGCAATGAAAAGAGACTCACCTTACTTATGGAAAACACAACTTGATTGATATTTAACCGGCCCCTTAGTGCCTACACAACAAGATTGAAAATAAATAAAGAAATCAAATATATCAATAATTCATTAGTAATCATAACTCAAAATAAAAAGATATTCTTGAAAAGATTGTTTTAAAAAGGTTTTGAAAGAGATTAGAAAATAGTTTGCTGCCACAGAACTAACTAAAGAGAGGTTTTGATTTTGTCAAAAACGTGCTAAGGGGCTGCCTTAGGGTTTTCAAAAGAGAAAATAGGGTTTTAGAGAAGATGGAGGCCAAAAAATCATTCTCTTTAGCTAGGGTTTTGATCTGAGACATAAGATGAGTATTTATAAGTTAAAATTAGGGTCTTAGGGGCTTTTTAATAGTCTTTGGACGTTCTCAAGGGTTTATGGGCCAGTCCACATCAGAGTATGGGGTTTTGGGCCTTTAAAATGAAGTTTTAAAACCCAGAAAATCGGATTGCCTAGTTAGCCCAAATTCAAATAGTCATAACTTACTCAATTTAAGTCCAAATTAGGCAAAATATGCATTCAGATTGAAGCCCAGGATGTCTACTTTCCAATGGAACAAACCTCACTCAAAACTTATTTGTGGATAAAAAGTTATGGTCAAAACAATGAGAAAATATCATTTTTCAGAACCGTTTTCAAAGTGATTTGAGCACTTTTGAGTTGTGATTACTTCCAAACTATCAAAATAACTTCAATTACCTTTTGTAGACATTTCAAGCTCATCATTAAGATCGGGGACTAAAGTTTATTAATCGGGTACAAAATGAAGTGTCTATAGAGGGGGCAAAGTGTGCATGGCCAGAAGAGTTACCAGTTGTTTTATGGGCTTATCGGACGATTGCAAGAACACCAACAAGAGAAACACCATTCAAGTTAGCTTTTGGCACAAAAGCAGTGATTTCCGTTGAAGTAGGGCTGTCAAGCCTTAGATGAGCTCACTATGACGGGAATCTCAACAATTAAAAGCTAAAGCTAAGTTTGGATTGCTTGCCTAAAGTCAGAGATGATGCAGCTCAAAGAATGTCTCGATACTAGCAGAGGATGTCAAAGTACCACGACTAGTGGGTGAAACTTAGGCGGTTTAATCCTGACGATATGGTGTTACGAAAAGTCTTTCAGGTCACCAAGGACCCAACCCAGGGAAAGTTAGGCCCTACTTGGGAAGGTCCATATAAGGTTATCTGTTACTCAAAAAGAGGAAGTTACTATTTGAAGGACCTCAACGGTAATCCATTACCTCGTCCTTGGAATGTGGAGAACCTCAAGAAGTATTATTAGTAGAAAGCACTGACAACAATAAATTCTAAGAATACCTCGTCTGATGAATCATCAGATAAGCGAGATCTCTTTTGTTGCAATTGCTTTTATTTTAGCATTTCTATTTGGTCAAGTTATTTCCCTTGTAATCCCCTCATATATAAGGTGAATAAAATAATATGGTGCCCTAAGCCATTTTTCTTCAAAGACTTGATCTTCGATTCGATTGTCCATAACAACATAAATTCCAGAAGTAAAGTTGTAGATGCGATCATAAATTTTCTAAGGAAAAACTACCCATGGTAAAAACTCCAACAACGAGTTTAAATCATAGGAGGATATTATTAATGGTAAAAACTCCAATTACGAGTTTAAATCATAAATTTCCTAGGGAAATATTATTAATGGTAAAAACTCCAATGATGAGTTTAAATCATAAATTCTTAGTGAAGTATTATTAATTATAAGAAATCCAATAATGAGTTTAAGTCATAGAAAGGTTTCTAAAGAAAAATTCAAGAAAATTTTATTGATGATTCGTCAAAAAACTTTATTGACGAACTTTTTTGGTTCTAATTGTGGAAAAGGTTCTTTAAAGAAAAAGTTTTAGCAATTAAAGCTAAGACATAATAGAAGATATTGATAAAAGCTAAAGTTGCATTGAAAATAAAGACTGATAAAAGCTAAAGCTGCATTCAAAATAATCATTGTTTTTAAGCAAAAATATAAAAGCCTTAAAACAAGGAGGCAACCAGTGTTCTAAAAAGAAAAAGAAAAAAAAAAAGAACTAATATTCTTCTAAGCTATAGCGATGATCTCGTCTTCATGGCCCTAGTTTGCTCGTCCAGCATCTGTAGCATCGTCCCCTCCAACAACAGCAGCAACAACAACTTCTTCCTACTCTCTAGCTTCATTGGCAAGAATCTCAGTGACAATGGTCTCAAAGTCGAGGTTGGAAAAGTCTACTGCCTGGTTATGATGCTTCATCGTCCATCTACGAAGAAACTCAAAACCTTTGTAATATTGGATAAATTGAAGATCAGAAAAGTGTTCAGATTTAAGGAACTTGGCAATCACTTTTTCACACTCCTCATTGGTCTTTAGAAAAGCAGCCTAGATCTCTTCGTCCTTATAAGTGACGAGCATTTTTTCAACTTTCAATGCCTCACTAAACTCCTTGACTTTCTCCTTGGCTTTTATGGCTTGATCCATAGCCTCGATCAAGTCCTTCCTTAGCTTCGAGCTTTCAGCCTCGACAAATTCAACTTTAGAGTTGGCCACCACCACTTTCTCCTCGTTGCTCAAGTGATCAGTCGTCAAGCATAGGGATTCTCCAAGAACCCAAAGGAAAAATACAGAATCAAATCTACAGTCGTGGTAAAAATTCAATGGCAATATAACAATTGAGTAAAATACCTGCACCAATTTGTGTATGTGACGATTGACTAGTTCATGAGATGGGATGGAGACCAGACCCTTAAGCTCCTCGTCCATAATTACGTTATG
The DNA here is from genome assembly GCA_019022515.1 of Quercus aquifolioides. Classification (NCBI taxonomy): domain Eukaryota; kingdom Viridiplantae; phylum Streptophyta; class Magnoliopsida; order Fagales; family Fagaceae; genus Quercus; species Quercus aquifolioides. Next base: position 30,066 of record CM032326.1, read on the forward strand.
AGCTCGTCCAAGGGCTGTCACTGGGTCCTCCCAAACACTCTTTCCAATTTTACTCTTCCCCTTGGAACGAGTAGTTGGAGGCGTGACATTCATCACCTCAAGAGAAGGTTGGAGAAGAAGGGACTGTATGGACGAATGAAAAATGATCGTCTCATTTTTCTCTTCATTCAATTAGCGTTTTTTCGTATCAATGGCTAGTTGAGACAAAGGTTTATTTTTCATTCCCTTCACATGGGCATATTTTTCCTTGCCATATCTGGTGGCCATCCCTACAAGAAGAGGATCAAGGAAAGAAGTGAGTCTTGAGACGAGTAAAAAAAAAACCAAAAAGGGGGGAAACACACATACTTTTCTCTTCTAGAAGGATTTTCTTTAGCACGTATTCTGTGGGTTCTAGTCCAAGGCAATGATCGTACAAGTGATGAGGATCCACAAGGTCGTCAAAATCTTCAATTTCTCGAGCAAATTCTAGGGCAGCCTGAACTCAACCTTGGTAACAACTCTCCAATTCAGGACACTCGGAGATTGCAAAACAAACGACAAAAGAATGATCACACAGGTAAAATAAAAGTAGTTAGTCCAAGGAAAGAGTTAAAAGAACGCGCCCAGAAGGTTGAGTAAGGTTGTTGACAGGACTGACGAGTCTGTCCCACACTGACGACACCATTCATGGACGAAGACGCCTTCAGGAGTAACAAAATGATCATTCACGTTACTGACGAAGACAATCAGGTCATTCAATGCAGCCAATTAAGCCCAGAACGGTTAGAAGGCCAACTGTACGGACCGTTGGAGAACATTGATGCCACATTAACTACCCCCAAACGTTACCAAAAGGAGCGTTAAGATCTCCGTAACTACTCCAACGGCTAGAGGCCATGAAAGAGTATAAAAAGCCCACACATTGCCAATGACAAGGTACATACACACTGAGAGATCTCTTTTGCTCTGTTATTTTCTATATTGATCATTCTCAAATAGCAATTGATACTAACTTTAGCATTAGAGGCGCTGTGGCAGGCACCACACCGGTGACCACCTTTGTAGGCTGGAAGTTGCTTCCATCTGACGATTGACTGACGAGTTTACGCCTCATCAGTTTGGCGCCGTCCGTGGGGAACGACATTTTCGTGCTCTGACTCGAGAAAATAGTTTCCAATCAACTATTATTTTCAGATGGAATCCAACCAAGATTTTGCGGCCTTAGCCCAGCAGGTTCAAGCTCTTACAGCCGTTGTCGAGGAACTCACTAAGCAAAATCAGGAGATGAAATTACAGATTCAACAGGAGGAGAATCGATCCAAAAACAACATGGAGGACGAGGGAAATAGTAACAGGAGGAGTGGTCATCCAAGGCCTACTACTCCAGGAGATCAAAATTCAGATCTTCTTCAGGAAATGAGGAAAGAGATGGACGAATTGAAAAATGCCATCAGGGAGAAAACAGACCAGAGTGTGGGCAGGTTGGTAAGGGCAACAGATTCGCCTTTCACAGTCGCGGTCTTGGGATGCCAGTACCGTCGAAGTTCAGGCTGCCACAACTGGAACCGTTTGACGAGCTCAAGGACCCACAAGATCACCTCAACACCTTCAAAACGACTCTAGGGCTCCAGCAGCCCCCTGACGAGATAATGTGTCGTTCCTTCCCTACTACCTTTAAAAGAGCTGCAAGGGAATGGTTCACCAAGCTGCCAACGTCATCCATTGACAATTTTGACCAATTGAGTAATGCCTTCTTACGGCACTTCATTGGAGGACAGCGTCCCAAGAGGCCAGCGGATTATTTGCTTACCATCAGGCAAGGAGAAAAAGAAACCCTGCGGTCATACGTTAAGCGCTTCACTAGGGAAACCCTAGAGGTGGACGAAGCAGACGATAAGGTGCAGCTGACGACTTTCAAAGCGGGTCTAAAGTCCAGGGACCTCGTGGCTTCACTCGTGAAGAACCCTCCAAGAACAATGGCAGAAATGCTCATAAAAGCATAGAAGTACATGAATGCTGAAGACGCACTAGCAGCCATAAAAGATACAGAAAAGCCAGGAGACAGAGGAAGGAAGGATGACGAACGTAGGGGACAAAAGAGGGAGCGCCCTGATCGTCGGACCAATGACGGTAACAGAAGGAGAGACGATAAAAATCCAAGGACGGTAAAACTTACTCCCCTTGTTATGCCTGTTGACAAAATCTTAACGCAGATTAAGGACGAACATTACCTTAAGCGGCCACGGCCATTGCATTCGTCTCCTAACGTCCGCGACAAGAATAAGTATTGCCGATTTCACAAGGATCATGGCCACTATATCGAAGACTGTCGGGACTTGAAGGAACAGATAGAGGAGTTGATACGGAAGGGGAAATTACAGAAGTTTGTGAAGAAGGGAGAATACAGTAAATTTCAAGACGGAAATAAGAACCAGCACGAATCCTCGTCCAGGGACGGTAGCCGTCAATCCCAACCACCTCAGAACGTGATCGGGGAGATACAAACGATCACAGGAGGACCCATCACCGGAGGGTCGTTCAAGTCCCTCAAGAAAGCCCATCAAAGGCAAGTGAACAGTGTCTACATGATACCTCCGTCCAAGCAGCGACAGACAGATCAAGATATGTCTTTTAATGAAGCAGATGCCAGAGGAGTAAAGCATCCCCACAATGACCCGTTAGTCGTAATGCTGACCATAGAAGGATTCAACACCAAAAGGATCCTCGTAGACAACGGTAGCTCAGCAGATATCATCTACCTCCTAGCATTTCAGCAGCTCAAGTTAGATCCAAAGAAACTGCGTCCGTTTGACACCCCTCTCGTCAGCTTCAGTGGAGACAGAGTATATCCCAAGGGCACAGTGACGTTGACAGTAACAGTGGGGACCTACCCGAAGCAATTGACTCGCCAGATAGACTTTTTAGTGGTAGACTGCCCCTCGTCTTACAATGTGATCATTGGAAGACCCACGCTCAACAAATGGAAGGCAGCCACGTCCACCTACTGCCTGAAGGTAAAATTCCCAACGGACAACGGGGTTGGAGAAGTAAAAGGCGATCAGGTCTTAGCCAGAGAATGCTACCAGGCCGTCTTGACCGCAAAAGAAAACCATACTTGGACGATTGAAGAGAAAGAAGAAGAAAAAATAGAAGCTTTAGAAACAGTGAAGCTGGACGAAGAAGAGGACGCCAAGACGATGAGGATAGGGACGACGCTAAGCCTCGAGATGAAGTCAAGGCTAGTCCAGTTCCTAAAAGAAAACCAAGATATCTTCGCATGGAGTCATGAGGACATGCCTGGTATATCCACAGAAATCATCCAGCACAAGCTGGACGTGGATCCCGAGAAGAAGCCCGTCAAGCAGAAGAGAAGAGTATTTGCTCCAGAACGAGATCAGGCAGTCACAGACGAGGTAAATAAACTGTTGAAGGCGGGATTCATTCGGGAGGTCTACTACCCTGATTGGCTTGCAAACGTCGTCCTCGTTAAAAAGACGAATGGAAAATGGAGAATGTGTGTGGACTTCACGGACTTGAATAAAGCATGCCCGAAGGATAGTTTCCCCCTACCAAGGATCGACCAGCTTGTGGACTCTACTGCCGGACATAAGTTGTTGACATTCATGGACGCCTTCTCGGGATACAACCAGATAAGAATGGCTGACGAAGATCAAGAGAGGACTGCTTTCATCACAAGCCAGAGGCTGTATTGCTATAAGGTAATGCCCTTTGGATTGAAAAATGCAGGTGCTACATATCAGAGATTGGTGAACAGAACGTTCAACAAGCAAATAGGCAGGAATATGGAAATATACGTGGATGATATGCTCGTCAAGAGTAAAGAAGAACTGGCTCATCTGGACGACCTCAAGGGGACATTTGCTACCCTCAGGCAATACCAAATGAAGCTGAATCCTAGTAAGTGCGTTTTTGGTGTAGCTTCAGGCAAATTCCTGGGATACATGGTGTCCCAGAGAGGAATAGAGGCAAACCCGGAGAAGGTGCAAGCCATAATCAACATGGCATCACCCAAGACCGTCAAAGAAGTCCAGAAGCTTACTAGAAGGATTGCAGCCCTCAATAGGTTCGTCTCTAGGGCTACGGACAAGTGCCTGCCTTTCTTCAAAACCTTAAAACAAGCTTTTGCTTGGACGGACGAATGCGAAGCAGTCTTCTAGGAGCTCAAACGCTACCTGAGTAATCCACCCCTCCTAAGCCCATCCAAAGAAGGTGAGAATTTATATCTGTATTTAGCAGTATCAGATACGGCCGTCAGTGGAGCCCTGATCAGAGAAGAAGGCAAGAAGCAGCTTCCGGTTTATTACGTCAGCCAAGCCTTCCAAGGGGCTGAGTCCAGGTATCCAAAGATTGAGAAGATTGCATTTGCATTGATTGTGGCCTCCCGAAAACTAAGACAATATTTTCAAGCAAACCCCATCCTGGTGATGACGGACCAACCTATCAAAAAATCCATGAACAAGCCTGAAGCAGCAGGAAGAATGGTCCAATGGGTAATTGAACTCAGCCAATTTGACATCGAGTACCATCCCAGGACAGCCATTAAAGCACAAGCCCTGGTGGATTTCATCATCGAGTTCACTTCCCCGAATGAAGATACTCGCGCCAGCGAGGCCGAAAGATGGACGATACAGACCGACGGTTCGTCAGCTCGAAATCAGGGGGGAGTAGGGGTCGTCATAGTCACCCCAGAAGGAGAAGTGCTGAAGTATGGTGTTCAGCTAAAATTCCTGGCCACCAACAACGAGGCAGAATATGAAGGGATTCTGACGGGATTGAGACTCGGAAAGGAGCTCGGGGCTAAGAACCTATTAGTCCAAAACGATTCAAAACTGGTGATAGGGCAGGTCCGGGGAGAATATGAAGCAAAGGAAGAAAGAATGCAGAAATATCTCAAGCTGACGAAGCGTTTAACTCAGGAGTTCGATGAAGTGGAGTTCGTACAGATACCGAGGAGCCAGAATATGGAGGCAGACGAGGTCTCGAAGATAGCCTCGTCAGGAGATGGATCAACGAACGTGGACCTGAAGATGGAAATCCAGAAATGCCCCAGCATCGAAGAAGTTCCAACGTTCTCAATCCAGAACAAAGATAGCTGGATAACGCCCATCATATCCTTCCTCCAGGACGGGCACCTTCCTCCGAATACAGACGAAGCTAGAAAGATTAAAAAGAGGGCAGCCAGATATACCGTTCTCAACGATACCCTCTACAAGAGAGGCTTCTCCATGCCCTACTTGAAGTGTGTTAGTGAAGAGGAAGCTAAGTACATCCTAGAAGAGATACACAAAGGAATCTGTGGAGACCATGCTGGCCCTAGATCCCTAGTAAGCAAAGTTCTTCGAACAGGTAACTTCTGGCCTACTATGCAGGCGGACGCAATGCAGTTCGTCAAGAGATGTGACAAATGCCAGCGGTTCGAGAATGTCCAACGACTTCCGGCAGAAAGACTGACGACGATAACATCCCCCTGGCCATTTGCACAATGGGGAATCGACATCGTTGGCCCACTGCCCCTAGGCAAAGGTTAGGTAAAATTCTTACTAGTTGCTATTGATTACTTCACTAAATGGGTTGAAGCAGAGCCACTGGCGACCATCACCGAAGCAAAAATCTGAAACTTCGTGTGGAAGAATATAGTTTGCAGGTTCAGGATTCCAAGGACGATCATATCAAATAACGGACGACAATTCGACTGCCAAGGCTTCAAAGATTTCTGCTCAGGATTGGGAATCAAGAACCAGTTCTCATCGCCAGGACATCCGCAGGCGAACGGACAGACGGAGGTGACAAACCGTACGCTACTCAAGATCATAAAAACTAAGCTGGACGACGCGAAGGGTGCCTGGCCAGAAGAGTTGCCCAATGTCTTGTGGGCCTACAGAACAACAGCAAGAACCCCGACGGGAGAGACCCCCTTCAGGCTTACTTATGGAACTGAAGCAGTGATCCCAGTCAAAGTAGGAGTAACCAGCACCAGGCGAGAGATGTTCGACGAGGAAGCCAATAATGATCGTCTACAATTCAACCTAGACTGTCTAGATGAAGTAAGAGACAAAGCTTGCAGCAGAGTAACAGACTACCAAAAAAAGATGACAGACTATTACAACAGAAGGGCGAAACTCAGGCGACTTGACATCAGGGACCTCGTCCTGCGCAAAGTAACCCCAGCAACCAAAGACCCTACTCAAGGGAAACTCGGCCCCACATGGGAAGGACCTTACCGAGTCGTCCATTACTCCAGGCAAGGTAGCTACCACCTGGAAACCCTTGACGGACAAAGACTCCCGAGACCATGGAACATTGAACACTTGAAGAAATACCATAAATAGAAATTACATTGAAATGTATTCATTACCTAAATTAATAAAGATGTTATCCAGCTAATGTTTCTCTGTGAGCAGGTCTATTTGAGTATAAGTCACGAAAAGCCAAAAATGGCTAAGTAACAAGATTCCGCCTTGACGGATGTGAGATCCCTAAAAATGGGTGTAAGTCACAAAAAGCCAAAAACGGCTAAGTAACAAGATTCCGCCTTGACGGATGTAAGTTACTGACGATGACGAAGATCCCTAAAAATGGGTGTAAGTCACAAAAAGCCAAAAATGGCTAAGTAACAAGATTCCGCCTTGACGGATGTAAGTTACTGACGATGACGAAGATCCCTAAAAATGGGTGTAAGTCACTAAAAGCCAAAAATGGCTACATAACAAGATTCCGCCTTGACGGATGTAAGTTACTGACGATGACGAAGATCCCTAAAAATGGGAGTAAGTCACTAAAAGCCAAAAATGGCTAAATAACAAGATTCCGCCTTGACGGATGTAAGTTACTGACGACTATAAAAATGGTTTAAGTAAAGCCAAAAAAGGCTAAGTAACAAGATTCCACATAGAATGGATGTAAGTTACTAACAATGACGATACCTACAAGGTTAAGGAATTGACCCTACATAGACGAGCATATTGCAAACGACGACCAGGCAAACACAAGCACAAGTAAGTACGCAGATGAAAATTAAGTTAAAAGCCCAAAAACAACAGGCAAATTACAGGTGTTTCTACAATCAAAGACCCATAAACACTGGGCCAAAAACGTTGTTCTTAAAATAGATTAATTGTTTGAAAAGTAGAAAAAAAAAAAAAAAAAAAAAAAAAACCCCAAAACACGGTGGGTATCCAAAAAAGAAAGACAAATTTTTTTTCTAAGTATCAGGTTTAGGCAGCATCATCGTCAGCAGGAGCTGCGTCGGCAGGAGCCTCGTCAGCAGGAGCACCGTCAGCAGGAGCATCGTCAGCAGGAGCATCCAAGGAAGTTTCAGGCTCGGAAGCAGAAGGTCGGGCAGCCTCATCTGCAGCCATTTCTTGATCCACCTCCTCCAGGTCTAGCTCCTTCATATTCACCCTCGAAGGGTGCTTCACGAGATATCTCCTCAGAAGCTCGAAACCCTTAAAATACCAACTGAAGAGCATAGTATTGTACTCGTCAGTAGTTTGAAAGGCTTCAACGGACCTGGCGGCTATGGTCTTAAGACTCTCCCTGACCCCAAGGAGTTACTCGTCCTTCTCCTTAGTCAACTGGCGCTCAACTCGGAGGTCGTCGTTCAGCTTCTTGACCTGCTCCTTCAGAGTGTTGTTCTCACCCATGGAAGCAATAAGGTCTTTCTTCAGCGACGAGTTCTCCGCCTTCAAAACCTCCATCCTAGACGTCATAGACGCCACCTTAGCCTCTTGAGTAAAATACTCAGAAGAAAGATGCAGACTCTCCCCTAACACCTGAACGAGCTTGTGGACATGACGAGCCGCGACCTCGTTGATAGGGACGCCAGTCAAAGCCCTCAAATCTGCAGACGTCACTACCTCGTGGGCTCGCTCCACAACCATCTTCTCGTCAGTCCAAAGGGTGGACGGGCGAGCGGCAGCTTTCTCCTTCTCCTTTTCAGACAACCGCGGCCTTTTAGAGACGGGAGTGCCACCTATCTCCTCCACGGAAGCTGTAGGAGAAGCCGTCCTTGTCGTCTCACTCGCAGGAACAATTGGACGAACGATGGAGGTTGGAGCAGCATGACTCCCCCTTCCAGTAATGCGCACTGTCTTCGCTCCCAAATTCGACAGAGGCTCATCCTTCTTGGACCTCATTTTCGCGTACATGCCCTTATTGAATTTGGTCGTCATTTCTGCAAAGGGAAGACACTAGTAAGAAGAAAAATCAAGGGGAAGAAAAAAGGTGAGTACCGACGAATATAACACTTACTCTTTTTTCCTTCAATATCAAGGTTACGTAGGACGATGGCAGAGGGATCCGGTCCGAGGTAGTAGAAGGCTAGTGTTCTGGGGTCGACAAGCTCGTCCCAGCTTTCAATCGTCAGTGTGTAATCAATCGCCTTCTGTACCCGTTCTCTATACCTGCTCTTGAGCTTGGGTCGTCTCTTAACTGTGCAAAAAAAAAAAAAAAGGGTCAATAGCCATGGAAGAAAACACAACAAAATTCAAAGGACGAGGATGGATATCAACGCACCTAAAGTCGGGGTTTCCCACCGACAACGCAACCTCGGGATATCACCCCAAACCTCTCCAGAGGCAGTCTCAAAATCATCCCCAGACACAAAGAAAAATCTGACTTCCAGTACCTGAAGGACGACGGTAAACCCTTGACGATCCTGTTTCTTCTCTCCCAGGGCACCAATTCGTAGTACCCATACTCCTTTGATGCTTTTAAACGGTACAAATGGACAAGCTCGTCCACCCTGAGCATATCCCCGTCATTAGCGGCCAACCAGATCACCATACAACTAACCAAAATCCGCCACGAATTCGGCATAAGTTGCCCGGGGCCAATACCTAAATGGTCCAAGAGTTCCATCAAGAAAGGATGGACGGGAAACCTCAATCCACAGACGAAGGCAGATTCGTAGAAACAAATCTCCCCAGGAAAGAAGTGACAGGCCCGGTTTGCCTCGCTAGGCAGACGAACTCGTTCTGGGAACTGAAACCTGTCCTTGAACCTACCTAGCGCATCGGCGTCCAAACCACACTCCTCCTTTAGAGCATAAAAAGCCCTAACTTCTCGAGGCGTGGAGACGGCTGTATCTTCCCCTACTGGGTTACCACTAGACGATAACCCAGTCTCGAGCTCACTGGATCTGACCTCAGACGCCATTCTACCCTCTCTCACCAAATTATCAAACCAATCTATTGACTGACGAAGCAAAGGTAAGAGGTCAGCCAACACCACAGCTAGGCAACTACCTTCGTAAACAAAATTTTCAAGGTGTGGAAAATTTCCCAACGAACCCCCTAATCGAGCAAAAAGAAACGAGATGGAGGGGCAAGCTATCCTAACCTCAGAACTACCAACCATAAGTAAACCAGAAAAACACAAAAAAGCCTAAAAATCCCAAAACCTGGCGAGCAAAACACAAAAAAAAAAGAGATGGGAAAAATCAGAGACCCACCACCGTATGAATAGACAAAATATGAGAAGAAAGGAGTAGGAAGCACACCTCGAAAAAGAGAACCGCCACCACACAACACACTGGTTGAGAAGAAAGTTGCCGAAAAAGGCTGGCGGAGAAGATGCCCAGAGAGATAAATGGGAGTTCTTGAGAAAAGTGAAAAGGAAAAGTGAAGAAGAAAGGAAGTTTAAAAACTAAGGCCTTAGAAACTGAAAAACCAGTGGGAAGCCCAATAGTCCCATTTACTCGGGCATTAACTCCACCAGTCAACATCTGCCACGTATGCCACGTTCTGTGGAGCGCCGCCACTTCGCACTTAATACGGAGCAGAACCCCAAGAGTCACCTGCAACATGTGACCCTTCAAATTCTATAATCGTCAAGGACATGACGAACATAGAATCCGGGGGCAACTGACGGGACTGACGAGTCCGTCCCACACTGACGACACCATTCATGGACGAAGACACCTTCAGGAGTAACAAAATGATCATTCATGTTACTGATGAAGACATTCAGGTCATTCAATGCAGCCAATTAAGCCCAAAACGGTTAGAAGGCCAACTGTACGGACCGTTGGAGAACATTGATGCCACATTAACTGCCCCCAAACGTTACCAAAAGGAGCATTAAGATCTCCGTAACTACTCCAACGACTAGAGGCCATGAAAGAGTATAAAAAGCCCACACATTGCCAATGACAAGGTACATACACACTGAGAGATCTCTTTTGCTCTGTTATTTTCTATATTGTTCATTCTCAAATAGCAATTGATACTAACTTTAGCATTGGAGGCGCTGTGGCAGGCACCACACCGGTGACCACCTTTATAGGCTGGAGGTTGCTTCCATCTGACGATTGACTGACGAGTTTACGCCTCATCAGTTGTAACCTTAAGATACAACCAATTTTGTAGCTAAACTTTGTCCCCTGAAGAATGCCGGGGATGCCAAGTGCAGCACTATTAAAAATGTCCTCAATGATCTCAAGGAAAGCTTTGGCTTTAACCTCTAGGCCATCTGGGGCATGAGTGGACTGAGTTAGCTTTATCATGGCATTGTCATCAGAGCTAGGGAACATCTGGTCATCATTCGTGAGTTTTAGCACCTCCTCCTGCGTAACATTAGCCATCTTGGTTTATCACAAAGATCAGGATTTAGGTCAGGGGCAAGGGTTGTGTTGGGTTGCATTTGGTTTTAATCTATGCCTTAGATATATATAGTTCATGTCAAATGGAATAAAGGCCAATTTGCTACCTTGCTTGCGATGGAGGTTGAGTTGAACGAGAAGGTAACCCCAAGGGTAGAATCTTGAATAAGGCTTTAGATTTTGTTTGTGTCCCTTAACCATCCTCTTTTTAACTTTACAGCATGGAAGCTTAATTGGGAGATTCGTATGGCTGGATGTTGCGTCACTTGCGTGCTTAAGAACCATTCTCACGCAAAATCATATACTTAATAAAAGTTGGTTCTTAGAAGCTATTGTGATTATGGTTTTAAAAATCCGAACGGTCAAAGAAGCAAAAAAGAGACCGATTCTTGATTTTAATTAGGTTTTTTATTTTTTATTTTTTTGGTTTTTCCGGTTTTGACCAGACTAGTTTCATTCCAGTTCCCTGTTGAATTGGTTCAACCAGCCAATCTAATTTTTTAAAAATTCTGTTTGTCTTATTAATTAATAGGATTGTTTAAATTAGTTAAAACTCTATCATCTAAGTTTCAAAAAATTTAAAATTCTAATTGATTATGAAAATTAAGCTAAATATTGTTTGCCCCTAAACTTTGTATATTTTGTTTCTAAACTTTGAAAAATTATTTTTTGTCCTAAATTATTGAATATGTTACACTTATTACTTTTTAATTTTGAAAAGTTTGTTTTTCATCCCTAAATTATTTTAAAAGTTTTTTTTTGGTACCTAAACTATTGAAGGAGTCTCTTTAAAAAGCTTAGGAATGAAAAATTATTTTTTTAAAAGTTTAGGGATGAAAAAACAAAATTCATGCAAATTTTAGGGATGGGAATAATAATATAATATTTTAATCAAAATTTTTATAGGTTGAGAATATCTCACAAACAAATATTAGGAATGAAGAAAGAGAGACTAAAAAGAAAAATAGCATTTTATGGCTTAGTTCGAGAGTGGTGGACTTGGTTCTTTGAGAGAGGAATAGCATTTTGACTATCACAAAATACTTAAGAGAAATAATATGTTCACAACGTTTTCATAATATTTTTACAACAAATATTAAGTGGTAGGTTGTTACTGGCTGTTATTGTTGGGGCAAAAAAATAAATTTAGTGTTAGGTTCAAATTTGAACCAATAACAACTAACCACCTATGATTTGTTATGAAAATGTTATAAAAATGTTGTGGATATAGCACCTCTCAATACTTAAACATGCTCTTGATAAATTCCTAAGCCTCCCATCAAACCATTTAGCCAAATAACCTCCTTGATGGCTTCTATCACAGTTATATATTCATCCTTAGTGGTTGATAATGCAATAGTGGACTATAGTGTGAACCTCCAACTCAAAAATTCTTTAACAAATGTAAACAAATAGCATGTAGTATAGCATAACAATGTTTTTCTAGATCACCAGCATAGTTTAAGTCAACATTAGCAACTAAGTTTTAGAACAAAATTCGTTTCTCTCAAACTTCAAACCCAAATCAAGCAGCTCTGGTGCTCAATCTTGGGTCTTAGGTGTGGGTCGAATCATGATAAAGTGTCAACTTGAGGTGCTAAACAACTATGATCAAAATCGTTTTCTATGAGTATGGTGCGAGACATGCTTTTCTCTTTGCGTACTCCGGATTATGGTCATTTGGAGTGCTTAGCTATTGATATCGATTAAAAGCTTGAGTCAAAAAAATCAAGAAGAGGCATAAAAGCCATCAACAGGAAGCAGTGTAGAATTAGGAGAGCTTGTCTTAGTAAGTGATTGAGCTTGCGACCATGTTCAAAATTAGATATTGAGTCGTTGGCTGACTCACAATAAATGATGCAATAAATAAATGAATTTGAAATCAAAATTTAAATGACCAATTCAAAGTTTTTCATATGTTCTGATTAATATTGAAGTTGGATTTCGAATATAAATTTTGGATTCCAGTCACATGTTCTACATAAGGTAATAAATGATAGAACTCAAGAATGGATTTTAATGTTGCTACCCAAATTTCAAACATGTTTGGGCCAACAAACAAAACCCAAATCACTTAAGCTGAGAAAAAAAAAAAAACTAAAGGGGGCTCAAGGGAGGCCCAACTCTCCTTGAATAGGGGAACGAGACTAGGAATGATCCTTAATAAAAATTGCTTTTCAATTGGGGCATCAATGGGCCCAAGGACAACCCAAATTCCTTGAGGAGAGGAGGGAAAGCCCAATAAGGGTTTTCTGTAGAATGCTCCTGAGTAAAAGAACAAGTGGGCTCATGGATGGCCCAAAGCCTTTGCACAAGAGAATGATTTGAAATAGGCCCAAAAGATCCTTAACCCTTTTGATAAAGGAGTTAGAAAGAGCCGAATGTGCCTACAACCTTCACTAGGCATTCTAACAAAGAGATAAAGAGAGAAGAGGAAACTGCAAAAAGAATGAGATTGAAAAAAAAAAAAAAGAAAGAAAGAAAAGAAACTATTAAATTAAAGTACTAAAAACGATCAGCACTCATCTTATTAATAAGATATAATTATACAACATTATTAATCACACATAGAAATCGAAACGTCCAAATTTTTCAAAACTCCGAGTAATATAATAGCAAGCTCTAGGAGTTATAAAAATTAAATACCAACATGTTCTTCTTCATTCAGAGAAAAAACTAATAGTACAAGCTCACAACCCTTACTTCATAGACTTAATTAATCGGTGCAACAACGGTACATGATGAACTTCTCCATGGGACGGCTACATTCAGCACAAACCACCTTCTCGGGGATGCTCCCAGTGGCGCCAGGCAGTATCAGACGGTTGCAGTGATGTGGGGTGTGGAGCTTTTTGAGGTACTCAATCAGTGCTGGCACAAAGCCTAGATCCACGACAGTTTCTTTCCATTGATCATATTCGGTCAAGGCCTGCAAAATGGTGTCCCCTTTGGCCTTTGCCATCTCCGATGCACCTGATCCTCTACATATCACAGCCCAGCCCTGCTCACTCCCATCAAAACTCAGCATGGTCATAATCTCTTGCATTATGGAGTCATTTTCCACACTCTTGCCGTGTTGTACCTTGCTGTGCCACATGCTTTCAAGCCTGACCCAGAAGAACCAGATTAGAGTCAGGTCTGTTAGGTGGTGACTAAGATTTTCCGCAACAATGATGCTGTTGTTTTTGCGAACTTTTTCCCTGGGGTTGCTCTTCCCTACGTAAAGCATTTCTATTGGAACGTTGGCAGCTTTTGCAACAGTACGTGCAGTGTTTGTAAACTTTCGCACCCACTCGATATCTTCCCCTCCAAACAAGCAAATGATTTTCCCATCTGATACCTTAAATACCATCAAGTTCACACCATTAAATTACTCCATTAAAGGAATATGCATCGAATCGTCTGACTTAAAGATTTACTAGTAAAACAATAAAACTATTACAAATTTTACAAATTGAAATAACAATAAACGCAACTAGTGTTATTTCACCAATATAATAAATAATAATTAACTTTTTTAAAAAAATTGTTATTTTTAATTAGCAAAGCTCCTATGATGAATTTTCTTAACTTTTTAAAGTTAATCATTTAAAAGGGTAAATTATAATAGTGAAACATCACTTTTATATGAAATTATTATTTATTTGACTTTTATTTTACAATAATCACAACTTGCATTTTTAACCATCTTAAAAAAAATATATTATGAAAAAAGTTTAAAAGAAAAGTTTAGGAGGGTCACCCATATATACCTGTTAAAAAATTGAACTAAAATACTAGGGTTAAAAATTGAGTTTTTGGAAAAATTTTGGTATATAGGCATGAGATAAATGATGAACATACCCAATTAAAGATTACTGGTTCAATGGAATCAGCCAATAGGTCAATTCTCCAGCTCTCTTCCCGCCAGAGTGCTTCCTCCCTTAAGCTAGTGAAAGGGTAAGCTGCGCTTCCCCAAATCCACATCATATGAACTGCGTTTTGGTTCACAACTTTGCCTTGCGGGTCGAGCGCCACAAGTATAGGTTTCTTAGTGAAGTGCCACACCTCCTTGATATACCTGATGACTGCTGGGTCAAGCTGTGATGGGTGGAACACCGAGTACCACGGCATCACCCCTTGTAAGTTATCAAACTGCTTTTGCTTGTCTGCGTTCCAAGGGGTAGACTTGTCCACCACTGGAATCCACACAACCTCGTACTGACTCTCAGGCCTCGATTGTTGGTGTCGCGACTCTGTGTACGTTTGATCAAGGATTATAATCTCTTCATGGGGGATTTCCAGGTCTGTAATAAACAGCAATACAATCTTCCTTCTCAACACCTCAATGCTAGCCTGTTTTAATTTAGCAGTGCATATATTCAGAGGTTCAGAAACATTCATTGAAATCGTTGATATAGCCGTGTTTCAAGTAACTGTCTTTGTAAATACTGCTAATAAGAGTAGTAACTGAGAAACAAGACATGATTACGACACAAATGTGTTGGAATTTGATTGAAATTTAGGTCCTCACGAATATCCTTGAAGAAGTTCAACATAATATCTATTAATTGCATGATATGATCACAGTCGACCAAGGTTATTCTAGATGCAAAAAGATTGTGGATTGACAACAAAATGTAACTAAAAAATAGTGCAGAGCCAGAAGGAAAACTTAGATATAGATATAGATAGCTAACCCTTTTCTTGCTAGAACCATCAAAGAGTGGCAGCTGATCTTCCTTTGCATAAATCAAAGCCTTAAGTATCTTCATGTTGTCGATATGAGGTGTTTCAAAGAGACGCACGAGTGTCAGATATGCTTCAATATGCCTCTTCTCCTCTACATCAAACCATTTTATTATATCTTGTCAGGGGCGTAAACTACTAGGACAAGCTTTATATTTTGTTTTATGGGTCCGCTTTGCTTTAAAAAATAAATGAGGTGAATATATAATCAAACGTGAATTAATGATTGTGATTAAGGACAGTAATACTCACCAATGTGTTGATGGCAAAGAGTGATCTGCTTCAGAAGGTGACTGTGTATGTTGTTGACCTTATGGGCCAAGCTCGACAGTTCCCAAGCCTCAGTAGTTGCTGCTATGTACCTGAGACCAGTGCAGCCCAGGTGAAAGAGAAATTACAAATCGAAAAAGTTTAGACACAACGAGTTCCATTATTTTATATATATATATATATATATATATAGGTAACAGGTTATGATTTGTATACAAAAGTGATATCTGTTTCATGTGTCAGTAATGTTGAACTCAGCACAATCTTCCACTTCTGAAATTATGAAAAAAAACTATGAAACTTGTTTAATATGTAGCATTATTATTATAGTGCTGTTTGTTATTTGCTCCTGCCTGCAGTTCTGCTTTGTTAGTGCCGTGGCAACATGCCAACATGTAAATCACAATGGCATTGACATGTTGCTAATACTCGAGATGACTATTTCTAAGACATACCTAATCCCACGTCCAAATTTATAATATGTCAATGTGTGAAACTGTGAGCGGTAAATATTGTCTATCTACTCTTGTTTACACGAACTTACTACTTTTGATCAATTATCAATATCATAGTTGCAAATTTTAACAAGTTGTGAAAATGGATGTGTTTGGCAGTATTAATTGTTGAGAATAAAATGGCAAGCCAAAGTAAAAGAAAAAGATATTCTGGGGGATTGTACAAAGGAAACATACTCGTGACCCATGCCTATGAGGCCCATAATTTGCGAAGCGCATGCCACAATGCTGCGAATGGTCCAATAAACTGCTGTTGGAATATGAGCAGTGGCAGCAACCATTTCAGGTGCGTCTGGAGTAATGTACTGAGAAGGAAGCTCCTTGAACTCAACGATGCACTTGGTGACATCCAACATGGCCTTGATGAGGTTGTTAAGTGCCTCAAACTTTGGTTTCAAGGATTCAGCACGCTCCAATATTTCAGGCATTTGCTTGAGGAATGCAACCGATTTGGCAAGAGGGTTGGTAGGGTAAAGCTGCACCACCAGCCAAAATTCACCATAGTTCACAGCAAAAGCTGCCAAGGCTAGCACCAACTTTGCATCCCATGAATAGCTTGTGAGTACATTGAATATAGCTACAGTTGTTACATGAGCATCTCCACCACCGGAGCACTTGCAGGATATCTGTCATACATAGTGTGCATGGCATAAACAAAATCTATTGCGAAAGAAAATGATTAAATTGCATTAATTCTATACACACAAAAATTTGCATTTTTAATTTCCATCTGAATCTTGTGCTGTCCTTATGTAAGATGTAAAGCAATTTTATGAATGTTAAGATATATGAGACCAACCACATGCAGTAACCACATTTATAAATAAATAAGCCATAATTTAAAACCTCGCAGGAAATTTTGCTAATCGTGTATGACAAAAGGTCCAGCATGTCAGAGATGTCGCTAGAATGGAGGGCTTTGTCTTCCATTGATTCAAATTGCGCTTGTGTTCCCTACGCAATTGGTCAACAATTAATGATTAGCAACTGCATAAAGAATACAATGCTACATATGTAATAAATATCACAACTTATTTTTTTCTTTTTACAATTTGTTAAAGTAATTGATTGTGATTAGAATAATGACTAGTGCATATATCTTAGTGCACACAAAATACACCGGCGCTAATGTGATGTGCACATATTCTCTCACCAATTTCGCTCATGTCTATTTGTCACCATTTATTTTGCTATGTGGCATTTCTATGTATGGATATATATAATTGGCTGTGTGAAATAGACAAGGCTAGCGTCACTCCTAATGTAAAACAAATGCATAATTCTTTCGCATAAAGTTAAAGTACATACTTGAATAAAGCCGGGGATGCCAAATCCGGCACGCTTAAAAATGTCCTCAATGATATAAAGGAAAGGTTTCACTTCAACCTCTCGGCCATCTGGAGCATGAGTGCCCTGAATCTGCTTCATCATCGCATTGTCATCGGAGCTCGAGAAGAAATGGCGATCACCTCTTGATTGTGGCACCTTCTGCGTCACAAGAGCCATCTTGGTTTAATTGCAAAGGTGAGGATTTAGGTGAGGGATTAGAGTTGTGTTATTGAGTTGCATTTGGTTTAAATCTATGCTTTATATATGGATCATGACAAATGGAATAAAGGTCAATTTGCTACCTTGCTTGCAATGGAGGTTATACTAGAAAGTAACATCAATAATAGGTTTAGAATTTTGGATAAGGCTTGAGCTTTACTCTCTGTTGTGTCTGTTAACTATCCCCTTTCATCTTTACAGTATAAAAGCTTAATCGCGAGATTCGAACTGCTGGAGATGCTGGTTAATTTTAGCCAAACGTGATACACGCATGTTGTTACTTAGGTTAATTCTTTAATTAGTTTAGGAGGTTGGATTTTTCTGATTAACGTAGGAGAGACTAAAATCGTACGATTCCATTTTCTTGTTAAAATTTAACCTCTTTTTGACGTTGTACTAGCTAGAATTTTCCTTTGGATACTGTGGTAGGATTCCAACTTGGGATTTCCAAAGGAGCAATATGTGGAGTGTCGGGACTTCTTTATGGTGCACAACTGCACATGCCTACTCAATTTGAATTGGCCATTTGAGGATCCAAAGCAATTTGTTCATCAAAATAACATTAATTAATTAATGTATGGGGATCAATGCCATTGAACCCAAAAAAACTCTGGCAATTAAGGTATATTAAAAATCTGTGTGTCTAAGTATACCATAATTTAATTGGAAATTATTAACTATATTCAATCTTGTGTTAGCATCACTCGTTTAGATGTAATTTCTACTTTTACTTTAATAGCCATTGATGAGATGCTAGGTGCTTTGAGAATCATTTAAGTAATCATTTTGCATTCTCGTTTCTTCTAAAACATACCATTTTCTTTGAACAAGTTGATAAAAATCAAAATGAACCTAGATAGATTGATTTTTGGTTGAGGGCTTATAACTTGCAAACTAGCATTCTTGAATAACTCACATTGTAGCGAAACAAGAATTCTGTTGATGCAATTCATAATTCAATAGTTACTATAATAATGAGAAATTTGAATTCTGAATATTTCTATTAAAAATATAAGAAATTGTCAGTCGAGTAACTTGAGTTACATGGCTCTTGATTGTTAATGCAATTCATACCCCACCAATACTTGTAGGCTAATCTTCATTTGAAAAATCCATTAGTTTTGTGACGTAAGCAACCTTGAGTCATTAAAGTAAAAAGCCAGGGAGTGCTTATAGATAAGGTAATTTTCCCCGTCACTTTCATTGTGTAATGTTGAGAGCTTCCTTGCTTGCTGTACATTTTGTGATTTACGTGACTTAGAACTTAAAGAAAGCTGTTCAACAGTAGCAAAAAGAACTTGCTGAGGTGGTCTTTGATAGAAAGGGAAAAGGAAAGGAAAATGATATTTAACACCATTTTTAGGATAATTTTAATTTAACAGCCAATACTTAAAAGGCAGGAGCTATCTCTGATAAAGGTGGGTGATCAACCGAAAGAATATATTACATTGGTCTTTATTATGCATTTTTTAACATAATAGATGCAAAAGAAAACAAATAGTAAAGAATACTAACTTAAAAAAATAAAATAAAAGGTAGTTATCTAGCTTTTAAAATTGAAAATTCTAGAGTTGTGATTGGCAAACAGGGACCAATTCTGGCAATCATAAGTTCCAAAAATATAATCATAAGGACCCACAACATGCTCACTGCATAACATGTGAAACAAAAGGAAAGAGGGTTGGAATTTATGAAAGTCCCAAAGATACGCAAGTGGATATAGCTAATGGTACAAGATTGATAATTTTATGCCCATAAAGGATAAAGATACCATTATCTGTACTCCAAGCACCCGAGGATGCAGTTGATTTTAAAATGATTAAGAATAGTCTTGGTCTGTGATTGATGGTCATAGGATGATATAGCTGATTGCATGTTTAGCTCAGTGATAGATTCCACAAAGAAAGATTGATAGACAATGAGGATTTGATTTCATGGGAGGGAAAATTTATAACCAACTTATTTAGTCTCCATCCTCATGTACAATATATATCATATATTATAATAAA
Source organism: Quercus aquifolioides (assembly GCA_019022515.1). Taxonomy (NCBI): domain Eukaryota; kingdom Viridiplantae; phylum Streptophyta; class Magnoliopsida; order Fagales; family Fagaceae; genus Quercus; species Quercus aquifolioides. The sequence goes on from CM032326.1 coordinate 49,739, forward strand.
AAATATCAATATGGACAATAGATTATTTTTATGAACATTTAGGTTCTATTTGATTGGAGGGGTAGAAAAATGAGAGGATAGAAAAGTAGGAGAATAAAAGAGATTTAGTTTTCTCTTATATGTATTTGGTTGGGAGGATGGAAAAGTAATTTTATTGGTTAAGAATAGAAATGAGAGGATGACAAATGAAATTGATGTAGATTTATAATTATGTCTCTATTAAATAAAACAAAAGATAACATTTTTTTTGTTAAAAAAATTGTGTATAGACACTTCAAATTTTTTTTTTTTTAAAATAAATTCTTAAGAAAGAGCATAAGCCAAAACATCCAAAATAGATGAGAAAAAAACTGAGAAGTCCTTAAAAAGACAAGAGCCAAAGAAGAAAACCAAAAAAAGAAAGGTAGACACCAAAGAAGAGAACGACAAACCATGTGCATTTTACACATTGGTTCTTTCATCCACAGGTGGGAAGCCTTTTTCTCTCTAGTATTCTCCTTGATTTGGGGAGAACACATTTTGGTGGGCCTAGAGAGAAAACACCCTCATTCCACCAATTTTCCTTCCTCTCTTCTCTCCAACCAAACACCCACAAAAATTATTTTCTCTCCCTCCTTTTCCACCCCCCTAAAATCTCCCCAACCAAACGAACCCTTAGTGGTGTTTTAATGTTAGAAAACCCGTAAAAGTATTATTCATAGGTTTTTATTTTAATAATTAGTTATTTTGAAGTTTTCATAATCAATTTTCACTTGTAATTCCCATGTACTTTTACTATTAGCTAAATGAACCTCACTCCACTTTTCATTGTAAAATCCATAAAATGATTGAATTATATCAAATTAGAAAAATCATTTTTGCACCTAAAACTTTAGTGTTTAACTTGGAAAAAAAACTAAGATTATGAAAATATTTCCAAATTTTACTACTTACTTATTATTGTAAAAATAATAAGTTATTGTATAAATAGTTTGAGTTCTTGAGATTTTGTAACAGTTCTTTCTTCATCAATTAAATTTTTTTTTTTCATTTTTTCCTATCCAGAGAAATTTTGAAATGTAACAGTTTTTTCTTCTCCAATTAAATCTTTTTTTTTTCTTTTTCGTTTTTTCCAATCCTTTGGGAATTTTAATTTTAGTCTATTGAATTCAAATTTATAACCAACTTATTTATGTCTCCATACACATGTACAGTATACACATTATATATTATAATTAAAAAATCAATGTAGACAGTAAAATATATTTATAAACACTTAGGCTTTATTTGATTGAAGGGGTGGAAAAATGAGGAATAGATAGAAAAGTACGACAATAAAAGAGATTCAGTTTTCTCTCATATGTATTTGGTTGGAAGGATGAAGAAGTAATTTTTTTGGTTAAGAATAAAAATGAGAGAATGAAAAATAAAGTTAAATTTACAATTATATCCAAATTAAATAAAAAAAAACGTAACACTTTTTTTTTTCTATTAAAACAATTGTGTATGGACACTTCAAATTTTTATTTTTTATTTTTTATTTTTATAATTTTTAAGAAAGAGCACAAGTCAAAGCATCCAAAATAGATGAGAAAAAAAATGAAAGTACGGAAAAAGACAAAAACCAAAGAAGAAAACCAAAAAAGAAATAAAGAAATAAAGAGGCCAAAGAAGAAAACAACAAATCATGTGCACTTTACACATTGGTTCTTTCATCCACACAAGCAGGAAGCCTTTTTCTCCTCAATTTCAGGAGAAAGAATTTTGGTGGACCTAGATAAGAAAAAAGCATCCAAAATAGATGAGAAAAAAAATGAGAAGTACAGAAAAAGATAAAAACCAAAGAAGAAAACCAAAAAAAGAAATAAAAAAATAAAGAGGCCAAAGAAGAAAATGACAAATCATGTGCACTTTACGCATTGGTTCTTTCATCCACACAACTAGGAAGCCTTTTTCTCTCTATTTTTCCCCTCGATTTCAGGAGAAAGAATTTTGGTGGATCTAGAAAGAAAACACCCTCACTCCACCAATTTTCATTCCTCTCTCCTCTCCAACCAAACACCCACAAAAATTATTTTCTCTCCCTCCTTTTCCATCCCCTAGAAATTTCCCCAACCAAACAGAGACACTTAGTGATGTTTTAATGTTTTTTTTTTTTTAATAATTAATTATTTTGAAGTTTTCATAGTAAAATTTCACTTGTAATTTCCATGTACTTTTAGTATTAGTTAAATGAAACTCAAACACTTTTCATTGTTAAATCCATAAAATGATTAAATTATATCAAATTAGAAAAATATTTTTTGCACCTAAAACTTTAGAGTTATACTTGAAAAAAAAAAAATCAAATTATGAAAATATTTCCAAATTTTATTACTTACTTATTTTTGTAGAAATAATAAGTTTTTGTATAAATAATTTGAGGTCTTGAGACTTTCGAAATGTAATAGTTTTTTCTTCTTCAATTAAATTTCTTTTTCTTTTTCATTTTTTTCCTATCCTTTGAGAATTTCAAAATTTAACAACTTTTTCTTCTTCAATTAAATCATTTTTTTTTTCCTATCCTTTGGGAATTTCAATTTTAGTCTATTGAATTCAAATTTATAACCAATTTATTTATGTCTTCTTACACATGTACAATATACATATTTTAAATTATAATAAAAAAATCAATATGGACAATAAAATATACTTATGAACACTTAGGCTCTATTTGATTGGAGAAATGGAAAAAATGAGATAATAGAAAATGAGGAATAGATAGAAAAGTAGGAAAATAAAAGAGATTCAGCTTTCTCTCATATGTATTTGGTTGGGATGATGGAAAAATGGAGAGATGGAAAATTAATTTGTTTGGTTAAGAATAAAAATGAGAGGATGACAAATGAAGTTGATATAAATTTACAAGTATGTACCTATTAAATAAAACAAAAGTTAACGCATTTAAAAAAAAAATGTGTACGGACACTTCAAATTTTTTTTTTTTTTTTTTTTTTTTTTTTTTTTTTTTTTTTTTAAGAAAGAACACAAGCCAAAGCATCCAAACGAGATGACAAAAAAAAAAATGAGAAATTCAAAAAAAGACAAAAACCAAAGAAGAAAACTAAAAAAGAAAAAAAGAAAGAAAGAGGCATATTGGTTCTTTCATCCACACAGGTGGGAACCCTTTTTCTCTCTAGTATTCTCTTTGATTTGGAAAGAAAACATTTTGGTGGGTCTAGAGAGAAAACACCCTCATTCCACCAATTTTCTTTCCTTTCTTCTCTCCAACCAAACACTCACAAAAATTATTTTCTCTCCCTCCTTTTCCATCCCCCTAAAATCTCTCTAACTAAACAAACCCTTAGTGATGTTTTAATGTTTTTTTAACATCTGAAAACCCATAAAAGTATTATTCATAGGTTTTTTTTTTTTTTTTTAATAATTAGTTATTTGGAAGTTTTCATAGTCAATTTTCACTTGTAATTCCCATATACTTTTAGTATTAGCTAAATGAACCTCTAATTCTTTTCATTGTTAAATCCATAAACCTTTAGAGTTTAACTTGGAAAGAAAAAAATCAAATGAAAATATTTCCAAAATTTATTACTTACTTATTTTTGTAAAAATAATAAGTTATTGCATAAATAGTTTGAGGTCTTGAGACTTTCGAAATGTAACAGTTTTTTCTTCTTCAATTAAATCTTTTTTTTTTCCTTTTTTGTTTTTTCCTATCCTTTGGAAAATTTCGATTTTAGTCTATTGAATTCAAATTAGGGGTATTTCCTTATCAACATGTAATATATCCTAAGTAGATGGAGATCAAAATTAAAAGAGGATATTTACTTAAATGATGTAGAAAGTAAATAAGTGTGTAGTTGTAGCAAATTTAGGGTGTGTTTAGATACTGTTTATTTTGCTAAAAACTGAAACTGAAAACATTGTAGCAAAATAATTTTTAAATGTGTGAATAATGTCATGGGACCAATTTTTAATGAAAGTTTTGCTGAAAAAAGAGATTTGTGAGTCCTGTGAACAGTGCACGGGACCTACTGGAAAAGCATAAAAGCCACATAAATGTGCTTCTCAAAAAAAAAGAAAAAAAAAAAAATGCAAACACAGACGCTGGCATTTTCATCAGTATCCAAATGAATACTTAAGGTCCGTTTGGATACAACTTATTTTTGCTGAAAACTAAAAACTGAAAACTAAAAACACTATAGCAAAATAATTTTTAAATGTGTGAATAGTACAGTGAGACCCATTTTTAATGAAAAAATTGCTGAAAAGTGAAGTTCGTGGGTCCCGTGAACAGTGCACGGAACCCACGGGTGTGATGAAAAGGGGCTGAAAAGTCAAATATATACAGCTACTGTTCATGTTAAAAAAAAAAAAAGAGAAAAAAGCAAACACAAAACGCAACAAACGTTGGATCCAAATGGATACTTAATGTAATTAGAAAGAAACTTGGAGACTATTTTGCAAAATAATTTTCTAGCCTCCATCCCATAACAACTCATGCTTCACTTGCAACGTCTCCACGTTTTCTTGCCCCCCACCTCCTAGTTTCCCGTGCAATAATATGCTTTTTTTTTTTTTTGGCTGTGGGAGTTATAGTTTTTATTTATTTATTTATTTTTTAAAACTAGACATGATTTTGTTTTCAGATATAATTTTTATTTTTTAATAAATTTGGGTGATTGCTTCTTTTTTTTTTTTGTCACTTTTTTTGTTTTAATTGAGCATCATTTTTTAAACAAGAGTATATGAGAAAATTTATATAAATTAAAATCTTTTCTATCCTTTCACTTTTTCACTTTCAACTAAAAAAAAAAAAAAAATAGAGAAATTAAAATCTTTTCTATCCTCCAACTTTTCCATCCTCCCACCATTTTTTATCTTTCCACTTATCCACTCCTTTCATCAAAGTTTCCCTATGTAAAATCAGATAATTGAAAAATATTTCCAAGCCTTAACTTTTCAGTTCAAGGCATTTTCGTATATATAAGAATCTATTACAATTCAAATTTAAATACAATCAGATATACCAATCCGGATGGATATACTTCACTAAGATACAAATTCAAAAGTGATTCTGCCGTATCCTAATCCTATCTCATCACTAGCCTAATTCTATCTTATCATATCTTATTTAAAATATGATTACAAATTCAAATATACATCAGCTGCTATCCTGGGCACTTACAGCTGTAGCTACAGCTGTATCCTTAACACGCCCCCGCAAGCTCAACGGTATTGGAGATACATTGAGCTTGGTCCGAAGAAGAGCAAATCTGGAGGAAGACAAAGGCTTTGTAAAAACATCAGCAAGCTGATCTCGGGTAGACGGAAACCGAATGAAAAGAGAGCCATCAGCTACCATATCCCGAACAAAGTGAAAATCAATCTCAACATGCTTAGTGCGAGCATGGAAAACAGGATTGGAGGATAAATAGGTTGCACCTATGTTGTCACACCACAGAACGGGAGAACTAGAGATAGGAATTCCAAGTTCAAATAAAAGAGCATGCAACCATTTAACCTCAGCTGAAGCATTGGCAAGGGCCTTGTATTCAGCCTCTGTACTAGAACGAGCCACTGTCTGTTGCTTTTTACAACCCCAGGAAATGAGATTGTTGCCCAGAAAGACACAGAAACCTCCAGTAGACCGCTGATCATCACAGCAGCCAGCCCAATTAGCATCAGAGAAGGCTTAAAGAGTGTTGAACTTTGAGCGATACAGCTGCAAACCAAAATGAATAGTTTGCTTAAGATACCGCAGGAGGCGTTTGATGGATTGCCAATGGATGTCAGTAGGGCGATGCATAAACTGAGAGAGCTTGTTGACTGTGAAAGAAATGTCAGGACGGGTGATGGAGAGATATTGCAAAGCCCCAACAGTACTTCGATACATAGTGGCATCAGAAAGAGGGTCCCCTTCAAAAGCAGATAGACTAGTGGTCTGTGGATTGAGCCATGGGAGAGGAGACTGGCTTTGCCTCAAGCATATTTGTCTTCTTTAAAAGATCAATGATGTAACGTTTCTGAGACAGGATAAGACCTGAGGAGTTTGGCAGAACCTCAATGCCAAGGAAAAAATTAAGATTACCTAGATCCTTAATAGCAAAATTAGTCTTCAGATTATACAGAAGATCATCAATTGCAGAAGGTTTTGAGGCAGTAACAATCAGATCATCCACATATATGAGGAAATATATAGTAACAGTAGCACTATGATAAATAAATAGTGAGAATCAGACCTCGAACCTCTGAAGCCCAAAGCAAGTAAGTGGGAAGAGAGCCTGGAGAACCAAGCTCGAGGGGACTGCTTCAACCCATAAAGCGCTTTCTTCAGCTTGCACACATGATTAGGAAATTGAGGGTGAACAAACCCAGGAGGCTGAGACATATAAACATCCTCAAATAGATGGCCATGTAAGAAGGCATTCTAAACATCAAATTGGCAGAGAACCCAGCCTCTTGAAACAACAATAGAAAGAACTGTTCTGACAGTGGTGGGTTTGATGACAGGACTGAAGGTTTCTCCGAAGTCAATTCCAGGCAATTGATGAAATCCTTTGGCCACCCATTTGCATCCAATGACATTGCGAGCAGTATGAGAAGGAACGAGAACCCACGTCTGATTCTTGAGCAAGGCATCGAACTCAACATTCATGGCAGCACGCCAATTGGAGTCTTTCACAGCATTGGTGAAGCAGGTGGGTTCAACAATGGAAGGATTACCATCGGCGAGAAGCGCACTGGGAACCGGATATCTCACGGTACTGTCGGTGAAGGTTTTGGGTTTGATGATTGAATTTTTGGAGCGGGTGATCATGGGATGAGTGGGTTGAGGGTCAGTGGGCTGGAGGTAAGGATCGGTGGTTGTAGGCAGTGGGTCGGTGTCGTTGCGTGTGGGTAGTGGGTCGGTGTGGGTGTGTGTGGGTAGTGGATTGGTGTTTGTGGGTTGAGAGGCGGAGGGTGTGGGTTGAGGTCCGGTGAGTGTGGGTTGAGGTTCGGTGGGTAGGGGTTGAAGGTTTGAGGCGTTGGTGGTATGAAGGGAAGGTTGATGGAGAGGTGAGGGAGACGTAGAGATATCTGAGGGAATGAGGTTAGAATTAGGTGTAGAAGAAGAGGTACGGGTCAGTGTGTGTGGGCTGGGAAGATTTTTAGAATGGGCTTGGTAAGGGACACTTTGGGCCGAAGAAGTCATAGTGGCAGAATTCGGTCCAACGGAGAGAGGAGCTGCTGCGTGAAACCCAGGGGAGGACTGTACCTGTAAAAAGTGTAAAACTGACTCGGAATTTAGGGAACAAGGCTTAGCAAAAGGAAAAATATCTTCATTGAAGAGCACATCTCTGGAAAAATAGACACGACCAGAAGAAAGATGTAAACATTTATATCCCTTATGAAGTAAGCTGTAGCCAAGGAAGACACATTGAGTAGAGCGTGGTTGAAGTTTGTGGGAATTGCAAGGACGTAAATTAGGCCAACATGCACAACCAAAAACACGCAAGAAATTATAATTAGGTGTTTGAGCAAACAATTTTTCATAAGGAGATAGATTTTGTATTGTGGAAGAGGGGAGTCTATTTATCAGATAACAAGCTGTTTGAAAAGCATCTTCTCAATATTGAAGAGGAATGTGAGCATGATTTAATAAAGCTAAGCCAGTTTCTACAAGATGACGGTGTTTGCGCTCAACAACACCATTTTGTTGAGGCGTGTGAGGGCAGGAAACATGATGAGTAATACCACTATTTTGGAAAAATTTGTTAAATGAGCGATATTCTCCACCCCAATCAGATTGAACAACTTTTACTTTGCGATTAAAATAACGCTCAACATATTTTTGCCATTTAATAAAAATTGGTAGCACATCACTTTTATTTGTCATGGAATAAAGCCAAGTATAGCGACTAAATGCATCAACAAAAAAGACATAATATTTGAAGCCAGATTTTGAGCAAATAGGAGATGGACCCCATACATCAGTGTGTATTAAATCCAAAGGAAAATTTATTTGAGTACAAGATAAAGAAAAAGAAAGTTGTTTACTCTTAGAACTGAGACAAGCAGAACAAGGGTGAACAACATTGCTAGAAATAACAGGCATACTAAATTTTGAAAGAACATGATTAACAGTACGAAAAGCAGGATGTCCCAAGCGTGAGTGCCATTGTTGTGGAGAAGTACGTTCACCAACAAAGACAGATGACGACGAAGGCAATTTATTGAAAGCAGAAGGAAAAAGGTACGGCCCATTTCTACTCAGCCCGTGCAGCAGAACTCTCCCCGTTGTTCGATCCTTCACAAGGAAATAAGAGGGGTGAAACTCAATAAAGGTATTAGTGTCAGATGTGAATTTATGAACAGAAATTAAATTTTTGGTAATGTGAGGCACATGAAGCACATCTTGTAAAATAAAAGAAGAGGAAGGAGTGGATAATTTAGTAGAGCCAATGTGTTTAACATTCAAACCAATACCGTTACCAATGCCAATCTGATCAGAACCGTGATACTCCTTTGCCTTCACATTCAAATTTGCAAAGTCAGATGTGAGATGATGAGTTGCACTAGAATCAGGGTACCAATTGAGATCGGGTGAAGCCTGTGGAGCGGCAAGCAAAGCATGCATGTTGTTGGTAGTGTCAGTGGAGAAGGAATTATCAAACCTGTGATAGCACTTCAAGGCCGTGTGTCCTGGCTTGTGGCAAACCTGGCAAATAGGACGATTTTGGGGGGAAGAAGAATGACCACGCCCCCATCCTCGAAAATTCCTTTGATTCTTGGATGATGAGTCACGGACTACTGAAGGGGAGGAGCCACCACCACGACCACCACGTGAAGGTCCTCGTCTCGCAAAATTGGCCCCTGCAATTGAGAGGTCCACGGTTGGTTGCTGATGCTCAAGCCGCAATTCATGAGCTAACAGATGCCCATATAACTCATCAATTGAAAGGGGATCAACCCTTGTGGTCACAGATGTCACAAATGAATCATATTCGGATCCCAAACCGGCTAGGAGGAATGAGATAATTTCAAAATCATTCAAGGCATGAGCAGTAGCAGCAAGTGTGTCAACTAGTGTTGTAAACTGGTGAAAATAATCAGCAATTGAGGAATTGCCTTTCTTCAAAGTGGCGAGCTGATAGTGGATTTGCATTGTTCGAGCCCTTGACTGAGAGGTAAACATTCTCTCTAAGGCTTGCCACACATCTCTTGATGTGTTGAATTTGACTACATGAGCCAAAATACGCTCGGAGAGGGAGGATATTATGGCACTGAGAATCATCTGGTCTTGGAAGTACCAGTGATTGAAATCCGGATTTTTGATGACTTGGACGTCTCCATCGGTCTCAACAGTGAGAGATTGAGGTGGAGCAGGAGTGCTTCCATCGAGATAGCCAAAGAGATGTTGCCCCTTAAGATAAGGAACAATCTGAGCTTTCCGCAGTAGGTAGTTGTCACGGGTAAGTTTGATGGTGATGAGATGATGGATGGTGGTAAGGGAAGTGGGAGAAGAAGTGGCATTGTTGACAACAGAAGTTGATGAAGACGAGGAAGCCATTGGAAAAAAAAGACGTATGTCACAATAGCTCTGATACCATGTAAAATCAGATAATTGAAAAATATTTCCAAGCCTTAACTTTTCAGTTCAAGGCATTTTTGTATATATAAGAATCTGTTACAATTCAAATTTAAATACAATCAGATATACCAATCCGGATGGATATACTTCACTAAGATACAAATTCAAAAGTGATTCTGCCGTATCCTAATCCTATCTCATCACTAGCCTAATTCTATCTTATCATATCTTATTTAAAATATGATTTACAAATTCAAATATACATCAGCTGCTATCCTGGGCACTTACAGCTGTAGCTACAGCTGTATCCTTAACACCCTAAGATACAACTAAGCAAAGAATTCTATAAGTAGAAAACTTGGAAAATTCTGTGAACTTCTAAAAAATGGTGTGTTAGTTACAAAATTTGAATATGGAATTATTATTTATATATAAGGGGTTATGGTCCTATAACAGCAACTTAGGAGAGTCACTATGGTTCATTTTCAAAGTAAGAACCAAACTATGGCCCCCAGAAACATGAAAATCACACAAAGTTTGAGCATAACTGCAATTTTGTAACTATCAGGACACGATTGTCGATGCACTCTTGTACATAAACTGATAAACACATTTGTGCATGCACTCAGGAGTCAGGACACGGATGCCAATTTGCACCCTTGCACAGAAACACAGGTGCGGCACCTTTGTTTTTCAAATTTATTATTATTAATTTTTTTAATTTTTATTTTTCACTTCCTTTGCTTTTCAAAGCATCTTTACTCTTCTATATTACTGTACAAGTTACACTATATAACTAATATACCTATATATACAACAAGAACCACATACTCTTCCAAGGAAAAGCTCACAAGGAATAATTCAAGTCACTTTTGAAAAAAAAAAAAAAAAAAAAAAGGCTCTATATTGCAATAGTTTAAACTTCTGGAAAACTCAAAATTAAAATACATTAAATGAGGCTATCTTGGAACTCTTCTCTTCAAACTTGATCCATCGTGGAATTCCATGACATTTTTTGTTTCTTTGGTCTTCCAGAGTACTTAGAAACTTCATGTTATTTGTTCATTTTGGCATTTCTCAAGGATTCTAGTCAAAAGCATTTTTCCAAGACCAATAACATTGCATTATACTACGTGGCAGCCATCACTATTCTTATATTTCATTTACATTTCTTGTTGCCATTTATTTTCAGTAGTTCATAAATGTAGGTGTAATTTACTAGTTTTTCGACCCTTATATCAAGTTGTTTTCTTGATTTCTTGTATCACGTTATTTAATTAATGCAAGTAAGATTATTCAATTTCGTAGACATTGGTTTTATTATTGTTATTGTCATATTGTGTTCTTTATTCTCTTCTTAAAAGGTACTAATTGAGGCAATAATAAACCCATTCAATTCACTGCAGTTAGACAAATCTTTGGTTAAAACACCTATACCATTACATTTCATTCATATACAAAAAACTTCTTCATGGGACGCTTACATTTCTCACAAATTACAGTTCCTTCAATCAATCCCTCAGCATAAGGAATGACAGGGGAGTGACTGCAAGGCCCAGGTAAAGAAGGCGGCTCAAGGGCACTCCTAATGGCACCCGAGAATCCCAGTTTTGCCACATTGTTTCCCCACTGTGAAAAAAGGTTCAAGCGTTGCATGAGTTCTTTTCCTTGAAGCTGCACAATATCTGTGGAAGACCCTTTTCCTATAACTGCCCAACCACTATCACTAAAGTCCAGCAATGCTGAAACCTCATCTAGAATATGATCATTATCGGCTGTCTTTCTAAGCCGGAGTTTTGACCTTCTCATACTCTCCAACCGAAGCCAAAAGAATTGAGTTTTTGTGAAAGAGAGAGAACCAGTAAGTTTTTCTTCTGCAATGCTGGCCAAAATGTTCCTCACATGATCATCTGGTCTGTTCCTGTTGCCTACATACACCATCTCAAGCTGCACGCCTGTGCTTTTTATTTCCTTCATTTTAGAGATGAATTCTCGAATCCATTCTTGGTTCTCACTTCCATAAATGCAAAGGTCTCTGTTTTCTTCTACCTGAAATCATTCTCAATCCTATGAGCTCAAGTACAAGGAATCTAACAATTTGGTATCTGAAATGACAAAAAAAAGTCTCAACAAGTGATGATCCAATGTTGCTTCATTGAGTTAGAGTTATACCCAACTAGCAAGTAGGGGGTCAATATTATCAATCAAAAGTTGCATTGTCCAGTTCTGCTCTTCCCAGAGCTGCTCTTCTCTTGAAGCTGAAAAGGGGTAAGCCCAGGCACCCCAGCTAATTACCATGTCAATTGCATTTGAGTTGGTAACCATCCCTCTTGAATCCAACACTACCATGAGTGGTTCACCCTTGTAGTTCCATGCTTGTTTCATAGAGCTCACCACTGCTGAGCTATGTAACCATGGTTGGCGAATAGAGTACCATGGCAAATAGTTTGAGAAAAAGTTAAAACATCTCACCTCATCATCAGTCCATGTATCAGAATACGAAATGGGAAACCATACAATCTCATAATTTCCCTTGTAGTTCTTGTTGAGAGGGTGATCATATGTTTGCTGAACTAGGAAAAGTAATTCCTCTATTGGGAGGAGCTCTGGCTTTGAGATCAAGAGCACAGCTACCTTGTTTTCCAGTTCAGATACACCAAGCTGTCAATGAACACAAAGAAAGTATGAATTTAGAGGAAAAAGAGTTTGTACTCAATAAAAGGATCAAGACAGATTTCAAGTTGGTTCCTAACAGATGTTCGAAACAATGAACTAACAGTCTGTACAGCTTTAGATTTGTAATATTAAATCTAAATCATAAAATCCATCCATTTCAAATGGAAAGTATCATTTTCACCCAAAGAGCACCCTAGAAGTGTCTTACAGATATCATCATAGGAGTTCTTGTTAGCTGCATTTCCAAATTGACCAATCAGCTCCTTGTACATTATGTTTTGTGTCAATTTAGTCTTTGCACCTTACCATGGGTATTCTTTTGTATACTAATTTCCCCCAAGTGGCATTATTTATTGCAGCTTCCTCTTTCTTCTTTTTTTTTTTTTTTTTTTTTTCCTCTCTTCTTTTTCTTTCTTTCATATTTGCGGTTCCTTTGTGAGGATGCCCTAGTTAAGCAATTTAGTTAACGTCCAACTTGATCTTGTAAATGGACACCATCCCTTCTTCTTTTTTTCCTTTAAAAAAAAAAGTTAAATGGATATAATAATTGAAGGTATAATATCATTTCAGAAGTATGTGTGATGTGGCAAAAGCATGTGCCTATAATGTGATTATTGGTTAAGGTTTCACAGAAAAATATAGTAGAATAATCTATTTGTATAGAAACAATGTTTAAGGGGTTAATTGTTCAAATTAGAAATGCATGACTAAATTAACACTTGCATAAAAATCCAAAGTTGAGATTTGTAAAGGTCCCTCAAAGTAAACTAATGGTGACATGGTTTTTTAATTTTTAGAATAAACAGAATCTTTGTTCAACATCTTGTAGTAGTTGGAACTAAGAAGACATGATTTAATAACCATTACTTTAATTGAACTCATCATGTGAGAATCTGTTGGAATTTTATAGAGATTAGAGAGCATGAAAATCCTATTTCAAATATGAAACAACAGCTGGAGGGAATAAAACCTTTGCTTGTGAGGAGCAATCTTTAAGTGGCAGGGCATCCTTTGAAGCAAATAGCATATGGAGCACCTCTTGATTGTTGATTGTGGGGGACTCCTTAAAGAGTTCCAATAGCTTCTGACACAACTTTCTCTCTGCGAGTTATGTAATAGAACAATCATTAATATTATGCAGAGTCTAATACTTTAGAGAACCAGTTAAGTGTTCCAAATTATTCTGAAGAAGCTATAAATAGTAACCTATTTGTTCATGACACAAATCCACCTGCTGTCTGAGGTGACTCCATATGCTGCTTGACCTACAAACCAAACTTAATAGCTCCCATGTTGCAATTATTGTTGAATCCAAATTCCTGTAAAGGGGGTTCAAACATTATTATAACATTCTAAAACAAAAGTATAAATAATATACATGTTATTACATTTAAATATTGATAAAATACAATAAATCATATTTTAATTCTTTTTTAAATGCTTAATCTTTCAGCAGAAATAATGAAGCAGAAGAAGAATAATCAGCATATATGTAGGCCAATTGAAGAGAAAGAACATGCACTTGCTCAGGTTTCATGGCGATCAAATCTGTGATTAGAGAAGAGCATGCCAAGGCACTTCTAGTGACCCAGTAAGCGGACGCATAAATGTAAGACTTTGTAACATCCACTTCCTTATCCAGCTCTACATGAGAAAGTGGCAAGCCTTCAAACTTAATGATACACTTAGTCACATCCACCATATTCTTAACCAAAAAGTTCAATGCCTTAAATCGAGGCTTCAATGTGCTCAAGTCATTAGGCAACTGCTTAAGCATTGCAACTGATACTGCCAAAGGATTATGAGGACAGAGCTCCCTTAGGAGCCAAAATTCTCCATAGTTTGTTGCAAATGCTGCAAGTACTATAACCATCTTTGCATCCCATTTATATTTTCCTAGCAAATCAAACAAAAACATCGTTCTCATGTGTAGATCATCTTCACCAGGCCACTTGCAGCGCATCTGGCATTACAATAAATTAACACATATGTTAGATTGTATGTATGTTTGCGTGTCTGCGAGCACGCGCGCGCGCGAGAGAGAGAGAGAGAGAGAGAGAGATGTGAATTACCTGAAGTGAAATCTTACAAATGACATGCCCAAGCGGTTCTTGGGAACTAGTTGCTTCAATGTTGCTTTCATCACTTATTGCCATAGCATCAAATTGTAGATCAGAAACCTGCAACAAGTGATTGGAAATGAATAAACAAGTTCTTGCAAAGTAAAATGCAAATAAGTGCTTAATAAATTAAACCATTAACAGGATATATCAGTAGAGAGCAATGCAGGCCTTATGAATAACTCTGACAATATAAAAAAGCACAAAATATAATGGTCTACCAATGTGATTGATCAATTTGCTGGGAAACCAGAATTTACTGAGAGTTGCTTTGGTATAATACTTCAACAATTTATACCATAATATTTTGGAAAGCTCACATACTTTGCAGCATTTCTAAAAGAAAATTGAAATATAATTTTACTAAAGTGATCATCTAAAGTGAACAAGAAGTTTAACAGACCAGAGGGGTAAGTGGTACTTCTGAATAAAGGATTATGTACTGTATTGCACGCAGCAATAGCTCAGAATCAAGACAGCGGCCATCAGGGTCATGAGTAAGGAGTAGCTTCTTTATCTGGATATCTTCATCTAAATATAATGGTGACCTCCAGAAGGGGTCACTCCCAAGAAAATTCATGGCTGAAGTAATGATGGTACTGTGTTCGTGTGGATTGAGATATTATATGAGCTTACAAACATACTTCTAAGATAATCATGGGGTCGCATATGGAAAAAGTTGACGGATGAAAATAAAAGTAGTTCTTTGCTTGAGCAAATAACCATTTAATATATTCTGGTGGCAATGGCATCACTGCATATGTTTTGCGTGTGTGTTGATAGAGTGACTGATCACTGAAAGGAGTTAAGGACAGCCATGTTTCAGTTTTTCATTACATGGAGACCACCATATAAATAGAGGTTCTTACTTTAAACTTTAAAAATATCTGAGCCGGGAATCCAAATCCTTTCCTTTTGCACTTTTTCTTGGTGTAGTGGAGAAGAAAATAGAGCCCATAGCACTAGTTAAAAGGGCAAAGTAGAGCAGGTACATGATATTTCAATTGTGTTTGAAAAGCAATCTCTTCTTAAAACAAAAAGAGTTGTTCTCCAACATTCTTAGCTTTAATTCTTCGGGAAACTGTAATGAAAAGGTAAAACTATAAGAACAAATGGGAAGGCATCTAAAAGAATGGGAATAAATCTCCAAAATTCTTAGCTTTAATTCTGAGGGAAATTATAAAGAAAAGGAGAAACTACAGGACCTAAAGGGAAGAAACCTAAAAGAACAGAAATAAATAATTAGACAAGTGATAACGTGCTTGATAATTGGTATTGGCAATTCTTCAAAAATGCTTGAAAAAACAATACAATTATGGTGGTGGCCGCTGACCTTAAAATGAAAGTTAGAAATGAAGCAAGAGTTCATGAAGACATTCATGTGGAGTAAAGCTTTTATAGTTTCTCTAGCTGCATGTGAGTATGTGAACAGGAAAAGCACACCACATCGATCGTAGAACAAACTGTAACTGTGTTTTATGCCCCCAACAATTAAGGCATTAATCTTTGGAAAGCATATGGAAAACCTGATTTCAAAGGTAATAGGGGCAAGTAAATTTGATTAATATATAATATAAAGAATATATCATGTTTCTTTCACTGTGAGCTTTAATTAATTTTTAAAGCCAATGGCTTTAAGGCACTGTAGAGCGTGTGTCATGCTAGAGTTAGAGGCAACTTTTATCAAAGAATAATGATAGGGATACTTTAAATTTTATTAACTAAGCTTCACAAACTGAAGTATGTTTTCTTAAAGATACAACAAAAGTTTTATTGTATTGTTGATATGGCATAAATCAAATTCATTACTGCTTCAGCTTATTTATTTAGTAAAATTAGTAATAGCTTTAATTTTTTTCTTTGAGTAATTTTAGGTATATTATACATATTACTACATAAATCTAAAAATTGATTTGTCAATTTTTAAAGACATAGAAAAACAAATTTAATGTTCGAATGTTGTAAATTATACTAAATTAACCTTACAAACTAATGTGTTATTAATTAAAAATAATAATTTGACATATGTCTATTATATTGTTGAATTGGCACCTTAAGGGTGAACACAAATTGCTCTAGCTAGACCAATGCTCTGAGCCAAAGCCAAGCCATTCGAACAGCCATGTGAGGTTGCCGAGGATGAATGGGATGGTGGTCGGCAGAGGATTTATCTTTTTGGAGTAGCCTTATTATTTTAAAATAAAATTAATTAAGAAATTTACTTATTATATTATTAATATGACACTAATCATTTTTATTGTCAAGCCATTCTGTAAGCCTCTTTTAATAAAATTGGTAACAAATTAAATATTTTTCTTTTCAAATAAGTTTATAATAAAGAGATTTGTTACATTCAAATTTTACTATTCTTTGTGGGGTACATTTTATGTTGTCTTTTATAAAAGATGAGAAGTGTAAAGCTGACCATGGCTTTTTTTTCATAACTAATTCTTTGAAGCTGGACATGAAATTTTTTATTTTTTATTTATTTTTTGAGAAGGAAGCTAGACATTAAGTTCATCCAATGGCAAAACAAAGGGTGCGAGAGGGGGCAATTGAGAAAGTCTCTCTACAAAATGAAAAGCTCATACGTCCATCTAACACATATTACTTTTTTTGTCATTTTATAATTAAAACAAAGTTCAATGGTCCCACTTAAAACTCAAAGTTTTATGCGTTTGACAAGTTTTCATGCCTTCTTAACGTTTTAACCTTTCTCATTGCTATTCAACAATAAATAATGTAACCTACACCACTTTTTTCACATTTGTTAAAGGAGAAATGTGAGCTACACAATATTTATCACAACAAATTTTATTATGAGAAATGATATGTCTATAACATTTTTACAACATTTTTACAACAAATTCTAAGTGACAGGTTGTTATTGGTTATTATTGTTGGGGCAAAAAAGTAATCTTAGTGTTAGTTTCAAATTTGAACCAATAACAACTAACCACCTGTGATTTGTTGTAAAATTGTTGTAGACGTAGCATCTCTCTTTTATTATTGTTGAGTTTTTAAGTTGTTTGGGTCTATTAATAACACTATTTTTTTTTTCACCATTTAGAACTTGCCAATTTAGAAATTGTTAAAAATTTTGTAATTTTAGACTTATTTTTGTTAAAGTGATCTATTATGCGTAGTAGAGAAAAACAATAATACTAGTACCACACAGAAATATACACATTTTGTCACAATTGTCTTATATGACACATTTTGCCATAATTATTTTTACTTTCAATCTTGTCCTTTCTAAATTGAAATCATCCTGACTCCATTAATTTCATCCAAGAGAATTTCCAAAAGCAGAGAGGCAACAAATCAAAAAATATCTTTCCCAAGAGCTCTGAAAATTTCCATGAGTTGCTAGAAGTTTAGATTTGTTTCTTTCAGTGTAAAATATTTTATAAAAAATGTTTTTTTTTTTTTTTCATTTTCAGAGTGACTCAAGTTTAGTCAAAATGAAATCATTGTTGTTGACTAGGAAAAATCCCTCTTTGGGGTTTGTTAGGTTTTTAAAAGTATTGACTAATTTCATAACAAAATTTGTGCTCAAATATTTATAATTGGTTGTATTTGATTTATTTTAAAAGTCTATCAGGAGTTGCATTGAAGATCTCAAAGAAATTGAAGACTAGAGTTTCCGCTCAAGCAAAATATATAGGATTTGCACAAGCGAAACTGCAGCCCAAAACTTGCCTGTCACTCGCTTGAGGCAATAGCTTAAGTGGGATTTCGGAAATCAGAACTCTAATTCTATTTGGAAAAGGATTCATGTTAACTTTTTAACCTACTGAATACACCTATACAAACCACTGAATGCATAAATTTTCCATTGAGAATACCTTATGCATTTTCTTCTTTTAGCCAAACTGAAAATTCCTTAAATTCTACCCACTCATTTTGTGATTCCAAACAAAGTGATTGCTCGATTGTTTTGAAACCACCGAGAATTTTTTCCATTGAGTTCGCTACAACAAATCTTCAAGGTGATCTTGGAGAGCAACCACACCAGCTTGTGGATAGTCTTCTAAAATACAAAAAGTGCTCAATTTTGCATATTTTAACCCAAAAACCCTCCACATCAGCCTTTGTAAAAATGTCTAAATATGCACAATGGTCTTGCAAATGAATAGTAACCGTGTATATATACACGGTTACTGTTTAATTACCATGTAAATGATTTTTTTAAATTTTTTTTCTCTTTGCTCTCTTCACCTCACTCTCTTTTCCTTTCTCTCTCCTCTCACGGTTACTGTTCACAGTGTTAAAAAAATGAATATTTTATTTGAATAAATGTGTATAATAGACAAACTGATGTGGGTGTTTTGTAAAAATAGGTGTGTAAAATAGAAAAAGTAGGTTTTAGAGCAACCATATCAGTTCGTGTTTTATACACACCCATTTTTACACTAAAAACCTACTTTTTCTATTTTACACACCCATTTTTACAAACCACCCACATCAATTCACCTATTCTATCATTTATTTTATTTAAATAATCATTTTCTTACTTTTCTTATTATTATTTTATCTCAAACCCTCTCTCTCCACTCACGAGACTCTGTTCTAGAGTCTTCTATGAAACTCCTCTCTGTTCCAAACTCTCTGAAATTTCGATCCAAGTAAGGAGCACGGTGCCGATTTGAAACTCCGATCCAAGCACGGCGAGAAGAACTCCGATCCAAGCACGACGAGAAGAACACCGATCCAAGCACGTCGATCCGCCACAAGCGCTGATCCACTCTCTCTGAAACTCCGATCCAAGCTAAAATTTCCATCTGAAATTCAAACGCCGATCTGAAATTTCCATCTGAAACTCCGATCCAAGCACGACGCCGATCTGAAACTTCGATCCAAGCACGGCGAGAAGAACTCCGATCCAAGCACGACGAGAAGAACGCCGATCCAAGCACTTCCATCCAAGCACGCCGATCCGCCACAAGCACCGATCCACTCTTTCTGTCTCCATTGGTGTATCCGTGTGTGGGAGTGTTTGGTTTTGTGGTGTCTGTGGGTGATTTTGTTGTTGATTTTGTGGTTGATTTTTGATTTTTGTGATTGATTTTTGATTTTGTCTGTAGGAGTGTGTGTATCAGAGAAAGAAGCAGATGGAGAAGAGAGAGAAAAAAAGGAGTGAAATTAGAAATTATTAAAATAATCTATAGACGAGCTACAGTAACCATGTATATATGCACGGTTACTGTAGCTCATGGAAATTTTTGGAAGACTTTACACAGTTTTACACGATTTGATGTGGGATGTTTTTTGGCCAAAATGTGTAAAATGAGGAAGTTTTTGTATTATAGAAGAGGATCCACATCAGGTGTGGATGCTCTTCGATGTGCAAAATGGAAAAATTTTTGCACATACTAATGTGAAAGGTTCTGCATCATGTGAAAGTGACGTTTGTGGAAGAAATCACTATAGAAGGATTCCAGAAATTTTGGGACTATTGTGGTAGGAAGGTTTCCAGGGTCTTTTTGTGCCATGACACATGTCGTGTTTTGATAGATTAGCAGCCAAACCCGGATTCTTTGGGATAGCCAAGTCTAGTAATCACACTAATGGATCGTCTGTTGGCTATTATCATTGCGTTTTCTTCTAAGTAAAAGATAATATAATGAATGATGGGAATAACAAATTAATGAGAAAAATAATCTCCTAATGTATGGATTATTTAAGCATAATTTAAGCTATGATGCATAAATAAATGGGAGAAAGTATGTTAAGCAATGAAGCATATACAAATGCATGTGAAGTATTATGTTTAGGCTAATATAAGCAAGCAAGACCAATCAAGTATATTTAACGGTACCGTTAAAGAATATATTTCTCTATACCCAATTTAACATATACAAAGACCTTAAAACTCATATACTATTTGAGTTCTCCCATTAATCAAGTGACGGTAAGGAAATTTGAAAAAAGTTTCTCTGCAGCTAAGAAAAGGTGGTGCTCCTCTTTCCCTTAGGCAGTAGAATTGTTGTTCCTTCTAGTAAGGCATTGTAGTTCCTCAAGTAACAGTGTTACTTGGAGGCTAGTGGGGATTATTTCGTGGGGTTGGGGAAACACATTTAGGTATTTTTAGGTTATCACTCACTAGGTCATGTAGAACCTTATGAAACATTGGGGTGAATTATCACTGAATGATAGGGAAGAGGGAGATTTTCGACTAAGTGAAGATAAAAGTGTAGTATACCATTGCAGCAAAATTTCTTACAAAAAGGGCTTTAAACACTAAGTCTGTTGTCAGAACTTTCAATGCCATTTGGAGATCTGTCAATGGGTTTAATGTACGTAATGCTGGAAATCACATCATTTTGTTTACTTTTGACAATGAGGAGGAAGTGGAAAGAATCTTTGAAGGCGAACTTTGGAGCTTCGACAAACATTTGGTGCTGATCAAAAGATATGACTATAGCACATCAGTACGTGAGTTGGTCTTCCATCCAAGTATCTCTGTGGGTGCAAGTGCATGACATTCCCTTCCGCTATCTAAGTCGTAGGGTGGCTGAAGATCTATGTGCAGTAGTGGGGGTGGTAAACAAAAACTCAAGTCATGTAGAGGTTGACAAGGGGTGTAGCATGAGAGTCCGAGTTAGGGTGGACGTATCTCTCCCCCCTTTGTAGAGGCAGAGTTACTTCATTGGATAATGGCTCAAAAGGGTGGGTTTCCTTCATGTATGAACTCCTCCCCAATATCTGCTACTGGCATGGATGTCTGAACCACTTTGATAAGGATTGCAATCTGTGGTTAGAGAGCAATTCTTCATTGACTCAAGCGGATCAACAGTGTGGTCCCTGGATTCGGGCAACCCCAATGCTGAGCAAAAATAATTCTATAATGGTGGTCCCTGGCCCTGGGTACTATGAATCCAAAAGAAAGGAGCGAGCTGCTGGCAACATGCAGCGAGGGAATCCAACACCGACGAAACAAGGCGGAGCTCACGGCGCCAGCACCACTGAAACGCAGCCACAAGAATTAAATGCAATGCAATCAATGGGAAACGTTACTAATGGGGCAACGGATACTCAAATTATGGGTGATAATGACAATGCAATCCCAATAAGGAAGGACACGAAATATCAGGAAGAGT
This sequence comes from Quercus aquifolioides, assembly GCA_019022515.1. Classification (NCBI taxonomy): domain Eukaryota; kingdom Viridiplantae; phylum Streptophyta; class Magnoliopsida; order Fagales; family Fagaceae; genus Quercus; species Quercus aquifolioides. The sequence continues at coordinate 71,188 of CM032326.1, forward strand.
ATTTTAATGCGAAAATCGTGGAAATTGATCAAAAGTTATTACGGTATGAATTAAGTGAGGGAGGCAATCATGGGTCAAAAGCTGATAAGGAAAATGTTTTAAATGCTAAAACGAAAACAACTGAAGTGGCCATTCAAAGTCCACCTGACCAATTAACTCCACAAAGAAAGAATGAGGAGCATGACAGTCACGTGGACAAAGAAAAAAAAATCACAAATAGGTATTCAATGATACTGAAACCTTCACAGCTCCAAAATGGAAGAGGTTGGAGAGAAAACAAAATCACAAGGAACAGGAGGTGTTGCACTCTACCTCCCTCAAACGATCAGGCCCTGAAATTGAAGGACATGAACACTCTAATAAATGGAGGCAGGTTTACCATGAGGATCAAGATAATATTTTTGTATTGGCAGAGGCTGTATTCCAGCCCCGCCAGGAACAACGAGTCTCCTATATTGGAACTGTCGTGGGCTTGGGAACCCACAGACAGATCAGCAGCTTGGAGATTTGATCCGGGCACAAAATCCCTCAGTCGTGTTCTTGACCGAAATATGGCTTGATAAAGCAAGGTTAGAAGAAGTCAGGGTTCGATACAAATTTGGTGGTTTGATTGAAGTCTCAAAAGAAAGTCAAGGTGGTGGTGCAACGATTTTTCGGAAAGCAGAGTATGACCTTTCCGTGGATACTTATTCTGTAAATCATATTGATGCAATAGTTAACAAAGGCAAGGAAGGCGAATGGAGGTTTACAAGATTTTATGGAGAGCCGGACACATCTAAGCGCCATGAATCATGGGTGAAGCTGCAATGATTGATAAATAAATATTCGATGCCATGGCTATGTGCAGGAGATTACAATGAGATTTGCAAAGCTCATGAAAAATTGGGAGGCCATTTAAGGCCACTCAAACAGATGGAGGAATTTAGAGAAGTATTGGATGAATGTGGGTTTCAAGATTTGGGGTTTGTAGGAAATAAATTCACATGGTGCAATGGTCATGAGGAGGGGTATGCGATATGGGAAAGGTTGGACAGAGTTGTAGCAACTACAGATTGGGTGGCAAGATTTCTAGCAACAAAAGTCCTTCACTTAAAATGCAGGTCATCAAATCACAAACCATTGCTCATTCTACCAATGGGGGTACCAAAGAAAAGACGAAAGCCGTGGCGATTTGAACAAATGTGGTTAAAGGATGATGGGTGTAGAGACATTGTAGACTCGGCTTGGAGGCAACAAGTTAGTGGTAGACCAATGGATCAAGTGGAAGAAAAAATTAAGATTTGCCAAGCAAGGTTGAGTAGATGGAGTAGGCTTGCCTTTGGTAATATTACCCGGGCTTTGGCAGAGAAAAAAAACCAATTAAAACAGGCGGAGGAGAGGGCAATTCAGGACGGACCAATGGACAGAGTGCGCAATCTGAAGTGGGAAATAAAGGGGCTGCTGATTAAGGAAGAAAAGATGTGGAAACAAAGATCTAGGACCCTATGGTTGCATGAGGGTGATCAAAACACTAGATTTTTCCACAGCCGTGCTTCTCAAAGATTTAGACGAAACCAGATTGTGGAATTGGAAAATTCAGAGGGGGTAGTTTGTTTGAATGAGGAAGAAATCACCAACATTCTAGTTCATTATTACTAGTCCTTGTTCACTTCGACCACCCCTTAGCATTTGGAGGAACCATTGGCAGCAGTACCAAAGGTGATTACAGATGAGATGAACTCCATGCTCACGACAGAGTATGCACGAGACGAAGTGGATGAAGCCTTAAAGCATATGGAGCCTTTGAAAGCACCTGGGCCAGACGCTAACCTCCCTTGTTCTTTCAAAAATTCAGGCCGAATATAGGGGAGGAAATTTCTCAAGCAGTGCTAACCTGCTTGAACACAGGTTCTATCCCACCCTCAATAAATCACACTTTTATTACGTTAATTCCTAAAGTTAAAAGTCCAACTAAAGTTTCAGAATTTAGACCCATTGCTTTATGTAATACTATCTATAAGATTGTGTCGAAAGTTATTGCAAACAGGTTCAAAAAAGTCCTTCCCCATATCATCTTTGAATCTCAAAGCGCATTTCAATCTGACAAGGCTATCTCAGCTAATATTTTGATAGCGTTTGAGATGCTCCACCACATGAAGATTCAAAAGTCAAAGAAAGCAGAATTAATGACACTAAAGCTGGATATGAGCAAAGCATACGATAGAGTTGAGTGGCAATTCTTGACGAACATCATGAGAAAGATGGGTTTCTGTGAGACTTGGATAAAACTCATTTTCAATTGCATTAGTTCAGCCTCCTATTCAATTTTGGTGAATGGTGAACCAAAAGGAAACATAGTCCCAACACGTGGAATCTAACAGGGCAACCATCTCTCTCCATATTTATTCTTATTGTGTTCTAAAGGGTTGAATAGAATGTTACAAAGGGCAGCCCAAGACAACCAGATCCAAGGATATTCCTTGTGCAAAAAAGGTCCCAAGGTTACTCACCTCTTTTTTGCAGGCGACAGCTTGCTATTTTGTCGGGCAAGATTGACGGAGTTGGAAGTAATTCAAGACATCTTGGCGGTGTATGAACAAGCCTCAAGGAAACAAATTAACCAAGGAAAAACCACACTCCTTTTTAGCAAGGCTGTTGCCGAAGAGACAAAGGAGGAGATCATTAATTTTCTAGGTGTGTCGGAAATAAAGGAGTACGAAAAATATGTTGGACTATCTACAATAGTAGGGAGAAAGAAGAAAGCAAGTCTCAATTACATAAAAGAAAGGGTGTGGAACAAGCTACAAGGATGGAAGGAGAGATTACTTTCCCAAACTGGAAGAGAAGTTCTCTTAAAAGCAGTAGTGCAGGCCATACCCACCTATGCAATGAGTTGCTTCAAGTTGCCGGTGGGTTTATGTTATGATATTGAATTGCTTATCTAGAAATTTTGGTGGGAGGAGTGTAGTGATCATAGGAAAATACATTGGAAAAATTGTGGGACACTATGTAAACACAAATCTGAGGGAGTGTTGGGTTTCAAAGATTTGGTCAAGTTCAATGAGGCGATGTTGGCCAAACAAGTGTGGAGGTTGCATACTGATAGGTCCTCACTATTTTACAAAGTGTTCAGCACTAAATTTTTTCAATCAGGTTCGATGTTCACAGCAAAAAAATCACAAGGGTCTTATGCATGGCAGAGTATATGGCAGGCAAGGAAGGTGATTGAGAAGGGAATGCAATGGAGAGTTGGGGATGGGAATCATATCCGACTGTTTCACGACAACTGGATTCCGGGTCAGTTCCCAACAAAAGCAATTCCGAGCAAGGTAGAAGCCCTCAGTGAAGCCAAAGTCTCCTCCATGATTGATCCGGAATCTAGAGAATGGAATGTAGAGTTGTTGGAGAATAGTGTTGCTTCATTTTTAATACACAAAATTTTGTCCATTCTGATTTGCAAAACAGCCCAAGATGACATGCTAGTCTGGCCAAGCAGCAAGGATCGATCCTACACGGTCAGAACAGGCTACCAACTCCTTTGTGAGTTAGAAAAATCTGAAGTTGCGTCGAGCTCAAACCCAGCAAGGACGAAGGCCTTTTGGAATTGTATTTGGAAGTTAAACATTCCAAATAAAATGAGGTTTTTTTGTTGGAGGGCCTGTTCTAAAGCTTTGCCAACTCTGGAGAACTTATACTGACGCAAAGTGATTGATTCCCTAATATGTAGCACTTGTGGATAGCGTGAAGAAACTATCTTTCACGCTCTTTGGGACTGCTCTGTCATCCAGTCAGCATGGGGCCTTAATTTTCAGGCCATTTGGAAAGGTGCTCAAGGCATTTCGTCCTTCTCGGATTTGGTAGGCCTGGTGGAGTTACATCAGGAAAATTTGGAGCTCTTCGTGGTGGTGGCATGGCATATTTGGCTGCTAAGGAATAAAACCAGAGTTAATGAACCATGCATCCATGTTGGAAAGATCTTTGAAGCAGCACAAATTACTCTCACTGAGTATCAGACCAAGGCAGCACTGAAACACCTCGTGGCACTCCTTACTAGAGTGAAATGGAAACCACCAATGTCAGAATTTTACAAAGTTAATTATGATGGGGGCTATGTTGATGGATTTGGGTGAAGCAGGAATAGGAGTTGTAATAAGAAATGAAAAAGGGGAAGTGATGGGATCTCTAGTAGAAAAAATTGCTAAACCAGAATGTGTGGAAGTCTTGGAGGCCTTAGCAGCTAGGTGAGCAATATTATTTGCAATAGAATTGGTTCTTAAACGGGTCATCATTCAGGGAGACTCAGAAATTGTATTTAAGGCACTATCCGGAGTTAGCCCAGATCACTCTTGTATAAGGCACATCATCAAAGACTCCAAGTCTATTTCGGGTTTGTTTCAAGCCCACTCCTTCTCTCATACTAGGCGGCAGGGCAACGTTGTGGCTCATGCACTAGCCAAAAGAGCAAGGAAATCTATCCCCCTCTTAGTTTGGATGGAGTCGGTGCCACCAGACATTACTTATTTAGTTCACATTGATGTAATCCCTTAAGTTTTTGCATTAATAAAGTTACATATTTCTTCTCAAAAAAAAAAAAAAATGAGTTCTCTTTTCTTTTTTTTCTTTTTTTGAGAGAGAGTTTCAACCTGTAGAATCCGCTCTCGATGATGCTCTTTATTATTAGACCAAGACACCAATTGGTTTTTGGTGTAGGCGGGTATTGAACCCCAAATCTCTTATTCAACCATTAGAGACTTTACCAGTTGAGCTAACTAGAACCCACAATATCAGTTATTGTTAAATGTGTTAAGAACTCATATAATAACTGAACACACTTAAACTCTCTCACTTCTCATGCATCCTGGAACACTTAGTTACATTCAACCGGACGTGACTAAACACATTTTATATGAGACTCTAAAGATTTTTTTTTTGAGAGAGAGTTTCAACCTATAGTGTCCGTTCCTAATGATAACTCTTTATCATCAGACTAAGACACCAATCAGTTTTTGGTGTAGGCAGGGATTAAATCTCAAATCTCTTATTCAACTATCAGAAACTTTACCAGTTGAGCTAACTGGAACCCACATACTCTAAAGATTTTAGTACCATGACATGTAAGAAGGATTCTAAAGATTTTCTTTGTGACAAATATATATACACACACATATATAACAAACAACCTCAATTTATGCTATGTAATGACAAAATAGTATTAATAGGGTTATTACATTTATTTCTTTTATTAAAGATTTATAAATATTGCACTATTATTTATATAAAATGGATTTCTATTTTTATTTTTCTAAGAATTATATGAGAAAAAATTGATTTGAAATACGATACTCTTACTCAAATTTAGTTGCATTGGAAATAATTGCAACAAAGTTTAGCAAAAGATAAAAGATTTTGTTTGTTTGTTTTTTTTTTTTTTTTTTTTTTTTTTTTTTTTTTTTTTTATGAAAAAGAAAAAATTTAATAAAATGCAATCAAGAATATAAAAAATAAAAATAACTTTACATTTAAGTTAGAAGAAAAGCTTTGCGGAGAGCACTGGAGTTCGTTGTTGATGTTGGTTTCTCGGACTTGATTGTTGAAGGTGATAATGTGATAGTCATGCACACTATTTCCTCCACTAATCCAAACTTGACTCGGCTGGGTGTGATCTATGAGGACATTCGCTCCTTGGTATCTGGTCTTCGATATGCTTCCTTTAATTGTGTTCACCGTAGTGCCGATTCTGTGGCCCATTCTTTAGCACGTTATGCTAGTCTATTAGATGATGAAGTTGTGCGGTTGGAAGATTCACCACCACCAGCCCGTGAGGTTTTGTATTTGGATTCTAGTTTTATTTAATGAATGAAGTCTAGCTAGGTTTTCAAAAAAAAAAAAAAATGTTAGAAGAAAATAATTAATTATTTTTTAGGGAAAAATGTCCAGATACCCCTTGAACTTTAAGCTGGTGGCCATTACAGCCCCTGAACTTTTATTTTGGCCAATTTACTCCTTAAACTTCACACATCTGCCAATTCACTACATCTTTTAGTTTGTTGTTAAAATACTAACAGAATATGCACCTAAAATTCACGTGATGTTAGAAATGTTTTTGAGTGTAAGAGAGAGAAACTTTAAGAACTATCGCATCATCCCTCTCAGGTGCTGGAAATTTTTGGCATGCAGTTTGAGTTCTTGTTTCACCTTTCAACAGCATATATGGATCCACACCTTACAAACAACAACAATAACAACAACAACAACAACAACAACAAAAAAACCTCAAGTCTCTAAAACCAATTAGCTTTAATTTTAAGAAGGCTATAACGAATCTGGACATAAGGGATTGCGCTTCCTAGACTTTGATCTCCAAACCCAAACAAACTAAGGTACCTTTTTTCTAGTTATTGATTGAGGGAATTTATATTTAATTGTTTCTCTTTTTTTTTATCAAAAAAAAAAAAATCTGGGTTTTGATGAATTTCATTGTTTGTGTTGTTGGGATTTGAAATTGATTGGTGTGTTTTGGTTAGTTTTCTTTGTTGGGTCAGTAAAGATTGTTAATTTAGATGGGGACTTGTTGGATTTTGATCTATTTGTTAAATACAACTCGCAAGGAATTTGTCCACACAATGTTTGAAGGGTAAAACATCAGTGAACTTCGACATTCCAACCTTGTAAATCAAGCACATTATAAAAAATAGAGTTCCAAAATTGAGGCATCTTGGGAAATCTTTGGAATGCAAATATTAGTCTCATGGTGGCTATCAAACAGCGATCCATATATGTTGTTGAAAGGCATGGTAGGACCACGGAAGGCAAGAAAAAAAATTTCCGGCACCGAAAAGGGATGATGCGTTGGTTCTTACTGTATCTCTCTCTGACACCCAAAACGTGGGTGAAAATGGCCAAATACCACCATTTTCAGAAATTCGTAGCAATTAAGCACTATTTTGAAACTAAATGGGGATCTACCACTTTTTATGTACTCAAGCTCAGTAAACTTGAGTTCTAAACAGTACTCAAGCTTAGTAAACTCAAGTTCCTAGTTTCATTCCACCATGGCGTTGCTGACTTGGAATTTGTGCAATTAAAAAAAATAATGTGGTAATCAAGCTTGGTAAACTCGAGTTCCATGCAACACAATACTCGAGCATACCAGGCTCGAGTTCTTTGTAAATAAAATGCTCGTTATTTTTTTTTCTACGGTACTCGAGCTCACCAAACTCGATTTCCTTATAACTTTTTTTTTTTTTTTGGATAATCGACAAATAACATAAACATAAAAATAAGTATTTTTTTTTATGTTTTTATTTATTTAAATAGAAGCATTGTAAAATATAGAGATTTTAATTTCAAAATATGAATTTTTTGGCCACTTATACCCCTTGTTCATTCATTTTTAACACACTCATCAATTTCTTACTTCTCGGAAGCGTAATGGTCAAATTGGTTAAAATATTGGGGTTACAATGAGAACTTAGAACAACATGTAAAAGAAAAATCTCACTCCATTTTTAGCCATGGGCACACCAAAAGAAGTTTAAGCTACATATTGTTACTTTATCAATCATGTTCGGAATTACTGTATGGTCAAATGATTGATAAGTATTGCAGAAAGAGTGATGGTTAAGTAATAGTAATTGGCTATGATTACAAGAGATATTTCAGTGTTTCAGGCTGTAGGGTTGCTTAATTTGTAAGAGTGATGGTTCTGAGAGCAAAGTGATGCTTTTAATGTACATATTTATAAGATGTGATTGTTTGACAGCTCAGTTTCAGGGTTCAAGATGGCTTTACCATGTGCTATTACTTCTAACCAGTAGTCACAGATTATGGGAAGAGCATTTTGACTAGCATCCTTGAAAATGACCAAAGATAATAAACAACTCGACATTGTTAAGCCCTGACCAGAAGTACCCATGTGCTATTACTTCTAACCAGTAGTCACAGATTATGGGAAGAGCATTTTGACTAGCATCCTTGAAAATGACCAAAGATAATAAATAGTTTGAATGTTCAATATGGGTATGAAACACCCTTGAATGTTTAGACCTCAAATTACAAATTATCAATTCAAGTTTATTATCAAACAATTAATGTGCGGAACATGAACATAAGCCAAACACAGAATTGATAAACAATCTAAGCCAAATATAAACTCATCCAAAGCAGTAAATAAAATGCAAAGATAAAGGAAGAGAGATGTAAACACAAGGACAACACTCGATGTGTTATCGAAGAGGAAACCGAAGCCTTCGGCGTAAAACCTCTCCGCCGCCCTCCAAGCGGTCAATAATCCACTAGAAAATGTAGTTGGGATACATGAACAGCAATAGACCATCCAAGCCTAATCTATCCAGGTACCTAAGCCCTCTAAGCTTCTTGCTCCAACGAGGTTGCGCCGAACCTTTTTCTTTTCTAGCTTACCGGATTCCGCTATAACCCATAGCATCAACCAATAACCATTGGTTCCTTCCAAACTGCTTCCCTTAGCACCAAATGAACCTTCTCACAAACGTGGGTGTGATGACAAAAGGATTTGGTCAATGACCTCTCAAGGATGTATCAATGGAGAGGAAGAGAGTAGAGAAATTTGAAAAGTCTCTTAGTGAAGATTGGGGATGAGGCAATCTTGTTTTTCTCTAGGGTTTCTCCCACAAAATTCTCTCTGGAAGCTCTCTACATTTCGTGGGTATAAGGGTCTATGTCACGCCCCAAACCCGATACCCGGATTTGTGACCATGACCGGCATGCTAATATCAAGCCTAAACCTGATATTAACAAGAACCAACTTATCTTTTTGTAACTTTTATCAAAAGCTTCCCTCTTTCTTTTCATTCTTGTTTCTTTACTTAAATGATATAACTTTTTTTTATACATTCAGAGCATCTATGTTGTACTCAAAGAATAATGTAATTCGCCAGTTTTTCAAATTCCATACTTTCACATAATACATCTCTTAATACCTTAAGGTACAACTTTCGTTAGATCCTAAAATACGCAATACCACTTAACTAAACATCAAATACTAATTTAAGATCTATACATATAAAATTAAAACTAGCTCCTTCCAAAACTCGACTAAGGCTCCCTCTGCTCCAAAATAAAACCTGCTAACTAAAAGAGTGGAAAGGGTGAGCTACACAGCTCAGTAAAAGTAAGATATATGAGAATTTAATAAGGATGCATGTAAATCAATTCATTTCACTTTCTCAACGTTCGAATAGGAGAACATCATTTCATGCATAGTATTTTATACTATTTATAATAATAGCTTGTATGCTTTTCATAGGTAAATAATCGTTCTCCTTTTCTTATCAGAATAATATTACCAAAACCTTTCAGATTGAATTTCTTTCATTTCTTACAAAGTCACCATACATATTTTCAATACAAAATAATCATTTTAACTTAAATCAGATAATCGGTAACTTTGTCTTAAACTGGAAGCATCTTAAATAATAATAAAACTTTCCTTCGTAAACTTTTTCTTATAAGATATCATAACTTTCATAATCATAAAACTTAACGTTTCATAAAGAAAAACAGATATCTGATAACTTCTTAACATAAACTTGTACTTTCATCAGAAACTTTATCTTTATAGCACAACAGAACTTCAGGAACTTTTACCTTTAATGAACAGCTTTCTTTTCATCATAAACTTCTTCTTTTCATGAGAGCTTTTAACTTTTCATAATGCATTTAAACATAATTATTCTCTCATGATTGATAACATAATATAGCTGTTCATAAATACATATTGGTTAGTCCATATCTGATAAATCTGTACAGAGAAGGCCTCATCACATTTAGGTGCCCTCATGTGTATGATATTGTCCCCTTTGGGAGGCCTGATGGCACATCCCCTCCAGGTTTTGTTCCTCCCCGCCGTCCGTACACATTGGGGAGAAGGTCTTAGAGTTACGGGCAGCCCCATTTCCTCTACTTTAAATGGCCAAACAGATAACATTTTTTCACGGAAAGCCAGTAATTAACCCCTACTGACCGAGTTCAGATCACCAGAGGACATAACCCGAAAACATTTCATACTTATACATCATACTGAAATTTCTTATTTTTGCATAACATTTCACAATAAAAGCATTTCCATTGTTTTCTTCATCATGTTCGTGAAATTAGTAATAGCATCAATATGGTTAAATCATATACATAAAGTTTCGAAAACTCACGAACATATCTTTATCTGATAATGCTTACATGCCATATCTCTAATAAAACATTTTAATGCATAATATACTTTAAAATAACCTCATGACTTACCAAACGCTCATATAACTTATCCCTTACCTGAAAGCAGAGGAACCGAGAGCCTAAAGTCGAAGGAGCTTAGACCTGCCGACTGGTAACACCTAAACCAAAACCAAGGCTTATTACTATCAATTACTCCTTAACATAAACTTACACATTCATCTCAAAGCCTATCTCTTATAATCAAAGAAATCCTAATCCCACCTCAAAGAGGTTCCCACAAACAAAAATACATTCATCAAACATCATTATGCACCAATCATAGAGAAACCAACATTCTCACATTAATAGCATATCTCTAGAAGAGCTAACTTCATTTTAAAAAGGGTACTTTGATCTTAGGACAATAATGCATGCATAAATATACACTATTTTAAACATTATCATGTAACCATATACACTCTTAAGGAAACATACAGCATGTTCAACAAAAACAGCTTCGTAAATACAACCGTCGAATGGTTTAGAACCCCTCGTTTGAGTACTAAACCTTGAACCGAGTTGTACAAAATTACTCTATGATCCAGACATATCAAATGATGAGCATAATAAATTATAGCTCAAATCATTCACCCTAACTTTAGAATTAAATCCTCAAAGTTAGGCATGCCCCTTACTATTCACTGTTTTATTCCAGCAGCATATGCCTCATTTGTAAAATACAAACGGGCTATCAAAACACATCCAAAATTCATGAAATTTTTCAGAGAAACTCCTCTATATGTATGTTACATATCATAAAAATTTCGTAGTCAAATAATAAAACCATAATTTATTACAAATCATACAAGGCAGCATGCACGAATCTGTCCTGACAGAATTTCTTGTAACTTAGAATTTAAACCATTATTTTTATATTGATCCAAATGCTGTGAGACCAATTCCATAACAACCGTATATGTCTTAGCTTTCATATAAAATAACCCTAGCATCCAAATTCACTATATACAATTTAATACATAATTTATCATACATGAACACAGAATCTGTCACAGAGGCAGTTTTGAAACATTTTCTTATAAATTCACAAACAATTATCAAAGGATGTTATTTTCATATGGGGATTTTTATGCACTCATTAGATATGTTAGAAAAGACTTATATATAGTCATTTGACCATTTAGAGCAAAATTACATACAACCAAAAATCCCAGCAGTAACATCAAAAGTTCTAATCCTAACTTTTTCTTAATTCCTTCATCATATACAATCATTAATTAGTAAAAGCCCTAATCTACCGTCAACAAATCACCAACACAATTTCAAAGCTTCTTAAAACAGCATATATATATATATATATATAAACTCACAAGCTTCCCAATTTTACAAACCACAAAAACCAACTTCTCACAATCATATTAGAGAAACATAGAAGTGAAATTAAAGCAAACCATACCATCATTAAAATACCCATGATAAGATGAGATTTTTATTTACTTACCCACAACTTTGAAGCTGAAATCTTAGGGCTAAAATTTTAATTTCTTCCTTAGAGTGAGGTATATGATTTCAATGAGAAAGGGAGGGAAAAATTGAGAGTTTTCTTTCTTTGAGGTTGGACCCGTAAGTGTGAGAGGTAGAGCTTGAGAGAGTTTTTTTTTTCTTTCATTAGGTGTTGGAACCGTGGGAATGAAAAGGGAGAGAAGAGTTAAGAGAATTGTCCTTCTTTTGGTGTGTCTGTGAACCCTTGGACTTGAGGGAAGACTTAAGAGAGCTTCCTAGCTCTTTCCTTAAGAGAAAAAGAATAAAATAAGGTGTAAATTTCTGATTTGCATGGACCCGTGGGAAATGGTGAGGTAGAGAGCTTCTTGAGTCTTCTTTCTTTGAGAAAGTCAAAGAAGACATAAAGGTGTAGCTAATAAGAACAAAGAAGGAAGAAAACAAAGAAGCAAAGCAAGAAGACCAAGAAAGTTTCTCCAGCCAAGAAGTCAAGCAAAATATCTTGGGTGATTCACGTATGTTGCTAAGGAAAGAAAGGATAACTCATCTTTTCGGCTTTTAGTATTCACACTTACACTTTTCTACAAAGAATAATATCACTTTACACACACACATATATATGTATGTCCTTACCTTTATACACTTAATTAAACACCAACAAATATATATCTAATAACTTAAATCACTTAATATAATTTTACACATACTAAATATATATTTATAATACAAATAGTTATTTCAATTATTTCTAATCTTCACAATTCTTATCCAAAAGCATTATAAAATAATATATTTATTTAGATACTCTTATATTAATTTTAGTAAATAAGTGGCTTAACATATTAATAATACTTAACCACTCAAACACATAATTTAATTATAAAATTGGGTCGGGGTGTTACAGTCTATATATAGTGGTGTGTGTTTGGAATACAAAGAGTCAGTTTTTCCCAAACAGGGCTGGTTAGCGGCTTGACCTCAAGTCGCGAGATAACGGCCTGGCCAGCCTGGGACTTTTGTCCTGTAGTGCAACAGCTGGCGTGACCCTTCACCTCCCCGCATGCTTCTCACGTGCACAGCAGTTGGCGGCTTGCAAGCCGCGAGTCAGTCGCGAGTCCCTGCTTTTTGGCACAAAGTTGAGCAATTCTTCACACACTACCCTTACATGAATCCCACCTAAATACAGGGTTACTAAGTGCTAAATTACAAGCAAATTGGCACGGAATAAAGCCAACAAGATGATTGATAAATTTCAACCTTACAATATCCCCCTTTGACTATTCCGTGACAAAACCCTACTCTAGACTTAACGCGTGAGTTGGGAGCAGTTGAAAAACTCACTCACACCTAACTCTAGAATTTGTAAAGCTTTAGAACCATAAGAACAAGTAACTCCTTAAACACAACAATACAATAAGTTCATTGTATGCAGAAAACTTGTAATGCAAATGGAGCAAGCACAATACTATCAAGCACAATGGAATAAAGCAATAGACCATGGCAAGACCTAAACAAGCAATCACTATAAACAAGTGATCACAATGCTCATTCACACTTGGAATGAACATCTGGACATTCAAACTAACAAACACAAGGCAAATCACTTGAATGACCAACACTTAATCAATGCATAATACATGAAGTATATGCATCTAGGAATAAAGTCCTACACAGGCACAAGAGTGACAGTACTTAGAAGGAAATGCATAACATTTATTTATAAGTACTGATTTAACAAATCACAAAGGCTGCATAAAGCAATGTACAAACCATAAAGCCTACAAAGTGCATAGAAACAAACCCTAAAAGCTTACAAAAGCAATATGGGTACCAAAAAAAAAAACAGAAACCTTAAAAACCTACAAAGGTACCAGGTACAAACTATAAAATACTTCCCTTATCATATCACTCTCCCTATCATGAATCATAAGAGCTGTGATAAACTTAGAACATATATACTTGTAACCTGAAACACTTGCACAACAACACATTAGACCCTCAAGATAAAGCAAGTAATAAATGGACAAGTATAATGTAGCAAGTAAATTGCGATCAAGTAAACATGATGTGAAACATGTGAGCAACTTGATCAAACACCGTCCTCTCCCCCTTGGTATATGTATCTCCCCTATGGAATATCTCTCCCCCTACGAATGTGCACAAGAAATGGAATTTCTCCCCCTAAGAATGTGCACAAGAGTCATATAGAAATGACAAAACTCTCTGGTATACTACTCTAGAGTATACTAATTGAATGTTCAAATAGCGTTGAAAACACTATGAACGTTTAGACCCCCAATTACAAAATTACCAATTCAAGCTTTATATCAAACAATGTATGTGCGGAAAATGATAACAAGCTTATAACAGAATTGATAAACAATCTAAACCATAAATAATCACATTCACAGCAGTAATTAAATGGTAAAGATAAAGGGAAGAGAGATGCAAACACAAGGACAACACACGATGTGTTATCGAAGAGGAAACCGAAGCCCTCGGCGTAAAACCTCTCCGCCGCCCTCCAAGCGGTCAATAATCCACTAGAAAATGTAGTTGGGATACATGAACAGCAATAGACCCTCCAAGCCTAATCTACCCAGGTACCTAAGCCCTCCAAGCTTCTTGCTACAATGAGGTTGCGCCGAACCTTTTTCTTTTCTAACTTATCGGATTCCGCTATAACCCATAGCATCAACCAATAACCATTGGTCCCTTCCAAACTGCTTCCCTTAGCACCAAAATGCCTTCTCACAGACGTGGGTGTGATGAGAAAAGGATTTGGTCAATGAACTCTCAAGGATGTATCAATGGAGAGGAAGAGAGTAGAGGAATTTGAAGAGTCTCTTAGTGAAGATTGGGGATGAGGCAATCTTGTTTTTCTCTAGGGTTTCTCTCACAAAATTCTCTCTGGAAGCTCTCTACATTTTGTGGGTATAAGGGTCTATATATAGTGGTGTGTGTTTGGAATACGAAGAGTCAGTTTTTCCCAAACAGGACTGGTTGGCGGCTTGGCCTCGCGACTTGTCCAAGTCACAAGTTCAAGTTGCGAGATAATGGCCTGGCCAGCCTGGGACTTTTGTCCTATAGTGCGACAATTGGCGTGACCCTTCACCTCCCTGCATGCTTCTCACGTGCATAGTAGTTGGTGGCTTGTAAGCCGCGAGTTAGTCGCGAGTCCTAACCGCGAGTCCCTGCTTCTTGGCACAAAGTTGAGCAATTCTTCACACTCTCTTCACACACTACCTTTACATGAATCCCACTTAAATACAGGGTTATTAAGTGCTAAATTACAAGCAAATTGGCACGGAATAAAGCCAATAAGATGGTTGATAAATTTCAACCTTACATAGTTCTACATGTGCTGCTCAATAGCTCGGCACTGTTGAGCCCTAACTAGAAGTACCCATCCACACTCACGTGTATACATAGATATGCAACCCTTTGTAATGCACCATTTTCAAGGATGCAGAGCATCCCTAGAAAGTTTATGCATCAATTTTAGGGGTGAACTGTACATCTAATTTACACAATTTTATTTTGTACTTTCAAGATTTTATACATTAAAAAAATAAATTTTTTTTTTTTTTTTTTTTTTTACAAATTCGAACGATCTGTACATCTAATGTACACAATTTTCTCTTGAATTTTTAGACGGATGTAAGTTACTGACGGAGGCAAAAATGACAAGATCCCGTCAATTGGTGTTAGTCACAAGAAATTGGCTAACTAACAAGATTTCGCATAGACGGATGTAAGTTACTGACAGAGCCAAAAATGACAAGATCCGGTCAATGGCTGTAAGTCACAAGAAATTGGCTAAGTAACAAGATTCCGCATAGATGGATGTAAGTTACTGACGGAGCAAAAAATGACAAGATTTCGTCAATTGTTGTAAGTCACAAGAAATTGGCTAAGTAACAAGATTCCGCATAAACGGATGTAAGTTACTGACGGAGCAAAAACTACAAGATCTCGACAATTGGTTTAAGTCACAAGAAATTGGCTATGTAACAAGGTTCCGTACAGATGGATGTATGTTACTGACAAAGCCAAAAATGACAAGATCCTGTCAATTGGTGTAAGTCACAAGAAATTGGCTAAGTAACAACAATCCGCATAAATGGAAGTATCTTACTGACGGACCCAAAAATGACAAGATCCGGCCAACGGGTGTAAGTCACAAAAAATAGGCAAAGTAACAAGATTCCGCATAGATGGATGTAAGTTACTGACAGAGAAAAAAATGACAAGATTTCGTCAATTGGTGTAAGTCACAAGAAATTGGCTAAGTAATAAGATTCTTCATGGACGGATGTAAGTTACTGACAAAGCCAAAAAAGACAAGATACTGTCAACCGGTGTAAGTCACAAGAAATTGGCTAAGTAACAATTTTCGCATAGACGGATATAAGTTACTGAAGGAGCAAAAAATGACAAGATCTCGTCCATTGGTGTAAGTCACAAGAAATTGACTAATTAACAAGATTCCGCATAGACGGATGTAAGTTACTGACGGAGCCAAAAATGACAAGATCCGGTCAATGGGTGTAAGTCACAAGAAATTGGCTAAATAACAAGATTCCGCATAGATGGATGTAAGTTACTGACAGAGCAAAAAATGACAAGATTTCGTCAATAGTTGTAAGTCACAAGAAATTGGCTAATTAACAAGATTCCGCATAGACGGATGTAAGTTACTAACGGAGCCAAAAATGACAAGATCCGATCAATGGGTGTAAGTCATAAGAAATTGGCTAAGTAACAAGATTTCGCATAGACGGAAGTAAGTTACTGACGTAGGCAAAAATGACAAGATCCCGTCAATTGGTGTTAGTCACAAGAAATTGGCTAAGTAACAAGATTCCGCATAGATGGATGTAAGTTACTGACGGAGCAAAAAATGACAAGATCTCGTCAATTGGTGTATGTCACAAGAAATTGGCTAATTAACAAGATTCCGCATAGACAGATGGAAGTTACTAATGGAGCCCAAAATGACAAGATCCGGTCATTGGGTGTAAGTCACAAGAAATTGGCTAAGGAACAAGATTTCGCAATGATGGATGTAAGTTCCTGACGGAGCCAAAAATGACAAGATCCGGTCAATGGGTGTAAGTCACAAGAAATTGGCTAAGTAACAGGATTCCGCATACACGGATGTAAGTTACTGACGGAGCAAAAAATGACAAGATCTCGTCAATTGGTGTAAGTCACAAGATATTGGCCAATTAACAAGATTCCGCATAGACGGATGTAAGTTATAGACGGAGCCAAAAATGACAAGATCCGGTCAATGGGTGTAAGTCACAAGAAATTGGCTAAGTAATAAGATTTCGCATAGATGGATGTAAGTTATTGACAGAGCCAAAAATGACAAGATCCTGTCAACTAGTGTAAGTCACTAGAAATTGGCTAAGTAATAAGATTCTGCATAGATGGATGTAAGTTACTGACAGGGCCAAAAATGACAAGATCCTGTCAACTGGTGTAAGTCACAAGAAATTGGCTAAATAACAAAAATCCGCATAGACGGATGTAAGTTACTGACGGAGGCAAAAATGACAAGAACCCGTCAATTGGTGTAAGTCACAAGAAATTGGCTAAGTAACAAGATTCTGCATTGATGAATGTAAGTTACTGACAGAGCCAAAAATGACAAGATCCGGTCAATGGGTGTAAGTCAATAGAAATTTGCTAAGTAACAAGATTCCGCATAGAAGGATGTAAGTTACTGAAAGAGCCAAAAATGACAAGATACAGTCAACTGGTGTAAGTCACAAGAAATTGGCTAAGTAACAATTTTCGCATAGACGGATGTAAGTTACTAAAGGAGCAAAAAATGACAAGATCTCGTCCATTGATGTAAGTCACAAGAAATTGGCTAATTAACAAGATTCCGCATAGACGGATGTAAGTTATTGACGGAGCCAAAAATGACAAGATCCGGTCAACGGGTGTAAGTCACAAGAAATTGGCTTACTAACAAGATTCCGCATTGACGGATGTAAGATACTGACGGAGCAAAAAATGATAGGATCCAATCTATGGGTGTAAGTCACAAGAAATTGGCTAAGTAACAAGATTCCACATAGACGGATGTAAGTTACTGACGGAGCAAAAAATGACAAGATCTCGTCAATTGGTGTAAGTCACAAGAAATTGGCCAATTAACAAGATTCTGCATAGACGGATGTAAGTTACAGACGGAGCCAAAAATGACAAGATCCGGTCAACGGGTGTAAGTCACAAGAAATTGGCTAACTAACAAGATTCTGCATTGACGGATGTAAGATACTGACGGAGCCAAAAATGACAGGATCCAGTCTATGGGTGTAAGTCACAAGAAATTGGCTATGTAACAAGATTCTGCATAGACGGATGTAAGTTCCTGAAGGAGCCAAAAATGACAAGATCCTGTCAACGGGTGTAAGTCACAAGAAATTGGCTAACTAACAAGATTCTGCACTGACGGATGTAAGATACTGACGGAGCCAAAAATGATAAGATCCAGTCTAGGGGTGTAAGTCACAAGAAATTGGCTAAGTAACAAGATTCCGCATAGACGGATGTAAGTTACTGAAGGAGCCAAAAATGACAAGATCCAATCAATGGGTGTAAGTCAATAGAAATTTGCTAAGTAACAAGATTCCGCATAGAAGGATGTAAGTTATAGACGGAGCCAAAAATGACAAGATCCGGTCAACGGGTGTAAGTCACAAGAAATTGGCTAACTAACAAGATTCTGCATTGACGGATGTAAGATACTGACGGAGCCAAAAATGACAGGATCCAGTCTATGGGTGTAAGTCACAAGAAATTGGCTATGTAACAAGATTCTGCATAGACGGATGTAAGTTCCTGAAGGAGCCAAAAATGACAAGATCCTGTCAACGGGTGTAAGTCACAAGAAATTGGCTAACTAACAAGATTCTGCACTGACGGATGTAAGATACTGACGGAGCCAAAAATGATAAGATCCAGTCTAGGGGTGTAAGTCACAAGAAATTGGCTAAGTAACAAGATTCCGCATAGACGGATGTAAGTTACTGACGGAGCAAAAAAAGACAAGATCTCGTCAATTGGTGTAAGTCACAAGAAATTGGCCAATTAACAAGATTCTGCATAGATGGATGTAAGTTACAGACGGAGCCAAAAATGACAAGATCGGGTCAACGGGTGTAAGTCACAAGAAATTGGCTAACTAACAAGATTCTACATTGACGGATGTAAGATACTGACGGAGCCAAAAATGATAGGATCCAATCTACGGGTGTAAGTCACAAGAAATTGGCTAAGTAAGAAGATTCCGCATAGACGGATGTAAGTTACTGACAGAGAAAAAAAAGACAAGATCTTGTCAATTGGTGTAAGTCATAATAAATTGGATAACTAACAAGATTCTGCATTGACGGATGTAAGTTACAGATGGAGCTAAAATTGACAAGATCCAGTCAATGGGTGCAACTCACAATAAATTGGCTAAATAACTAGATTCCGCATCGATGCATGTAAGTTACTGACAGAGCCAAAAATGACAAGATCCTGTCAACTGGTGTAAGTCACTAGAAATTGGCTAAGTAACAAGAATCCGCAAAGACGGATGTAAGTTACTGACAGAGCCAAAAATAACAAGATCCTGTCAAATGGTGTAAATCACAAGAAATTGGCTAAGTAACAAGATTCCGCATTGACGGATGTAAGTTACTGACGGAGGCAAAAATAACAAGATCCCGTCAATTGGCGTAAGTCAAAAGAAATTGGCCAAGTAACCAAATTCCGCATAGATGGATGTAAGTTACTGACAGAGCCAAAAATGACAAGATCCTGTCAACTGGTGTAAGTCACAAGAAATTGGCTAAGTAACAAGAATCCGCATAGACGGATGTAAGTTACTGACGGAGGCAAAAATGACAAGATCCCGTCAATTGGTGTTAGACACAAGAAATTGGCTAAGTAACAAGATTCCGCATAAATGGATGTAAGTTACTAACAGAGCCAAAAATGACAAGATCCGGTCAATGGGTGTAAGTCACTAGAAACTGGCTAAGTAACAAGATTCCGCATATAAAGATGTAAGTTACTGACAGAGCCAAAAATGACAATATCCGGTCAATGGGTGTAAGTCACAAGAAATTGGCTAAGTAACAAGATTCCGTATAGATGGATGCAAGTTACTGACAAAGCCAAAAATGACAAGATCCTGTCAACTGGTGTAAGTCTCAAGGAATAGGCTAAGTAACAAGAATCCTCATAGATGGATGTAAGTTACTAACGTAGGCAAAAATGACAAGATCCCGTCAATTGGTGCAAGTCAAAAGAAATTGGCTAAGTAACAAGATTCCGCATAGATGGATGTAAGTTACTGACAGAGCCAAAAACGAGAAGATTCGGTCACTGGGTGTAAGTCACTAGAAATTGGCTAAGTAACAAGATTCCGCATAGAAGGATGTAAGTTACTGACAGAGCCAAAAGTGACAAGATCCTATCAACTGGTGTAAGTCACAAGAAATTGGCTAAGTAACAAATTTCGCATAGACGGATGTAAGTTACTGACGGAGCAAAAAATGACAAGATCTCATCAATTGGTGTATGTCACAAGAAATTGGCTAATTAACAAGATTCCGCATAGACGGATGTAAGTTACTAACGGAGCCAAAAGTGACAAGATCTCGTCAATTGGTGTATGTCACAAGAAATTGGCTAATTAACAAGATTCCGCATAGACGGGTGTAAGTTACTAACGGAGCCAAAAATGACAAGATCCGGTCAATGGGTGTACATCACAAGAAATTCACTAAGTAACAAGATTTTGCATAGACGGATGTAAGTTACTGACAGAGCCAAAAATGACAAGATCCTGTCAACTGGTGTAAGTCACAAGAAATTGGCTAAGTAACAAGAATCCTCAAAGACGGATGTAAGTTACTAACGTAGGCAAAAATGACAAGATCCCGTCAATTGGTGTAAGTCAAAAGAAATTGGCTAAGTAACAAGATTCCGCATAGATGGATGTAAGTTACTGACAGAGCCAAAAACGAGAAGATTCGGTCACTGGGTGTAAGTCACTAGTAATTCGCTAAGAAACAAGATTCCGCATAGACGGATGTAAGTTACAGACGGAGCAAAAAAAGACAAGATCTCGTCAATTGGTGTAAGTCATAATAAATTGGCTAACTAACAAGATTCTGCATTGACGGATGTAAGTTACAGATGGTGCTAAAATTGACAAGATCCAGTCAATGGGTGCAACTCACAAGAAATTGGCTAAATAACTAGATTCTGCATCGATGCATGTAAATTACTGACAGAGCCAAAAATGACAAGATCCTGTCAACTGGTGTAAGTCACTAGAAATTGGTTAAGTAACAAGATTCTGCATAGACGGATGTAAGTTACTGACGGAGCAAAAAAAGACAAGATCTCGTCAATTGGTGTAAGTCACAAGAAATTGGCCAATTAACAAGATTCTGCATAGACGGATGTAAGTTACAGACGGAGCCAAAAATGACAAGATCGGGTCAACGGGTGTAAGTCACAAGAAATTGGCTAACTAACAAGATTCTGCATTGGCGGATGTAAGATACTGACGGAGCCAAAAATGATCGGATCCAATCTATGGGTGTAAGTCACAAGAAATTGGCTAAGTAAGAAGATTCCGCATAGACGGATGTAAGTTACTGACGGAGCAAAAAAAGACAAGATCTCGTCAATTGGTGTAAGTCATAATAAATTGGATAACTAACAAGATTCTGCATTGACGGATGTAAGTTACAGATGGAGCTAAAATTGACAAGATCCAGTCAATGGGTGCAACTCACAATAAATTGGCTAAATAACTAGATTCCGCATCGATGCATGTAAGTTACTGACAGAGCCAAAAATGACAAGATCCTGTCAACTGGTGTAAGTCACTAGAAATTGGCTAAGTAACAAGAATCCGCAAAGACGGATGTAAGTTACTGACAGAGCCAAAAATGACAAGATCCTGTCAAATGGTGTAAATCACAAGAAATTGTCTAAGTAACAAGATTCCGCATTGACGGACGTAAGTTACCGACGGAGGCAAAAATAACAAGATCCCGTCAATTGGCGTAAGTCAAAAGAAATTGGCCAAGTAACCAAATTCCGCATAGATGGATGTAAGTTACTGACAGAGCCAAAAATGACAAGATCCTGTCAACTGGTGTAAGTCACAAGAAATTGGCTAAGTAACAAGAATCCGCATAGACGGATGTAAGTTACTGACGGAGGCAAAAATGACAAGATCCCGCCAATTGGTGTTAGACACAAGAAATTGGCTAAGTAACAAGATTCCGCATAAATGGATGTAAGTTACTAACAGAGCCAAAAATGACAAGATCCGGTCAATGGGTGTAAGTCACTAGAAACTGGCTAAGTAACAAGATTCCGCATATAAAGATGTAAGTTACTGACAGAGCCAAAAATGAAAATATCCGGTCAATGGGTGTAAGTCACAAGAAATTGGCTAAGTAACAAGATTCCGTATAGATGGATGCAAGTTACTGACAAAGCCAAAAATGACAAGATCCTGTCAACTGGTGTAAGTCTCAAGGAATAGGCTAAGTAACAAGAATCCTCATAGATGGATGTAAGTTACTAACGTAGGCAAAAATGACAAGATCCCGTCAATTGGTGCAAGTCAAAAGAAATTGGCTAAGTAACAAGATTCCGCATAGATGGATGTAAGTTACTGACAGAGCCAAAAACGAGAAGATTCGGTCACTGGGTGTAAGTCACTAGAAATTGGCTAAGTAACAAGATTCCGCATAGAAGGATGTAAGTTACTGACAGAGCCAAAAATGACAAGATCCTATCAACTGGTGTAAGTCACAAGAAATTGGCTAAGTAACAAATTTCGCATAGACGGATGTAAGTTACTGACGGAGCAAAAAATGACAAGATCTCGTCAATTGGTGTATGTCACAAGAAATTGGCTAATTAACAAGATTCCGCATAGACGGATGTAAGTTACTAACGGAGCCAAAAGTGACAAGATCTCGTCAATTGGTGTATGTCACAAGAAATTGGCTAATTAACAAGATTCCGCATAGACGGATGTAAGTTACTAACGGAGCCAAAAATGACAAGATCCGGTCAATGGGTGTACGTCACAAGAAATTCACTAAGTAACAAGATTTTGCATAGACGGATGTAAGTTACTGACAGAGCCAAAAATGACAAGATCCTGTCAACTGGTGTAAGTCACAAGAAATTGGCTAAGTAACAAGAATCCTCAAAGACGGATGTAAGTTACTAACGTAGGCAAAAATGACAAGATCCCGTCAATTGGTGTAAGTCAAAAGAAATTGGCTAAGTAACAAGATTCCGCATAGATGGATGTAAGTTACTGACAGAGCCAAAAACGAGAAGATTCGGTCACTGGGTGTAAGTCACTAGTAATTGGCTAAGAAACAAGATTCCGCATAGACGGATGTAAGTTACAGACGGAGCAAAAAAAGACAAGATCTCGTCAATTGGTGTAAGTCATAATAAATTGGCTAACTAACAAGATTCTGCATTGACGGATGTAAGTTACAGATGGTGCTAAAATTGACAAGATCCAGTCAATGGGTGCAACTCACAAGAAATTGGCTAAATAACTAGATTCCGCATCGATGCATGTAAGTTACTGACAGAGCCAAAAATGACAAGATCCTGTCAACTGGTGTAAGTCACAAGAAATTGGCTAAGTAACAAGAATCCGCATAGATGGATGTTAGTTACTGACAGAGCCAAAAATGACAAGATCCTGTCAAATGGTGTAAATCACAAGAAATTGGCTAATTAACAAGATTCCGCATTGACGGATGTAAGTTACAGACGGAGGCAAAAATGACAAGATCCCGTCAATTGGTGTAAGTCAAAAGAAATTGGCTAAGTAACCAGATTCCGCATAGATGGATGTAAGTTACTGACAGAGCCAAAAATGACAAGATCCTGTCAACTGGTGTAAGTCACAAGAAATTGGCGAAGTAACAAGAATCCGCATAGACGGATGTAAGTTACTGACGGAGGCAAAAATGACAAGATCCCGTCAATTGGTGTTAGACACAAGAAATTGGCTAAGTAACAAGATTCCGCATAAATGGATGTAAGTTACTAACAGAGCCAAAAATGACAAGATCCGGTCAATGGGTGTAAGTCACTAGAAACTGGCTAAGTAACAAGATTCCGCATATAAAGATGTAAGTTACTGACAGAGCCAAAAATGACAATATCCGGTCAATGGGTGTAAGTCACAAGAAATTGGCTAAGTAACAAGATTTCGCATAGATGGATGCAAGTTACTGACAAAGCCAAAAATGACAAGATCCTGTCAACTGGTGTAAGTCTCAAGGAATAGGCTAAGTAACAAGAATCCTCATAGATGGATGTAAGTTACTAACGTAGGCAAAAATGACAAGATCCCGTCAATTGGTGTAAGTCAAAAGAAATTGGCTAAGTAACAAGATTCCGCATAGATGGATGTAAGTTACTGGCAGAGCCAAAAACGAGAAGATTCGGTCACTGGGTGTAAGTCACTAGAAACTGGCTAAGTAAGAAGATTCCGCATAGAATGATGTAAGTTACTGACAGAGCCAAAAATGACCAGATCCTACCAACTGGTGTAAGTCACAAGAAATTGGCTAAGTAAGAAATTTCGCATAGACGGATATAAGTTACTGACGGAGAAAAAAATGACAAGATCTCGTCAATTGGTGTATGTCACAAGAAATTGGCTAATTAACAAGATTCCGCATAGACGGATGTAAGTTACTAACGGAGCCAAAAGTGACAAGATCTCATCAATTGGTGTATGTCACAAGAAATTGGCTAATTAACAAGATTCTGCATAGACGGATGTAAGTTACTAACGGAGCCAAAAATGACAAGATCCGGTCAATGGGTGTACGTCACAAGAAATTCGCTAAGTAACAAGATTTTGCATAGACGGATGTAAGTTACTGACAGAGCCAAAAATGACAAGATCCTGTCAACTGGTGTAAGTCACAAGAAATTGGCTAAGTAACAAGAATCCGCATAGACGGATGTAAGTTACTGACGTAGGCAAAAATGACAAGATCCCGTCAATTGGTGTTAGTCACAAGAAATTGGCTAAGTAACAAGATTCCGCGTAGATGGATGTAAGTTACTGACAGAGCCAAAAATGACAAGATCCTATCAACTGGTGTAAGTCACAAGAAATTGGCTAAGTAACAACATTCCGCATCGATGGATGTAAGTTACTGACCGAGCCAAAAATGAGAAGATTTCGTCAATTGTTGTAAGTCACAAGAAATTGGCTAAGTAATAAGATTCTGCATGGACGAATGTAAGTTACTGACAAATCCAAAAATGACAAGATCCTGTCAACCGGTGTAAGTCACACGAAATTGGCTATGTAACAATTTTCGCATTGACGGATGTAAGTTACTGACAGAGCAAAAAATGACAAGATCTCGTCAATTGGTGTAAGTCACAAGAAATTGGCTAAGTAACAAGATTCCGCATAGATGTATGTAAGTTTCTGTCGGAGCATAAAATGACAAGATTTCGTCAATTGTTGTAAGTCACAAGAAATTGGCTAAAAAATAAGATTCTGCATAGACGGATGTAAGTTACTGACAGAGCCAAAAATGACGAGATTCTGTCAACTGGTGTAAGTCAGAAGAAATTGGCTAAGTAACAAGAATCTGCATAGACGGATGTATGTTACAGACGGAGCTAAAATTGACAAGATCCAGTCAATGGGTGTAAGTCACAAGAAATTGGCTAAGTAACAAGATTCCGCATAGATGGATGTAAGTTACTGACGGAGGCAAAAATGACAAGATTCCGTCAATTGGTGTAAATCACAAGAAATTGGCTAAGTAATAAGATTCTGCATAGACGAATGTATGTTACTGACAGAGCCAAAAATGACAAGATCCTGTCAACCGGTGTAATTCACAAGAAATTGGTTAAGTAACAAGATTCCGCATAGGGGGATGTAAGTTACTGACGGTGCCAAAAATGACAAGATCCGGCCAATGGGTGTAAGTCACAAGAAATTGGCTCAGTAACAAGATTCCGAATAGACGAATGTAAGTTACTGACGGAGCAAAAAATGACAAGATTTCGTCAGTTGGTGTAAGTCACTAGAAATTGGCTAAGTAATAAGATTCTGTATAGACGGATGTAAGTTACTGATAGAGCCAAAAATGACATGATCCTGTCAACCGGTGTAAGTCACAAGAAATTGGCTAAGTAACAAGATTCCGCAGTGGCGGATGTATCTTACTGACGGAGCCAAAAAATGACAAGATCCGGTCAATGGGTGTTAGTCACAAGAAATTGGCTAACTAACAAGATTCCAGATAGATGGATGTAAGTTACTGACAGAGAAAATAATGAAAAGATTTCATCAATTGGTGTAAGTCACAAGAAATTGGCTAAGTAATAAGATTCTGCATGGACGGATGTAAGTTACTGACAAAGCCAAAAATGACAAGATCCTGTCATTCGGTGTAAGTCACAAGAAATTGGCTAAGTAACAATTTTCGCATAGACGGATGTAAGTTACTGACAGAGCAAAAAATGAGAAGATCTCATCAATTGGTGTAAGTCACAAGAAATTGGCTAAGTAACAAGATTCCGCATAGATGGATGTAAGTTACTGTCGAAGCATAAAATGACAAGATTTCGTCAATTGTTGTATGTCACAAGAAATTGGCTAAATAATAAGATTCTGCATAGACGGATGTAAGTTACTGACAGAGCCAAAAATGACAAGATCCTGTCAACCGGTGTAATTCACAAGAAATTGGCTAAGTAACAAGATTCTGCATAGATGGATGTAAGTTACTGATGGAGCCAAAAATGACAAGATCCTATCAATGGGTGTAAGTTACAAGAAATTGGCTAGGTAACAAGATTCCGCATAGACGGATGTAAGTTACTAACGGAGCAAAAAATAACAAGATGTCATCAATTGGTTTAAGTCACAAAAAATTGGCTAAGTAACAAGATTCCACATATACGGATGTAAGTTACTGACAAAGCCAAAAGTGACAAGATCTCGTCAACTGGTGTAAGTCACAAGTAATTGGCTAAGTAACAAGATTCTGCATAAACGGATGTTAGTTACTGAAGGAGCCAATAATGACAAGATCCGATCAATGGGTATAAGTCACAAGAAATTGGCTAAGTAACAAGATTCCGCATAGATGGATGTAAGTTACTGACGGAGCAAAAAATGACAAGATTTCGTCAGTTGGTGTAAGTCACTAGAAACTGGCTAAGTAATAAGATTCTGCATAGACGGATGTAAGTTACTGACAGAGCCAAAAATGACATGATCCTGTCAACCGATGTAGTTCACAAGAAATTGGATAAGTTACAAGATTCCGCATAGACGGATGTAAGTTACTGACGGAGCGAAAAATGACAAGATCCTGTCAATGGGTGTAAGTCACAAGAAATTGGCTAAGTGACAAGATTCCTCATAGACGGATGTAAGTTACTGAAGGAGCAAAAAATGACAAGATCTCGTCAATTGGTGTAAGTCACAAAAAATTGGCTAAGTAACAAGATTCCGTATAGGCGGATGTAAGTTACTGACAAAGCCAAAAATGACAAGATATCGTCAACTAGTGTAAGTCACAAGAAATTGGCTGAGTAATAAGATTCTGCATAGACGGATGTTAGTTACTGACGGAGCCAAAAATGACAAGTTCCGATCAATGGGTATAAGTCACAAGAAATTGGCTAAGTAATAAGATTCCGCATAGACGGATGTAAGTTACTGACGGAGCAAAAAATGACAAGATTTCGTCAGTTGGTGTAAGTCACTAGAAATTGGTTAAGTAAGAAGATTCTGCATAAACGGATGTAAGTTACTGACGGAGGCAAAAATGACAAGATTTCGTCAATTGGTGTAAGTCACAAGAAATTGGCTAAGTAACAAGATTCTGCATAGACAGATGTAAGTTACTAACGGAGCCAAAAATGACATGATCCCGTCAATTGGTGTAAGTCACAAGAAATTGCCTAAGTAACAAGATTCCTCATAGACAGATGTACGTTACTGACGCGTATGAAACAAGTCGCAAAAAAATTTTTGACCAAGGAAAATCCGCCTAGACTGAAATAAACTGTTTGCGAACGCAGATCATTTTTCAACCAAACAAACATGGAAGCAAACAGAGATCTCGTACATTCAAAAAGTACCGTACAAGGAAGTAAATAGGTAAACATAGAATCGTCAATAGAATAAAAAGCCCAAAAAAAAACACTGGGCAATAAACATTGTTCTAGAATTAGAATAAAAAAATATTGTTCTAGAAATGGAACAAAAAGTCCAAAAACACACTGGGCACCGAAAGGAAAAATTAACGAAACACATAACATATACTTAGAAATGATAAACAGGTTTAACAAAAAAAAGCTTCGTCGTCACCAAGGGAAGGAGGCGCTGGGGCATCTCCAGGAGTATCACCAGCAGGAGCAGCAGTAGTAGATTGAGAAGCCTCATCCACTGCCATCTCTTGTCTACCTCTTCCAGGTCCAAGTTCTCCATGTCCACTCCGGAGGGATGCTTGACTAAGTACCGATGAAAGAGCTCAAAGCCCTTGTAGTACTAGCTGAAGAGCACGGTGTTGTACTCCTCAGTTTGCTAGAAAGCCTCAACGACCTTGGCAGCAACAGTCTTTATCTTCTCCTTCGCGGCCTGGAGTTGCTCGTCTTTCTCCAGAGTCAGCTGCCTCTCAGCTCTGAGATCATCCCCCAAGACCTTGGCCCTCTACTTGATTGTATTGGCCTTGTCCATGGTAGAAATAAGATCCTTCTTCAGTTTAGAATTCTCTGCCTCTAAAGCCTCCGCCCTAGACATCTCTGACACAACCTTAGCTTCCTGGCCAAGGTACTCTAAAGTGATATGAATACTCTCCCCTAGTACCTGCAAAGAAAATCCAACTTTCAGGACAGTGCAAAAAGAAGAAAAGAAGAAGGGTAAAATTGCACAAGTACACTACTTGGATGAGTTTGTGGATGTGACGACCCACAACCTTGTTAGAGGATATGTTAGAAAAGACCCTCAGCTCCTCAGCAGTGAAAACCTGTTGTGCTCTCGCCAGCATAAGGCCTGCGTGGGCGTAATCTCTTCAACCGAGGTAGCTTGGGAACCTATCCTCGGTGTCTCACTGACTAGGGTAGCTAAAGTGACAGAGACCCCCTTCTCCATAACTCGCACTGTCCTCTTCTTGAGATTGGAAAGGGGCTCATTCTTCTTGCCCCTCATTTTTGCATACATACCTTGATTAAATTTCGTCTTCATCCCTACAAAAGGAAAACACTTGTTAAAAAAAAAAGGAGAAGGAAGGGGAGAGACAATGACGAGCTAGGTAAATCACTTACTCTTCTTCTCTTCAATCTCAATGGTGCGCAGGACGTAAGCAGAAAGCTTCGGACCAAGGCAGTACAAAGCCAAGGTGTGAGGATCAACCAAATCGTCGAAATCGTCAATTGTTTTCATGGTCCCAATAGCAACCTCCACATGTTGCCTGTACCTGTTCTTGAGTTTTAGCCGTCTCTTAACTGCACGAGGCAACAAATAGGAGAAATTAGTAATGGCAGAATGTATACAGAAGAATGAAGGATGAAGGACTGGTGGAAAAAGACGACGCACCTAGACTCGAGGTTCTCCACCGACGGAGCAACCTAGGGAGATCACCCCAAACTTCATAAGAAGAAGTTTCCCACACGTCCCCAGACACAAAAAAGAATCGGGACTTCCAATATCTGAATGACAAAGGCAGGTCCTTGACAATCCCAGCCTCCCTCACCCAAGGCACCAATTCGTAGCATATTCCTTGGACTTATTTAAATGATACGAGTATGTAAAATCGTCCACCTTTATCATGTCTCCCTCAGTGGTAGCCAACCATATCTCTATACAGCTGATCACTATTCTCTACGAGTTTGCAATAAGCTGCCTGGAAGTGATGTTGAAATGACCTAGAAGCTTCATGATGAAGGGGTGGACAGGGAACCTAAGCCTGCATAGGAAAGCAGTCTCGTAGAAGCACACCTCTTCGAGTGAAAAGTGACAAGCTCGTTCCTCCCCATGAGGAAGACAAACCCTAACCCTCTCAGGGAATTGGACTCTATCCCTAAACTTGGACAGCGCCTCAGTGTCCAGTCCACACACCTCCCCAAGGGCGTGAAAATCCCGAATCTTCCATGGGCCAGAAGCCACAGTGTCCTTCTCCACCTCCACAGGATTGTCGCTAGACGATAACCTCAGCTCGAGCTCACTAGATCTCACCTCTAATATCGCTCTGCGCTCACTTACTAAACTCTCAAACCAACCAACTGACTAACGAAGTAAGGGGAACAAATCAACCAACACTACACCTAGGCTACTACCCTCAAAGACAAAGCTTTCAACTCAGGGGGAAAAGGTATGGGAAACACCCAAAGAAGCCCCCAAATGCACAAAAAGAAATGAAATAGAGGGGCAAACAATCTTAACTTCAGATCTACTAACCATGGAACCCCAGAAAACAAAGAAAGAGAGACAAGATCCTAAAAGCCTAAAACAGAAAAGGAAATCAGAAGCTTGTATAATTTATCTATACAATGAAGAGCATAGAAAGGGAGAAAAAGACATACCTCAAAGAAAGCACCCACAAAAAGGAAAAGATCAAGAAAGTTACAAGGCAAAGTAGCTCGGAGAAGAAGAAGAACAGAGCAATGATGGCGAAAGAGTGGGAAAAGTGAAGGGGAAAGAAAAAAGAAAAGAAGTTTAAAAACTAGGCACAAAAAAATTGAAAAACTAGTGGGAAACCCGAGAGTCAAATAGGTGGGGCATTAACTCCACCAATTATAATATGCCACATGGCCACAATGTGTACGGTACCGCCACTATGCATTAAATACAGAACGAGATCCCAAGAGCCGTGTTCGGACAAAAAACCTTTCACCTTCTGGTGATCGTCATGACACGCCATGACGACCATAGAACCTGGGGGGGCAGCTGATGGGACTGATGGACTCTCTTGCCCAGATAACCCCATCAAGTACATTCGTCCACCTGGCCACGACACAGACGAATGCAGGCGATTCATTAAGAGGAAGTTTTAATTCCTCAGACAGTTACCAAATGAAGGTTTAACCATTGGAAGCCCATCATAACCCGCATTAATAAGCCCTGGGGCATTACAGAAAGAGCACTAAAGCCACCATCAAGGCTCCAAAGGCTAGAAATTATGAAGCTATATATACACAGTCAACAGAATCAGACGGAACATATACGCATCCAAAAAAATACACAAGCAGAGGTATTTCTGATATCTTAGGCTTTCTTGTCTCCTCAAAAGCTTTTGTATACTAACTTTGGCATCGGAGGTGTTGTGGCAGGCACCACACCGATGATCGCCTGAGGAGAGCCTTACACTATATTTACAAGAACAATAACGAAGATTCAACTCCACCTAGATGACTGCTAACGATTCTCACATCATCATCCACCAATGCAGATGTTGTTGATATCCAAAAAAAAAAAAATTTGTTTTCAATATAAAAATATTTTCTTGGAATTTTTATTAACACTTTTTTAAAAACTCAAACTCAACAATTTGTTACTTGTAACTTTCTTAATAATACTTGTTCCGTGATATTTTCTATTGCGGTGTAAGCCAGGTCCCAGGTTCATAATATTTATAGTGAGTTGTAGTATAAAATTGTACATTTTTATGTGTAGTACTACTCATTTTTTATTTATCGAAGGCTACGAGGGAATAAGGTACCCTATATGATTAAGGATCCGTTTTGTTGGAGGGATGGAAAAGTGAGAGGATAGAAAAGATTCTATTTTCTTTCATTTTTGTTTGGGTTGGAGTGGAAAAGTGCAGGAATGAAAAAAAAATGAATTTGAATAAATTTACTCATATACCCTTGTTAAATAATGATACCCAAATTTTTTTTTTAAAAAAAGTGACAAATAACCACAAAAAAGAGCAATCACCCTAATTTATTTAAAAAATAAGAATCATGTCCCAAAAAAAAATCATGTCTAGTTAAAAAAAAGAAAAAAAAAAAAGAAAAAGAAAAAAGAAAGGCACATCCAGGCCTAGAAAATCAAAAGGAAAATTAAAAAGAAAAAAGAAAAAAAAAAGAATAGGAAATGATGAGGATAATTTTTGATTGATCAACATGGGGTGCCGAACCTTCCTTACATGTCGAACCTTCCTCGTCTGATCATCGGCCTTACACTTAAACCGATCCCAAAGGGATGACTGATCCCATGGGCCGTCAGTTCCAGGTTGACAATCCAACCCCCAATCCCGAAGACCCATCACCTTAGGGTTTTCCATGGAACTCACGTGAGGTCTACTCATATGTCCATACATGGAAATTATTTGCACGTCACGACTAAAGACCCTACCACGCGATCAGATCTCCTATATATGAAAAAGTGATCCCAAATATCTTGGGATCCTTTTCTCTACAAGGAAAATCTCCTGTATCAAGGGATCTAGGTCAGCTCAAACCCCAAAACCTAACCTTCTCAAGGTACGTGAATTCTCCTTAGCTCTTGTACTCTTGAGCTCTTGGTGATTCTTCTATCACTGACTTAACCTTCGGAGGGT
This sequence comes from Quercus aquifolioides, assembly GCA_019022515.1. NCBI lineage: Eukaryota > Viridiplantae > Streptophyta > Magnoliopsida > Fagales > Fagaceae > Quercus > Quercus aquifolioides. The sequence continues at coordinate 103,506 of CM032326.1, forward strand.
CTTTGGCCGATACACCATTAGTGCCCTTTGATTGGTTCTTCTCTTTTATTCTTCAGGTACATCCGTCGGCACGTGTGTAGACGATCAACTCACTAATAATTTTTGTGTATCATGAGGAAAAAAAAAAAAAAAAAAGGGAACGTTGCCCAGAAATAAGAAAAAAAAAAGTTACTGCCCATGTGCACATGCACATGAGCATTTTTGTCAATAAAAAAAATTCATCTCCACTTAGTTTTCTCTCTATTTTTGAGAGAAAACATGTTGGTGAGTCCGGCAAAAAAATACCTAAATACTACCATTTATTTTCCTTTATTTCTACCCAACTAAATACACTTCAAAGACATTTTCCTTTTCATTTTCTTTCAGAAGTTTTTTATTAGCCCTGTTTTCCCTTCAAACAAACACGCGTAAAGGAAAATTGATTTGTCTATTCGCTTTCGTTTCGTGGGGACAGCTGGAAGTCAAGTCATATATAGGACAAAAAGTACGACCAAGAAATTCATAGTTTTGTTCTGTTCAAGTGTCCCAACACCCAAGTCCCAACCAATTCCCATAATATTTAATCTTTATTAAATTTTATAATTAATTCGTTTTAATTTTGAGCTAGGTGAGTCATATATAGGACAAAAAGTACGACCAAGAAATTCATAGTTTTGTTCTGTTCAAGTGTCCCAACACCCAAGTCCCAACCAATTCCCATAATATTTAATCTTTATTAAATTTTATAATTAATTCGTTTTAATTTTGAGCTAGGTGTTTGAAAGCAAAAGGAACAATTTCACTGACCATAATAAATTTCTGTATTTATCTTCTTCTTCTTCTTTTTTTTTTTAATTTCTTTTTAAGCTTTGCACCTTAAAATACATGACGATTTAATTGAAGCAACTTTGTTTCAAGGTGGATTGCATCGATTCACCCATTTCATGATTCAACTTTTATTTTATGGATTAAGTTGTTTGCAAACTGTTAAAGTCATTTAAAATTTTAAATGACTCACGTGACGGCTGTACTCTTTTAAAATGATAAAATTTAATTTAAATAAAAAAAATTGGTAGAACTTAAAAGGGTTCAGTTAATATATGAGCATTCATACTTGCACAGTCGTATGTTATATGTAGATATATTTTACCATCAAAACACAAAAATATCCTATTATTTTGTTTTGTATCCTAAAAAATATGCAATTGTACTACAGTATTGTCACAAATTTGTAGCGGTACTGTAGCATAATTGTAAAATGAAATTGTTAAAAATACTGACTGATTGTATTGTATTTCTCAAAAAATAAAATATACATGAGTGCCTTTATATAAGAAGCAGAATGTGTAGTACAAGTATATGTGTTATACAAGTAACAAGGTGGGCTTAAAGCCCACAGCCTATTACACATTAACAGCCCCTCAAAATTAAGGTGGGTGTGAGACCAACTTGAGGTTGTCAACCAAAGCACGAATGAGTCCCTTAGAATGTGACTTGGTGAAGATATCTGCAAGTTGATCTTTAGAGGAAACCGAGAACAACTTCAGAGCACCATAGACAAAATGATAACGGATAAAATAATAATCGATCTCAATGTGTTTAGTCCGTTCATGGTGGTCTGGTGGGCATGTTGGTGGCATGGTGGTGATTGGGTTGTTTGGTTGTTGAGAGAGGGACAAAGAGTTAGGGATAGAAATAAAAGAGAGAGGAGAGATAGATAATTTGTTTATTATTTTATTGTATAATTCATATTTTTTTAATGTGTTGTATTGTAAAATAAAAGTTGGAATGCTGGGAGTTTTGTAAATGCTCTAAGGCATACATTAATAATCTATTTCCCTAAAATTGTTTACTAAAATATGCCCTAAGAGAAGAGCGTATGTTAGTAAAACCCAACTTCAAATGGATAAGATTTTTTCTGAATTCAATGTCTTCAATTTGGAACAACAATTAACAAGTATGATACAATTTTCAACGACGGGCCTTTAGCATTAAGTTACATTTATTATTTCTAACACCTAGCTAACTCGAGTTAGGAGTATTAATATACTCAATGTCAATGTGGTTGACAATCACTTTCAAGACTCATACTCACAATTTTTCACTTCATAAATAAAATGTAGAAAAAAAAAAAAATTGGTGAGCAAGTTCTGCCCCTAGGCACATTCATCCATAAGTGCATTAACATTCCAATGCCATCCCAACTTGGCTTTTTTTTTTTTTTTTTTATAAGTATATATAAGATAGAAATTTTATTCTAGCCTAATTTAAGTGTATATGTGTGTGAAACTCTCTCTCAGAGACTTGAATGGGGTTTGGGTTGGAGTTGGATTGGTTGGTTTGGGTTAGCATGGTGGGCATGGTGGTGGGCAATGGGCAGTGGTGGTGTGGTAGGCATGGTGGTGGTGATTGCGTTGTTTTTTTTTTTTAATGGGTTTGCTGGGTTTTTGGTGGGTATTTGATGGGTTTTTTTTTTTTTTTTTTTTTTTTTTTTTTTTTTTTTTTTTTAAATTTGGGTTTTTGGTTTTAGTGGGATTTTGGTGGGCAATGGGCAATGGGCAATAGTGGTGTGGTGGGCATGGTGGTGATTAGCTTTTTTGGTTGTTAAGAGAGGGACAGAGTGGCATGGACATAAATGTGTGCGTGTGTGTGTGTGAGAGAGAGAGAGAGAGAGAGATAATTTGTTTATTATTTTATTGTGTAATTCATATTATTTTAATGTGTTGTATTGTAAAATAAAAGTTGGGATATTGGAAGTGTTGTAAAATGGTATGGTATAATAGATAAAGTAACTTCTAAGATAGTAAAATAGAATAGTTCGAAGATATGGAATGTGAATGCTCAAAGGCATACATTAATAATCTATTTTAGTAAAATATTTTTTTGATAACTTTTTCAATTCTCGATAAAAATTTTCCTAAAATTGTTTACTAACATATGCCCTAAGAGCATACGTTAGTAAAACCCAACTTCAAATGGATAAGATTTTTTTCTTAATTCAACGTCTTTAATTTGGAATGACAATTAACAAGTATGATACAATTTTCAACGAGGGGCCTTTAGCATTAAGTTACATTTATTATTTTTGACACCCAACTAACCCAAGTTAGATGCATTAATATACTCAACATCAATTTAATTGACAATCACTTTCAAGTAGACTCATACTCACAATTTGTCACTTCATTAATTAAATGTTGAAAAAAATTGGTGGAGCAAGTTGCTATACTATATATACTGTTTATGTCAAATAATTACTTACTTTTATAAAAAAATACACACTCATACCAAACAAACAATTATATTTTTTCATATTTCAAAATATGTTATTTGAAATATGGTACCAAGCACATTTTTTGTATATGAGTACTTTAAACTAATATTTTCATAACACTTTTTAAACCACAATTTTCACATGAATTTGACAAAAGTACTTCAATACTGCTACCAAACAGGCCCTTAATATTCGCAAGTCGCAACCCTTGTGAGTTTCAATTAGCTCGACTATTAAAGTCTCTTGTTGTAGAATAAGAGATTTTGGATTTGATGACCGCCTATACCAAAAACAATTTAAAGTCTTGGTATGATGATAAAGAGCAATTATTAGAACCCTTAAGCTTCAACACACAATAGGAAAATTACGAGTGTCCCTATTATGTGCAATGCACATGACTTACTTAAAATATCATATACAATCACTTAAGTGTGATTAAGTCATGTGCATGGCAATGACACATGTTATCTTCTAATTGTGGATTGAAGCCTAAGACTTCAAACACATTTGTAGCCAAACTTTGTTCTATTCCTAAAACCATGCTAACGTGGCTCAAAAAACTTGTTACTATTGTTATCCATCACTTCTGCAGTAGTAGGCCTCATCAGCAAAAAACCCTCATTTTGCTGAACAATCTATTTTCTTCTCCAAAAGTTCAATCAAAAAAGCCTCCAACAGAAAACACTTCTTCAGTTGGACGAATTATTACATCTCAAATCCCTATTTACCCACTCACCAAATACAAAATACTCAAATAACCCCCACAAATAGTTCCCACATATTACCCAAATATTCTCCACATTATTTCCCAACTTAAGCTCCCACAAATACTCTTTATACAAGCCCCATAAATTATTTTGGGCCCACACAAATACTCACCATACCATTACCATATTCGGCCACAAAATTATACCATCTCTATAAAAAGCCCAAACTCATTTACCTTGTAGGTAAAACCCAAAAAGCCCAACAAAACCCTCTACAAAGCTCGTTGCTACATGACACCTCTAAAGCCTGTTGCTACATGGCACCATTATAAAACCTGTTACTACACTTCACCCTAAAGCCCGTTGTTACACGACACTCTTACAAAGTCCGTTGCTACATGGCACTTTTACAAAGTCCGTTGCTACATGGCACCTCTAAAGCCCGTTGCTACACGGCACTCTAAAACCCGTTGCTACACGGTACCTCTAAAGCCCGTTGCTACACGACACCTCTAAAGTCCATTGCTACATGACACCCCTACAAAGCCCGTTGCTACACGGCACCTCTAAAGCCCTTTGCTACATGGCATCCTAAAGTCCGTTGCTACATGGCATCCCTTACAAAGTCTGTTGTTACATGGAACTCTTATGAAGTCTGTTGCTACATGGCAATATTTTTACAAAATCTCAAACTATTTACAAAAAAGCTCAAATACTATTTTGGCAACTATTTACAAAAGCCCAAATACCTTTTTGGCAACTATTTCTAAAATCCCAATATTATTTTGGCAACTATTTACAAAAGCCCAATATTATTTTGGCAACCATTTACAAAAACTCAAATACTACTAAAAGCTCAAGTACTATTCTTGGCAATATTTTATCAAAGCCCAAATACTAGTTTGGCAAAATTTTACAAATACTCAAAAACCCAAGTACTATCCTTGGAAATATTTTATCAAAAGCCCAAATAATATTTTGGCAAAATTTTACAAAAACCCAAAAACTATTGAAAGCCCAAATACTATTCTTGGCAATATTTTACAAAATTCCAATACTATTTTGGCAACATTTTATCAATGACCCAAAACTATTACTTTTTTGACAAATAATTATTTCACAAAATCCCAAATATTGTTTGGAAAATATTATTATATTATGCTCAAAGCCCAAAGTTAATACTTTGGCAACAATATATTTTAAAAGCCCATGATTCAAGTCCATAGCAAAACTATTTTATCAATGGAATTCAATCCCATATTAAAAGCTCATGGTTCAAGCCCATGGCAATTACTTATCAAAGCCTATGCTAAATCTCATGGCAATTATCTCTATTTCACTAATATTCAAGTTATCATTCAAGACCTACATCCAAGAAATGGAGAACTTTGCAAGAGAACTAACATTTCCAACATTTTGCTACATCACTATTCAACCTACTTCCATTGCTACATGGGGAATCTTTGCTGAAAAATGTTCTCATGAAGAATTAAGGATCACTCTTGCTGCCCTCTGCAAGCAAAAATCAGATCCAAGTCTTGAATCCATCTAGCAATCTCTGGCACTATTCCAAATTCCCTACTACTATATCTTCACATCACGCAATCTGCTGAGCTGCTGCAAAGGTCTGAAAAGTTATTGCATCAGTAAAAGCCTTGCACCGCTGGAAAGCAAGATGAGTACTCCATAGTCCTTGTTACTTCTGATCATGATCCAGTGAATGGTGAAAAATGCAAGAAGCCAATGGCCAACAGCTTGACAAGCATCCACCTGTACCTGGTACCACTAGAAAAGATGAAGTAATCATCTACAAGTGACTAGTGGAAGATATTTCCAAACTTTCCAAGTCCGACAAATGATGTATCAAAGGAGACAACCAAAATCATCAACACTACTACTCCATGCTACAAAATACATGCACTTCAAAGAATCATTTATCAACGTTGTCAAGTGGCACGCTTGATTCTTACTTAAGGGCAGCAAGAGGTTCAGCTGAACTTACTTCCTAAACACAAGGGGAAAGTTGACATCGTACTATTCTATTGTTGGATCCAAACCATCGTCATCAATCTAGTATTTCCTATCTTAACACTGGAACTCATGCCGGCCATACTTCCTAGAAGCTGCCAATACTGTTTCCTTCATAGACAATGACATAGAGATCAAATATTTTCAATCATTATCATCTACTCAACACTCATTACATTCAGAAATCATAAAGTCATCCAGAATGATGAATCACCTATTCAAATCAAGAAAAGATTACTCTAGTAGTAAACTGACACACATCCAGCAGTTGGCTTGGGCAGACAGAACAAACTCCTGCTACTCATGTTTAGAACTCCAGCAGATCCATTAGTCTATATAGATGCCTCCAGCAGATAGACTTATGGATCTAGCATGCTTAATCAAGCAATCATCATACAAGATCATGACCACAAGTACCTACACTATTTCAAGCAGCAAAGTGCCAAATTCACTACTGAATTTGTCAAGGTACTCCTCACTTGCTAATATATGCTTATCCAAGGCCTCTCTACACTTGGGGGCTTGGTCTTATCAATCCAAAGGTTCCATCTCTAGGGGATGCAATTGGATATTTATCACAACAAAGTGCAACAATATCAATGGAGGCATTTCCACTATACAACTCTATTGGTCTAGCGGTGGCCAACTTCTTTCAAGAACACATTACTCATCAATTCGGCACTCTCACAAAATTACAAGAAACAAATGGAGCTCTATCCATTGAGGTGCTATTATATCAAGTTGTGGCAATCTCACGCACCCTCTTCAAAGTTGTGGTAGTCCCACGCACTACACTATTGGAATCATGGCGATCTTATGCATCATACTGCTAGGATCTTTGCGACGTCATCATCAAAGTTCTAGTGATCTTACACTTGGGGGCTTGGTCTCTCACTATCTATTTGAGAGGACTACATATAGACCAGTCACTCCACCAATTAAATCAAGGCTATTGCTCCAGCTATTGAACTTTCTACTGCATTGAATCTGCACATGTCCAGCCCCTATTTTATTACTCTAGCAGTACTATCCGATCCAATAATATGATCATCACTTATGACTCTATCAATACAATCATGATCATGCAACCAATCCTATAAGTGGCCATTCAATCTCTATGCCTCCTAAAGCAACTCTTCCAACAAGGATGGGATCTCAATGGGAAGCTCATATTATCTTGACCACCTCTATCAAATTTCTTCAAGAATTGACTACAATCAGCAGTATCGGCAAAATATTCATCTGCTATGATATAAAACTACATTCTAGACTACTTCAATAGTAAACCCAGTATTCACACTTTTAGCAACAACAACTTCAATCCGCTGAATCAAGAATGGTATCCTTTCCAGCCATAACATTGTAATTGTGCTTATATTATTTCTGAATGGACCAACTGCGGTCACAACTACAAGAATGAAGTCTGCTCCAAACGCATCAACTTCAACAAACTCAATCATAATCAAAGCAACACCACATCCAGCTACAATCCTGACTAACTACGACATCACCTTGCTGCCCTCAATCTAGCAGCACCACATCTAGTTGCAATCCTGACTAGCTGTAACATTGCCTTACTGCCTTCAGTCCAGCAGCATCATCTCCAACAGTCAACAATCTCAGACTAGCTCATCTAAAAGGGTCTTCAAGCAAACTCACTACTCGTGCATGTCCTTGCAATACAAGCCCATGCACTCGAGGGGCTAAATGTTGAGGACTCTTTTTTTGCCCCACATGGCACTACTTCAATGGCAACCAATGACACATCAACATATTATTGATTTTTTAGGTAAATATCTTTAAAGCCCAAAATAAGCTTATATCTCATGGATTAGGCTCACATGGCCCACAAGATCCTTACTTCAAGAGGCGAAGTCATGGTCCACATTTCCTCTTCATCAATTGGGATCATAACCTCATGCATCATCAACATCAACATATGGATTGGGCTCAAGCAATGAATCAAAGCTCACGGCCCATATTACCTCTCTTACACTCATGGCAAGCGACTTCTTCAACAAAATCCCATATTTACGCAAAATGACAACAAAACCCAAGGTATGTCATCTCATCTTCGGCTTATGATCCAAGCTCATGAGTCTCTTGGGGGAAATTTTGGGAGTCGTGGTTTGGAGGGCCAAGAAGTATGTTCAGTAAAGCTCCAGTAGTTTAAAGTTTGATAGGCCACAAACTGAATGACCCCTTGTGATTAAACCAATTAATTAATTAGCCAAGTTATTAATTAATCAATTTAACATGCAAATACGTGGAAGCACAAACAAATCGCCAAATAACTAAATATGCAGCGGAAATTAAATGACACGGTGATTTGTTTACGACTAAGGAAAACCCTTACGGCAAAAACCCCATCGGGTGATTTTCAGGTCACCACTCCCGAAACTCCATTATTATCAAATCAAGCGGTTACAAGTAAAGGAATTCCAAGTACCTTACCAACCTATAGTTGAACCCTTACCATAATACCCAATTGGACTTGATCTGTAGTGACAGTTCCCCCTTTTGATGCACGGCTCCTAAGTACGTGACTAACCAATGCGCGGATCCCAGTACGCGACTTCAAACACCAACTTAGAAGGAGAGATTGGCTGCAAAGTTCTTCAATTCATCCTACACGATGAAGATCAGGAAGATGCTTGGTCACAAAACCCTTTGGTGCAAATACACGCAACTTTTTCAGAGAAGATGAACTAGGTCAAGAACTTCGTCTTTGATCACAAATTGCTTGAACAGAGTTTGCTCAATGCTTGTGCAACTTGTGTACAACTTGACAGCTCTTAAAGTAATCCTTTTATATGTCTAGGGTTAGGAGAAAAGAAGGCCCAAAGACACATTCATGGATCCCAAGAAATCAGATCAGAAAATCTGATTTTATAAATCTCGACAGATAGCAGGTGTCGAGGAGCTATCGAGCAGGTGTCGAGCTTTAATGATTTTGCACTTCAGCTTGTTTTTCTTGGATAGACTTGATGACTTCAACATTTGATCTTGAAACCTTGTTTCTTGAAGTATTAAAAACACCTAGAACTACCCAATTACAAGTAGAGTGCGTTTTGTCAAAGGATTAGCCAATTTACATAAACATATGACATATGTTCTAAACAAGTGAAAACACATATGTCCTAACAAAGTTGATAAAAGAAACATGTTGCTTGGCGTGTCTTCTCCAACTCCCTGAACTCTGACAAGTCCATGTGTAGTAGGTAACATATGGTAAGCATCTTTCATCACATAGCACTTAAAATAATAAAACTCATCATTGCTCTTTTACTAAAACTTATATTCAAAATCCCTAGCCATCTAAATGCTAAACAAATAGCTATTCATTAAATTTCCAGTTGTTGCTATACAAATTTAGAAACTTAATTATATTATTCTATATAAATCTTATTACTACTTTTAGCTAAAATCCAACTCAAACACATAGTCTAATCTGATTGGCTATTTTTAATCTCCAAATATATAAAATATTCATGATATCTCTAATACCCAGCTGCTATCTGCCACAATCAGACTAAATATTCTTCTGCCAGCTGCTAGAGTAGAGCATTAAATGCTCCTCTTGCTCACCAAGATTAAGTCACAACACAATGAGATTTTGACTAGATCTCTAAAGCTTTATTAACTATCAATGTTGTAATAGAATCTTGGACCAAAAATATAAACACTCAAAAAAGTAAACCTTTCCAGCAGAACCCCAATAGTGTGTTCAGCACTTGACACCTGATTGAAACTGACATCACCAGCCATTTAATGTTAAAATCCCAGTAGCCACCTACTATACCCAAAATGGCAAGATACCCTTAAAAGAGATCTTACCATTTTCAGCCAAACCCATAAAATAAATGTTGAATATCTTCTCTAGCAGTCTGACATCACCCAGCTGACCTCATCTGCTTCTTCTCCTAGCAACAACTATCTTATGACAGCTGAGATAGCTTTTCTTGATAACTGGGACAGCTTTTCTAGAACAGCTGTGACAGCTAACCCAGCAGCCTTAACATTACTGATTTTCCTCATTTGACTAAAAACCAAAACCAACTAAAGAAACTATCTTTTTCTTGCTAAAATACTTTCATTTTTTGCTACTCTTTCCCCCAACAGCTATTATCCAAAACAGCAAGAACATCTTAAAGCTAAACATACCATTTTTGGCCAAATCCTAGGATGGATTTTCTGAAGATTTATTGCTAATTGGGACAGATTTTGGCTGAGATTATTTGCTAAAATACCCCCCTTAAACTCAGCTATAAATAGAGCCCTTCATCAACACCTCAAAACACACCAATAGAGAAGAACAACTCTCTCATAAACTTCTCTATTTTCTCTCCCTCTAATTATCTTCTTGAGCTCTTAATGAAGTTCTGAGCTTTTGAGTTTTTAGTTTCCAAATTAGGAACTAAACTCTTCAGCCTTTAGCTCATAAATGTCCTTCATAAGCTCTATTCCATCCTCCAACAAAAAATCCCAACAGTAGTGCTAAACACACTACAACACCATTACTCTCTTATACTTATTCTCTCACTCTCCATATTTAGAAAATACATCTATTTTGCTGCCCATATCTATAAAAATCTCTTTCTCCATTTTTCTTACAAAATCTCATACACACTTACTACGGCATTACATATAACACACCACAACTTTTCTAAGCTCCACTTTCATACTCTCTCACTCTGAAATTTTACTGTTTTGCTTCCCATAAACACATCTCAATACACTTCTTCACCTCTCTTATAAAAGCCCTTCTCATGGAAGACATAAATCTATTTTACATGAAGCCCTTCTCTTAGAAGGCACAAATACATCTTACAAAAGCCCTTCCCATGAAAGGCAATCCTATTTATAGTTTCACAACAACTAAAAGAGAATTGTCAAGGGGAAACTCATTTAAGTGCATGATAAAAGGGACAAGCTTAACCAGCCTCTACACATAGCTGGACATACTCTCTCTCCCTTTAGTTGCACCCATTTTTCCCCTTCAATCTTGAAGTTATCATGGCAAACTGCATCTCCACCATTGGAGTCATTCTGCTAGAATCCTATCAACTCACAGATGCTATACAGCTGGAGTTACAAACCATACAAAGATAAGTGACTCTACTTCCATATCTTTAAATTTACATCATTGAATACATGATTACTTCGCCCTTAAATACATATTACTTTATTTCAACTGCTATTACAACTACTAATCAAAGCTATTATATCAAACACATATTATATATTTATTCAACCATTATCATGATTCTTAGACTTTGACTTTAATGGTTTTGTAGGCTTAAAAGTACGTCGGTAGCCATTGGACCATGTGGCCCAATGTTGAGTTTCGGATGCAACTCCCCAAACACAACTCGGGCCTAACAAGGTCACCCCTCCAACGAACAACACGTGGCCGAGCAACCGAAAAAAGGGGCCCTGAACAAACACTTAATTTTCACGGCAACTATACAACTCTATGTTTGTGATCACCACCCTAAATGGATAGTTATGTTTATGATCGCCACCCTAAAAGGATTGTCATCCACATTAGGGACCAATAGTACTAACAGAGCCTATGATTTATTTGACAAAGAAAATATACTACATGTTGGATATACCACCCCACTTCTTCCTCCCCCTTTTCCACCCACCCCACCACTACCATCCTAGGATGGAAACCATCTCTAGCCAAGTCTACATGACATTGTTCAACCATCATCAACAAATCTAAAATCTAACATGGCATCTATTAAAAGTCGTAGTGGGAGGAAGCCCTTTCATTGGCGATATTCAAAGCCTACAATGGTTTTATCATATTGAACAGGACTGTTGGACCAAGTTTTTGCAACAATCTTTATCAAAATTAGGTTTGGATTTGTAGGTGCCCCTCATTGTTGCCAACGATTGCAGCTCGCGGTAGACACGGTCCCGAGAGTATGCGACCCACCAAGTGGACCAAGGCAGAGAAAAGGGAGTCAGCACACAACACCTGATTCATCTAGGAACAAACATGTGAATATCAAACAGAGATTGGAGGTTTAATGAACATTTATGGTTAAGTCTCATAGAGGAGTGGCATTTATTTGAAGAGGAGTGTTCATTAAATCTTATATGTCTTTCTATATTAAACCTTTTTTTTTGGGGGAAGAAATTTCTATATTAAACTTAAGTGGTCTTTGAACATTCCCAAAGTAGCCAGGTCTAGGGTCTATATTGAGGTGGCTCGCCTTAAATCTAAGTTGCTAGTTCTTTATGCCCAAATATGTTAAATAAATTAGGGAAAAATGCCCAAATATGCCTTGAACTTTAAGCTAGTGGCCATTACACCCTCTAAACTTTTATTTTAGCCAATTTACTCCTTAAACTTCACACATCTGCCAATTCACTACATCTGTTAGTTTGCTGCCAAAATACTAACAGAATATGCACCTGAAACGCACGTGACGTTAAAATACCAAAACCAATAATTTGAACCCCAATGGAAGAAGAGAGAGAGACGTTTTGAGTGCAAGAGAGAGATACGGTAAGAACCAACGCATCATCCCTCTCCAGTGCCAGAAATTTTTTTCTTGCCTTGTGTGGTCCTACCATGCCTTTTAACAACATATATGGATCACTGTTTGATAGCCACCATGACACTGATATTTGCATTCTAAAGATTTCCTAAGATGCCTCAATTTTGGAACTCTATTTTTTATAATGTGCTTGATTTACAAGTCTGGAATGTCGAAGTTCACTAATGTTTTACCCTTCAAACATTGTGTGGACGAATTACTTGCGAGTTGTATTTAACAAATAGATCAAAATCCAACAAGTCCCTATCTAAATTAACAATCTTTACTAACCCAACAAAGAAATCTAACCAAAACCCATCAATCAATTCCAAATCCCAACAACACAAACAACGAAATTCCACGAAATTCATCAAAACCCGGATTTTTTTTTGGGTAAAAAAAAAGAAGAAGAAACAATTAAATATAAATTCCTCCAATCAATAACTAGAAAAAAGGTACCTTAGTTTGTTTGGGTTTGTGATCAAAGTCTGGGAAGTGCAATCCCTTATGTCCATATCCATTATAGCCTTCTTAAAATTGAAGTTAATTGGTTTTAGAGATTTGAGACTTTTTTTTTCTTTTTTTTTTTTGGTAAGGTGTGGATCCATATATGCTGTTGAAAGGTGAAACAAGAACTTGAACAACAGGCCAAAAATTTTCGGCACTAGAGAGGGATGATGCAATAGTTCTTACCATTTCTCTCTCTTACACTCAAAACATTTCTAACATCACGTGAGTTTCAGATGCATATTCTGTTAGTATTTTAACAACAAACTAATAGATGTAGTGAATTGGCAGATATGTGAAGTTTAAGGAGTAAATTTGCCAAAATAAAAGTTCAGGGGGTGTAATGACCACTAGCTTAAAGTTCAATGGGGGTATTTAGACATTTTCCCCTATTTTTTAAGACTTAAAACAATTAATTACTTGGCTAATCACTCAAGCAACATGTTCAAATTTTTAACGTTAACAATTTGTATTTCTTTTTTCTAATGGCATATAATATAATTGAACTCAATTTTCTAGATATACACGAACCATAAGATAATTTCTTACAAAATGATTTAAAAATAAGTATCTATTTAGTATTTTTAACAAATAAAACTATCATTTCTTATATATTATATTTCAATCATCTATGAAAATGGAACTAGACATTATTATTACAAAGTAAGCATTAATATAAGCACTATGCATAATTCATTAAGTATAAATTTTGTACTTTTCTAAAGGTAAGTTCATTACTTATCAATTTATAATTAATCAGTTTGCAATTTATGAATTTATATATTATCAATTTATTAGCTAATTACAGCACTATGAGTCACTAAACGTGGGTAAGTGCCACAATTTTATTTAGTTACTAGTTAGGGCAGCACGTGCAAGACACCTGCTTGCCGTGGAAAAAAAGTAGTAATTAAGGTCAATTCTAGATTTTATTTGCATCACAAAGCAAAGATATGAATTATTTGATTTTTAAAGTATATAGAGATTTACATTAATCAAAAGAGACATTAATTTTAAGAATTTTGATAATTATGTCATAAAAAGTTAATCTCATTCACTTAAGAATTTTGATCAACCACAAAGTTTGGGTAGCTATTTAACATATAAATATTTATTTAACTATAATAGTTTTTTAGTACCTACTTGCTAAAGACAATATATCTACTCTCTAAAAACTTCTAAAAATGATAACGAATATCATCATCTTTCAACAATAAACAACTGAGTTTTGATAAGAAATTTAAAAAAAAAAAAAAAAAAAAAAAAAAAAAAAAAAAGAAGAAGAAGAAGAAGAAGATAACAAAAGACATTTGTCTTCAAATTTTTCATTAGATAAATTATAAGTTTTGAAAATTTAAACTAAGAAAATCAACGTTCTTTAGATTACAAATAAAACACCTAATATCATCATTCTAACTTTCTAAGAATTTTTATCATTTAAAACTCAAAATACATAAAGAAAATTTTTAGGATGTTAAAATTTAGCGGGAGTAATTTATACATTACACAATAAAATTTTTTAAGAATCATAAGCTTTCATTAGGGTTTAACTGAGAGAATAACAATATGACATATTTGCTCTTTTCCAAAATATTAAGGGAAAAGTTGCTTGATTTTAAAGTTTAAGGAAGAATTGTAAACTACCCCAAACATAAATGATGAAAAATGTTTTTTCCTAAGTTTTTGTTTTTGTGTGTAAAACTATGTGTTTTTACTTAAAATAGTGTGTAAAGAAAAAAATATATATGCAAAAAGTCAATCCAAGAAAATTGTATGTGGAATAGTGAATTTTGGCTCCACAAAGTTGATTAAACCAGCAAAAAAATTCTAAAAACACAACAAAATGACGCAACACTTTCATAATACCTTTATAATTTTGTTATATTTTATTTTAACTTGTAAAGAATTGACAGTTCAACAGTTTTGAAAATATTGTGACAACATCAAGATGTCTTAACATTTTCACAAAAAAAAAATGTTATGTCTATGACATTTTCATAACAACTACTTACAAGTTGTTATTGGTGAGCAAAAAAGTAGTTTCATTAGTAAGTTTAAATTAGAACCAATAAAAATTTACCATATTTGATTTGTTATGAAAGTGTTGCGAAAATTATTGTGGATATAACACTTCTTTTTCACAATACTTTTATTTTTAGTTGTAACTGGTTCTAGTATGATTTATTATTATTTTATTTTGACCTATAATGAATTAGCACCTCAACAATTATAAAATATTGTGCCAATTTGTGATGTTAATATTTATTATAATGTGAAACAGCGTGAATTGGACAAGGCAAAAATAATATAGCAAATATACTACAACTTTATGGATTCACAAAAAAAAAAAAAAAAAAAAAAAAAAAAAAAACCGGCTAGCAAAATAGTGGAAGTTGAACAAACCAAAACTACTGTAGTGAAATTATTATAACTTTTCCCATTCACTCTTTATATATATATATATATATATATATATATAGAAATATACATTGCACTTGCAACATAAATTTATATTGTAAACACATAAAAATTGGCAAATGTTGTACACATTTACAAAATTTGTACATTTTTTTTTTTTTTTGGCAAATGTATATAATATTTGCTACTTTTTGTGTGTATACAATGTAAGTTTACATTACAAGTAGAAAATAAACATATAAAGATCATTTAAAAGAAAAAAGAAAAAAAAAAAAAAAAAAAAAAAAAACCAAGGTGGTGAACTTGAAGAAATTATTTAAAAAAAAAAAAAAAAGGGGGGAAAGAGGCAACTCACTAAACTAAAAATACTGTTCATAACACTGTTCATGAGCTTATTAAATGTATATAGTATTTGCTACTTTTTGTGTGTATACAATGTAAGCTTACATTACAAGTACAAAGTAAACATATAAAGATCCTTTAAAAAAAAAAAAAAAAAAAAAAAAGCTCAAATGAAGTTGGTGAACGTGAAGAAAAAAGAAAAAAAGGGAAAAAAGACAAGTCACTAAACTAAAAATACTGTTTATAACACTATTCATGAGTTTATTCGCTCTTTTTAAATATAAAAAAAGAGCACAAATCGATGACTAAAAAAAAAAACGATGATAGTACATATTGAACAAACCAAAAAGAACTGTAGTTTTTACACATTCTCCCAACAAGTGTCACAATATTTTCACAAAACATTTATTTTCAGTTGTGGTTGGTCATAGTTTCATATTTTATTATTTTATTTTGACTTATAAGAAATTGACACCTCAATAATTGTGAAAATATTGTGAAGTTTGTTGTATCAGTATAACAATATATATATATATATGTGTGTGTGTGTGTGTGGTTCTTATAAATATTTAAAAGAAAAAAAAGTACAGACGGAAGATTAAAAAAGAAAAAAAAGAAAAAAAGATAAAGACTCAATAAACCAAATGTGTATTGTATAACTTATTAAATGTATATAATATTTGCTACTTTTTATGTGTTTACAATGTAAGTTTACATTATAAGTACAAAGTAAAGATATAAAGATCATTCAAGAAAAAAAAAAAAAAAGCTCAAACGAAGTTGGTGAGCTTGAAAAAAAGAAGGAAAAACGCAAGTCATTAAACCAAAAATACTGTTCATAACACTATTTATGAGCCTATTTGTTCTTTTAATATATAGAAAAAAGAGCACAAATCGATGATTGAAGAAAAAAAAAAGAAAAAAAAAAAGCGATGAACAATACATATTGAACAAACCAAAAGTATTGTAACTTTTACACATTCACCCAACAAGTGTAACAACATTTTCACAAAACATTTGTTTTCAGTTGTGACTGGTCACAGTTTCATATTTTATTATTTTATTTTGACTTATAACAAATTGAGATCTCAACGATTGTAAAAATATTATGAAATTTGTTGTGTCAGTATAACAATATATATGTGGGTTCTTATAAATATTTAAAAGAAAAAAAAGTACAAACGGAAGATTGAGAAAAAAAAAAAAAAAAACATTGTAGCTACAGTGCCACTTGAACAAACCAAAATGACACTATAGGGAGGCGGGGAAAGGCTCAGTAAATCAAAAGTGGCACTGTAGGGAAATGGCCTCCTTTTATATATTTAGTATAAGTTTGTGTGACATTTTATGCAATTGTTCTGTCTTTGTTTTTGTTTAATTATTCAACCACACTTGCCCATTGCCCCACACCAACTGTTACACTTACCCCACTACAGTAGTGTTATCCAATCAACTGTTTCAACTAACTTCCCACAGTCCCCCTATTGACACGGCACCACACTATTTTGCTGCATATCTCAATAGAAAAATATAGTCACACAGAAAAGACAGTCTCTTAGACAAAGAGATACAAAAGTCAAAACACATAAATCAGTATATAAAAAGATTCCAAGAGATAGACAAAACACATAAATGCGCCCGGAGGAAGAGAGAAAAATCAAATGAGTCACTGACTCACTGGCCAGAGAGTCAGAAAAATCAAATGAGTCACTGACTCACTGGCCAGAGAGTCAGGCGTTGCAAAATGCAAAGAGAGAAGATATTCTTGCAATGATAATGGAGATCTGACTAGCAACGGTGAATGAGCGAAGTGTAAATGCGTGGCTGCTGGCGATGGCGATGAGGCATCAGCCTGCAGATTCTCTTTGAGGCTGAAATGGTTTTTATTTTGTTATCACAGTCTAAAAATGGGCTTAATTATTTTGTTAAAATTTTTAATATTGTTTAGGCTGAAATGGATTTTATTTGAGCTAATTTATGATGTTGTTTGGGCCATTTTTGGGTTTAGGGTGCAAGAGTCTGGGGCTGATGTTTGCCTCCCATGCCAAACTGTTACTCCGTCCCTGATGTTTGACATGTCTTGGGCAAGTCAAGCTCCACATAAATATGCATTATCTCAACCCTAACAATAATAAGAAAGTCGTCCCTGATGTTTGACATGCCTTGGGCAAGCCTTGGGCAAGTCAAGCTCCACATAAATATGCATTATCTCAACCCTAACAATAATAGGAAAGTCGTCCCTGATGTTTGACATGCCTTGGGCAAGTCAAGCTCCACATAAATATGCATTATCTCAACCATAACAATAATAACAAAGTAATCAATTAGTACCACGTACTATTGATATCGTAGTCACTTCACAAGTATCAATTTTTATGGTATGGAAAAGTAAGAGCTATTGTTCAAATTCTTAAGAAAGAGTTTCATATATATATACACTTTTTTTTTTTGGGAGAAATTACACATATACACTTAGAAAATGAAACCTTTGCACTAAGTGTTCAAGACCAAAACTCCACTAACCCATTAATCCCACACTTAACAACAATAAAAAAATTTGCCTCCTTTTCAATGTAGGATTAAACGTTTCACTAAGTTTTTATCTTTCATATTATCTCATATCTTTATATTTATGTTGTGGTATTTATTTATTTTAATTAGATAATGTTAAAATGCTACAACAAAAACGTTAAATCAAAAACTTTCCCTACATTTATCGATTGATTGAAGATGTGTCAAATAGGTGTAGAGATTCCAAAAACTTCTCTTTTCTCAAGCTAATCTTGGTTCTTCATCTTGAACTTGAAATAGAACACTTTGCGACTCACAAAAGTCAATCTTTTTGTTATGGGTTGCTACCAATATATTAAACCTAACACTATCTTTTGATTGAAGTGAAAAAGAAATACAAGAGAAAATGACTCTCCTCAGCAGTAAATGACGATAATTATTTCATTTATATTCTGAGGTCTCAAATTAATTTAAATACTAACATTGCCAGGAGCGGAGTCAGAAATTTTGGTTTGAGGGGGCCAAGTTATGATGCTAATATATTAGTTAAGACAAACTTTTACACACATAGTCACACACACACATATATAAATTAATTTACTAAGAGAATTTATCATCATCTAAATTTTAATGAGTATATAAAAGTCATGTATTTCTTCTATTAGACATATACAAAAATTTATCATTTTCTACATAGTTTAATTTGTTAAACCTCTTAAATTATATGATTTTAATATAATTTCTCTTCCTTTTAATAGTACCATTGAAATAACTCAAAATTGGGGGGGGGCCAACTTCAATTTTTACATGCTACATTTTTTAAAATGTAAATAATATACATACTATAAATTAATTTTTTTAAATTTTGGGGGGGCCTTGGCCCCCCCCCACCTTTGTGTGTGGCTCCGCCACCACTGCAAATATACTTTCTCGAGTCTCTATCTCTTTGTTCAATCAGGATCAAAGTAGTTGGTGCAACCATTAATTAATCACTTTCAAACTCTCTATTACTATTTCTAATCTTGTTTTTATATGAAAATCTCTCTTTTATAAATAATCACTTCCATCCTTCGCGCTCTACCATGCATTATATTCATCTTTGCCAATTCACCGAAGTACAAGAGATATAGCAGTGATGAGAAATCTTGTTTTCTCTTCAATACAATGGCTGTATACTCACTTATGTTGGGAAGTTTCTATATCCCTGCTAGTACTAACCATTCTTAGTTGTATACTTCAGAGACTCACCAACAAGGGTCCAATGTTATGGCCAGTTATGGGGATCCTACCTTCGGTATTCCTTCATATCAACGACATTTATGATTGGACCACCAGGTCTTTGATCAAAGCTGGGGGTACCTTCCACTTCAGGGGAATGTGGATGGGAGGATCCTATGGAATCATGACCACTGTACCTTCAAACATTGAATATATGCTTAAAACAAAGTTCAAGAATTTCCCCAAAGGTAAGCACTATATAGAGAGGTTTTATGACTTGCTTGGGAATGGTATTTTTAATGCTGATGATCAACTATGGAAGGAACAAAGACGAATCGCAATTTCTGAGATGCATTCAAGCAGGTTTGTGGAGTACTCATTCCAAACCATGCAAGACCTGGTGCACCAGAAGCTACTAAAATTGTTAGAGAAACTTGTGGAGTCAGGGGATAGCTTTGATCTCCAAGAAGTGCTTCTTCGGTTCACATTTGATAACATTTGCACCGCTGCTCTTGGCATTGATCCAGGGTGCTTGGCCCTTGATTTACCTGAAATTCCTTTTGCAAAAGCTCTTGAAGAAGCCACAGAATTCACTCTATTCAGATTCTTGGTGCCATCTTTTGTATGGAAAGTCATGAGACTCATTGGAGTTGGATATGAGAAGCGGCTCAAGAAGGCAATAAAAATCGTGAATGATTTTTCTGAGAAGATAGTGACTGATCGAAAGAACGAATTAGTGAAGTTTGGAAGCTTAAATGATCATTCTGACATCTTGTCCAGACTCATTGAGGACTCTGACCAAGGTATGAAAAATCATTTTTCAGACAAATTTCTCACTGATTTCTGCATTAGTTTCATTTTAGCAGGGCGAGACTCGAGCTCTGTGGCATTGGTATGGTTCTTCTGGTTAGTACACAAGAACTCAGAGGTCGAAAGCAGAATTATCGGTGAGATTAATGAAATTTTGTGTTACCGCAAGTGCAAAAATGAACCATATGATGTGGCTTTTACAGCGGAAGAATTGAGGAAGATGGTGTATTTACAAGCAGCACTGTCTGAATCTCTGAGGCTTTACCCTCCAGCGCCATTTGACTTCAAAGAGGTTATAGAAGACGATGTTTTCCCGGATGGCACCATGATTAAGAAGGGGAGTCAGGTTGTTTACTGTATTTACTCAATGGCTAGAATGGAGTCCATATGGGGAAAAGATTGCTTGGAGTTTAAGCCAGAGAGGTGGCTTGAAGACGGGCAGTTTGTCAGCGAGAATCAATTCAAATATGTAGTGTTTAATGCTGGTCCAAGATTGTGTCTTGGAAAGAAATTTGCTTACATGCAGATGAAAATGGTAGCTGCTTCAATCCTGTCGAGATATGAAGTTAAGGTTGTGGAAGGCCATAAAGTTGATCCAAAACTGACAACCACTCTTTATATGAAGCATGGATTGCTAGTGACTATCAAGCCTAGGTTGGTTGGCGTTGCATAGCTTTGCTAAGCACAATGGGTCGAGATCATATGTCCCAAATTTTTGAGACTCATTGAGCTAATGGAAACTACGTACTAGAGTTCTATTTTGTGTCTAATGTTTCTCAGATTGCTGTTCTGGCTAACTAGACTATATGATAAATAAAGTGGCGTGCATGTTGAACCTTGTATTCATATTTTAATAGAAGTTGTGTTAAATTTACAAACTGGCTATCAATAAATCTTGATATATATTTAAGGAATGTGTCAAATATCAATATATAAATATGTGTGTGTGTTTCTGGATGTTGCATGCAAGGGCAGAGCCCGGCAACAGGGAGAACAACCACCCCAAAAAAAAAAAAAAAATCTTGTACTTTTTATTTTATTTTATTTTTTTTATATTAAGAAATAAAAAGGAAAAAAGTCTTCACTATTTTATCAATATCTTTTAATGGAAAAAAGTCAAAAACCTATAAAAATAAATAATGATAAGGAGAAATAACAATAATAAAGAAACAAGACTTACATAAAGAGAAAAATATGATATGGAAAAAAAGATAAATTACACTTACACCTTCCAGATATAGCCAAATTAGACCCACAATATCCAATCTATCTATTAATATCCACAATATGCAATCTATCTATTAATATCTAAAACTTGAAGTGTATGATACAATTTTGATCAACTTTGGTTTACTCAATCCATTTCAGTCCACTATAGTCCATTTCACTTTATTTTAGTCCATTTTTGTCCACTCCGATTCACTTTGAATCTTCTCTAGAACAAATTGGGTGTCATGTTACAAGTGGATTTCTACCTTATAATTACAGATCTTTTTTGTATTCATTTATAACATTTTTAATTTGGATTTTTAATCTTTTGAATAGTTGAGAAATGTTATTTAATTATAGTGCATATTTATTATCACATTAATGCAAAATTGCACAGATTAACAACTAGTTTTCATAAATAATAAAAAAACACTCCAACCCCAAATAATCAAAAATCATTCTCTATTTAGGAAATTAAGCTGCAAACAGTTCTATTTCCTTGACCTCCATTGGTGGTGGGCATTGCCTAATGGCCATTCCTAGGCACAATCTCCACAATACACTTGCTTCTTCCAATATGTATCTTATTAGTATCGGTAAATTACACACACCCAATAGAACTTGAACATAATCTCACCCTCCACTTAACACTTGCAAGAGGAGGTGTCAATTATGCTAAAATTCATTGGCCTTCTTTTGATCTTGACTACGGATATATTCTTAATGAGCTTTTGGTTTCTCTTGTGTGATTAATTTATTAATTTTTTGGGAAGAATATAGAGTAAATAGGACTAAAATTAAAATTTGAATTGTACACATTAGTTTCTATTTTTTTTTTTAATTTTTTTTTAAAAATGATGTGGTTTTATTTAATTGGAGGATAAACGGCAGTGGGTATGTAACTTTTTTTTTTTTTTTTGATAGGAAATCACACACTTAATATTAAACAACATTAGAGTTTACATCATGAAGAATTGCAAGCTCTAAGAAACTAGGACAATTCTCCATCCACATACATTGATTAACTATGCCCTTGGCATACTTTGCTAACAAATGAGCTGGGGAATTAGCATTACGCTTTACATGAGAAAAATACACATTTTGGAACTCCAATGAAGCTAAACTAATCCCCATTATTACCGCATCAATTGAGGCCGGTGGTGAAGATGACTAATTCAACGCTCTAGAAACCAATAACGAGTCACCCTCCATGATTATGTCTGATAAACCCAGCTGCTTTGCGAACTGCATACCAATTTCAACAGCCTTCAATTCCGCTTCAAGAGGTCCCAGTGGTGCGTGTAACTTCTTGCACATAGCTGCTACAAAGTGCCCATGCCAGTCCCTTACAATCACACCAATTCCCACAAACTTCAACTCAGCAAACACAGTAGCATCAACGTTACATTTAAAACACAATGTGGGTGGCGGGTTCCATCTTTGAATATGAGAAACGGAACTATTTGTAACTGGTGACGGAACAATGACAGATCGGTATTCCTCCAAATATTGAGTCGCCCAATGAAGAAGCATCCTACCATCCTTTCTCTTTCCGCCACATCTAACTTCATTCCGGTTTCCCCACAACGCCCATGCACCAGTTAGCAGCAACTCCAAGTTTTCCGGTGAGCTTTTTTCATCCATCAATAAACACCAAACCATGTCCTTAAAAGAACTTAACCGGTCCATTACATTTGGAAAAACCAGCTTGGACGATGACCAAAGCTCCTTTGCTCTGTTGCATTTCCAGAAAAAATGGATAGAATCTTCCTCCTCCACGTTGCATCCATCACATGTAGCCACCTGCAAAACATTTCTTTTAACAAGGTTAGTTTTCAATGGTAAGATGTCCTGACAAGCCCTCCAAGCAAAATGCCTTATTTTGTGAGGCACATTGATCTGCCATAAACGATTCCAGAATCTCCTTTCTTGGCTGCCATCAGAGCTTGAACTAGAGAATTTAGTTATTGACATTTGACTAGCAACCCAGTAGGCATTCTTCACCGAGAACACTCCATTATTGCTCCAAGCCCAAATCAGTTTATCTTCGGGCAAATGAGAACTTATTGGGATAGCTTTTATAACCTCTGCTTCATGCGGCATAAACAGAGCATCTATAGCATCAGCCTTCCACGAAGCCTCCTCCTTATTTATCAATTCTCCAACCTTTATATCATGTGGCATAAACAATCTAGGAGATGAAACCATGAACGTTGAAGGCTTAGGCAGCCATTTATCACTCCAAATCCAGATACTCTCACCATTACCAAGCCTCCACCGTAAACCATTTTTAACAAGGGGTTGAGCAAACATAATACTCCGCCAAGTAAATGATGGATTATTGCCCAAAACAGCCTGTGAAAAATCACATGTAGGAAAATATTTAGCTTTCAAAACCTTATACACCAATGAATCATGACCTTGTTGAAGCCTCCACCCTTGCTTAGCCAATAAAGCCAAGTTAAACTCCTTAAGTTTTTTAAATCCCATCCCACCACAACTTTTTGGAGCACATAATTTTTCCCAACTCATCCAAGCTATCCTCCTCTCTTCATTTCTTTGCCCCCACCAAAAATTACGTATCATAGACGTCAAATCCTCACAAAGAGAATCAGGTAATTTAAAAACACTCATAGTATATGTCGGTATCGCCTGTGCCACAGTTTTTATCAACACTTCTTTTCCTGCCTTAAACAATAACTTCTCTTTCCAACCAGCAAGCTTTTTTCTTAGTTTGTCCTTAATAGAGTTGAATGTATTTTTCTTATTTCTTCCCACCAATGATGGCAAACCAAGATATTTTTCATGGTGCTTAATCACTTGAGCCCCAAACCTCTCTTTAATAATTTCTTGAATATCCATAGGAGTATTACTACTAAAAAACAGAGAAGTTTTGATACGATTTAACTGTTGGCCCGAAGCACATTCATAAACTCTCAACACCCTCTGAAGGGCATCACACTCTTCCAAAGAAGCTTTACAAAAAATGAGACTATCATCGGCAAGGAAAAGATGGGGTATGTAACTTTTTAAAGATTAAACGAAAACAAATGCAAATGTCGATAAAAACGACAACTAGTGTAATATAAAACTCGTCGTTTATAAAAACTCAAATTTCTTCCGCTCCAAGATACTCCCTTAAAAATAACTTCGCGGACGTACTCTGTCTTTCTCACAAACTTTCATCTGCTTTCCCTATCGATCTCTCAGGTATTCTCCAATTCCCTTGTTAACTTTCACAACAACACTTTGATTCCCAGTTTTATCATTGAAAAAGAGCATCTGGGTATTTCATAAATCTCATTTTTGTGTTTTCTTTGTCAGTAGAAATCAAAAAAAGAATGTCTCAGGTAGCTGTGAAGGCTCCTCCAAAGGGTGGTTTCAGTTTCGATTTGTGCATCTGGGAATGGCATGCTTTCTAAAAAGGGTGTTCCTCCTCCGTCTTATCGCAAGACTGGAACTACTATTGTGGGTCTAATTTTTCAGTTAACACTTTTCATATCAATTTTTTTATTGTTTTATATGAGTTTTTTTTAGATTTTCTCTCATTATGAGTCTCTTTTTAGGGATTAATTTCTCTTAATTCACCTGTGGTTTGAGTCAAATTTGGTTTGTCATGCTGGTCTTTCAAAGAAATGTGATTTAAACGTGTAATTTTTTTTAATGATTTTGGACTAGTTTTTGTTAATGAATTAAAAGTCATGTTGGTAAAGTTTATTTTTTTAAATTGTATATTGACAAATTGAACTTTGGGCTGAATCACTGGTAGTAAACTGAAGTTGTTACTTCCTTTTATTAAATTGGGTTTGCTCACTAGTACTCTAGTATTATGTTAGTAAGGAGCATAAGCGATTTATGTTGTGGTTTTGAGCTAAATTTGATGAGAATGTTATATGCTCATATGAGGTAAAGACCTGAAAACACAATTAATTAAGGGTCCATTTGGCATTGCAATTTTGTAGAGAAAACGAATGATTTTAAATAAACATTAAACGTGTAATTTTTTAATGATTTTGGATTAGTTTTTGTTAATGAATTACATGTCATGTGGGTTAAGTTTATTTTTTTTAAATTGTATATTGACATATTGAACTCAGGCTGAACCACTGGTAGTAAACTGGAGTTATTACTTCCTTTTATTCAATTGGGTTTGCTTACTAGGTACTCTAAGTATTAGTAAGGAGCATAAGCGATTTATGTTGTGGTTTTGAGCTAAATTTGATGAGAATGTTATATGCTCATATGAGGTAAAGACCTGAAAACACAATTGACTAAGGGTCCATTCATATGAGAATGTTGTATGCCCATTCAAATGGATGCTGAAATTGTTGAATTTTGTAAGAAGGAAATTCATGATTTACTTGTGAAAAAGCTGATTAGAAGTAGTAAGTCCCCCTGGTTTTGTGCTGCTTTATATATATATATCTGCCTTATGTAACCCGTTGGGATTATTTAGCTACCATGTTCACAGAAGCAATAACTGTAAATGGGCCAGAACGGCTAGGAAATATTCAAGTACCGAAAAGAGCTAGTTATATCAGAGTAATTATGTTGGAATTGAGTCGTATAGCTTCTCATTTGTTATGGCTCGGCCCTTTCATGGCAGATATTGGTGCACAGACTCCTTTCTTCTATATTTTCAGAGAAAGAGAATTAGTATATGATCTATTTGAATATATATATATATATATATATTAGTGATTGGTTTTTCATTTTTAAGAAAATTTCATTTGTAAAACTAGAGTAAAAGAATGTTTTCAAATCACAGCTCATGGAGTGCTTTTTTTAAAAATTGCCTCATTTAACGCTGTCGATTTTCATAGAAACAATACTTTTTACAGATTTAATCAAAAGCTTATTTGTGTTTCTAAAAGCATGTCTCACAAACTTTCATCTGCTTTCCCTATCAATCTCTCAGGTATTCTCCAATTCCCTTGTTAACTTTCACAACAACACTTTGATTCCCAGTTTTATCATTGAAAAAGAGCATCTGGGTATTTCATAAATCTCATTTTTGTGTCTTCTTTGTCAGTAGAAATCAAAAAAAGAATGTCTCAGGTAGCTGTGAAGGCTCCTCCAAAGGGTGGTTTCAGTTTCGATTTGTGCATCTGGGAATGGCATGCTTTCTAAAAAGGGTGTTCCTCCTCTGTCTTATCGCAAGACCGGAACTAGTATTGTGGCTCTAATTTTTCAAGTAACCCTTTTCATATCAATTTGTTTATTGTTTTATATGAGTTTTTTTTAGATTTTCTCTCATTATGAGTCTCTTTTTAGGGATTAATTGCTCTTAATTCACCTGTGGTTTGAGTCGAATTCGGTTTGTCATGCTGGTCTTTCAGAGAAATGTGATTTATACGTGTAATTTTTTTTAATGATTTTGGACTAGTTTTTGTTAATGAATTAAAAGTCATGTTGGTAAAGTTTATTGTTTTAAATTGTATATTGACAAATTGAACTTGGGCTGAATCACTGGTAGTAAACTGGAGTTGTCACTTCCTTTTATTAAATTGGGTTTGCTCACTAGTACTCTAGTGTTATGTTAGTAAGGAGCATAAGCGATTTTTGTTGTGGTTTTGAGCTAAATTTAATGAGAATGTTATATGCTCATATGAGGTAAAGACCTGAAAACACAATTAATTAAGGGTCCATTTAGTATTGCAATTTAGTAGAGAAAACAGGCGATTTTCAATAAATTGCAAATATATATACATATATATTACAGTTTGGTTTTGCATTTTTAAGAAAATTTCATTCTTAAAACTAGAGAAAAGTATGTTTTCAAATCACAGCTCATGGAGTGCTTTTATTAAATTTGCCTCATTTCACTCTGTCGATTTTCATAGAAACAATACTTTTCACAGATTTAACCAAAAGCTTATTTGTGTTTCTAAAAGCATGTTTTCAAAAAACAAATTTTGAAATTGATATTTTATTCAAAACAAACATTTTTTAAAAACTAACCCAAATGGACACTAAGTACCTCTATGTGCGAATATGGACTTGTGTTATTGAAAGTGCTGCATTATATGCTCCCAGTTGGAATTTTGTAGTGGGTTTATTAGCGTGCTTGAATCTTCAATTCTTTTGAAGATACTTTTTATTAATTTTTTTGCAAGTCTCTAATGCCCTCATGAACTTGAGCACTTATGTTTTGCTTTTTGGAAAGAGAGAGAGAGAGAAAGAGAGAGGGGGGGGGGGGGGGGGGGGGGGGAGGGTGGGGACTGTGCCTTTTTTTTTTGGTATTCTTTTGCAGTGAAGTTCTTAGTAGGACTTTTCTACTAGTCATTAATTTTTTTTTATCCCTTATATTTCGTGTGGATTTCAAGTTTCTTTCAACTTGCTGATATACTTTTCTCAATTTGTCACCAGGATGGTGTCATTCTAGGGGCAGACACAAGAGCCACTGAAGGACCTATTGTTTGTGATAAGCATTGTGAGAAAATTCATTATATGGTGCCTAATATTTATTGCTGCGGAGCAGGAACAACTGCTGATACAGAGGCTGTAACAGGTATCTTTGAGTTATAAGAAAATGTAGCATGTACTTGTTTTTTATGCTTCTGCTATACATTTATTTCTATGTGAAAACTGTCATCCATCTGTCTATCTAACTCTTTTTCAGTTTTTATAGTTATCTTATACTTTGTTTTCCCTGCCGTTTGTCTTTTCTAGACATGGTCAGTTCTCAGCTGCAACTACATCAGTATCATACTGGTCGAGAATCTAGGGTTGTCACTGCTCTTACTCTTTTAAAGTCTCACCTTTTCAAGTAAGCACATTTTCTATTGACATTGTCCTTAGCAATGTAGCTCAATACTTTTTAGCAGATGATAAGGACAAGAGGTCTAATTTCTTCGACACTTGTTCAGATACCAAGGTCATGTTCAAGCTGCTTTGGTGCTTGGTGAAGTTGATGTTAATGGACCACATTTGCACACTGTGAGTTGGGTTAAATTCATGAACATCTGAACATATTTTGTTTTCTTGTTCTTCATGATACTGATTTTAGTTTTGAAATTTATTTCATTGCACAGATCTACCCTCATGGATCAACAGACACCTTGCCATTTGCTGCAATGGGTTCTGGTTCCCTTGCTGCAATGTCTGTTTTTGAGTCAAAGTACCATGAAGGGCTTACAGTAAGCTAGTCTATTGTCTCTGCTATATGATTGGAAGTGCTTTTACCATCGACTTTGGTGTATCTAACCTCTGTGGAATCAAGTCAAAAATTCTTTTTTCTGTCATCACTAAACAAAACTAGAACATGACTTTAGTCTACTTTGCAAAAGATTCTTCTAGTTTGGTTGTAGTTGTGTTTTCTGAAATGAAGTTCATTGTTCTAATAACCAGGTGCTGGTCTTTTTTTGTTGGAGATTATATATTTTAATGTTTCTGTGGATAATGATTTTCATTCCATGTATCTCCACCAATGTCCCACTTCTTAGAGTTTCCTTTAGTGTACTCTTCCCTCCTCCTTGAAAGAAGTTGAAGATTAGAATGAACAAACACTAAATCTTCAGCACGTTTAGGAGTAATTCTATTTCTCCTCATACAATGGATGAAGCCATATGTACTCCAATTCCTCTTAGTACATGATGATGAGCAAGGCTGTCCAAGAAGCTTTAGAGCTAAAGTTTGAAGCATTGGTAACCTGGACCTATAATTTGACCACCAAAGCATTGGATCGAAGATCCACCTATCATCCATGTTATCATCATCATAAGCCCCAATTCCTGAAAACAAACCAAACTCCATATAACATTCTTCCTATCATCAAGATCAGGAAAGAATCTTTCGAGGCACTTGTTACTCTTCGCAGAAAGTTCAGCATCCTTATGTGGCGCAACACAGCCTCTGACTTCCTCAATCTATTGATTAGTATAATACCTAGTTAAAAGCAACTAAATAAGTACAACTAATGAGTTTAGTTTATTTGTTTAGAAAATTAGAAATGCCTAAAGAATATAAAAGAAAAGATTAAAGAGATAGAAAAATTACTTCAGATTCAAGGAGTGGGCTAGGCAATGAAGCGGTGTGCAATTTTTAGTCCACCATTCAATGAGTATAGCATGTACCACATCATAGAATGGAGACTCCTCATAGTCTTCCTTGCCTTCATGCCGGTATATTTCTTTCTTCACATTTTCTATCATGGAATCCCACGTTTCATACACCTTATGGAGAATAGGTGCATCTGTGTTAGCCACTCGAAGCATCTCATAAATAGGTCCTGTGAATCTCAAAATATATGCAACCTTGTCCCACCACAAATCATTCAAAACATAATCCCTCACAGTTTGAGCTTTTCCTACATCATCTTCTCTATATGAAATCCATTCCTCACTAATGACCATATTTTGAAGATGCTATTTTACTTGAAACAATCTTTTAAGCATGATGATTATTGAAGCAAATCGTGTTTCAGCAACAACAAGTACCTTTAAAGGGGAAAATGAATTAAAAATTGCTAATCTCATAGAATGATTTGTGATAAAAATACGAATTAAAGTTGCCTCATTTGAAACTTGTGCAATCTAGTTACATTCATTATATGGAACCTCATTCTGCAAAGAGTTCTCAAGTGCACATATATTCCTCAAGGCCAAAAGAGGGTAGGCACAACACAAGGTGACCAAAATATATGAGGATATTCAGCTTCAACAATAGATCTTGCAGCCTTCATAACAGATGCATTATTAGTAATAATTTGGACAACATGAGTATGCCCAACCTCACCAATGACCTTTAGAAACAAGTCAGAAATGAAGTGCTTGTCTTTGTACTCTTTGGTACTATCAATGGATTTGATAAAAAGTGGCCCTTTCTCTGATGTAGCCATAAAATTGATAAGTGGCCTTTTTTGTGCATCTGTCCACCCATCACTTACTATGCTTAAACCCCTTTCTTTCCAAGTGTCTTTAATTGACTTCAACAACTTCTCAATATGTACCCTCTCTTTATGCAACAAAGTTGTTTTTAATTTATTGTAACCCGGAGGAACATAGCCCACTAAATTATTATTAGCTGCAAATTTGATCATCTCAATCCAATACGGGTTCTTAGCAAAGTGAAAGGGTAAACCAGCAGAATAAAATGTCCTAGCAATAAGAGAATCTAATTGCTCTTGACATTGATTGTTAAAAGCCTTCTCCAAAGGAGAATTCCCAACCCCTTTTTTTTCTGAAAAAATGGATTACTTGTAGCTGTACTACTCTCAATAGAACCCAAATTAGGACTAGTAGGAGAATCAGATGGTAAAGAAATTAGCCTAGACTTCTTCAATCTATGTGAAGATTCCTCATACGCATCTTCTAATTTCTGCATTTCATTCTGATACTCATCTCCAACCTTAACACATGCTTGTATTCCAAAATTAGACAGTTTTAACAAGTGTGCCTTCACCCTTGAATAAGACCCCTTAAAAAAAATTTCACAATAGTAACAGCTGTTTTTTCTAACTTAGTAACATATTTCCATAGAGGAGCAGCTGACTCAATTGATTTTTCATTTTCAGTATTCATTTTAGTAAAATCACCTACAATATTTAACTTTAATAAATAAAACTATATGGCAAAACAAAACGCTGAGTAAAGAAACAAAAAAAATATAAGTTATAAGGTATAACTTATATGGCAGTAACAACATTATATATGGCATATAATGACAATAACAACATTATATTATATCCCACTCTCACACAGTAACAGTGAGAGTGGGATTAAAAAAAAAAATAAAACAAAACAAAATGCGTTATAATAAGTAGACATGGCAAAACAGGCGGGTCGGGTCGGGTTCGGGTCGGGTCAATCGAGTTTACGGGTCAAACGGGTCACGGGTCAAAACGGGTCATTTTTAAACTGGTCAATCAGGTTGCGGGTCGGGTCGGGTCGGGTTGACCCGTATTTTTCAAACAATTTTTTTTTTTTTTCAATTACAAAAAGACTAATATCAAACTAAAAAGACTAAGAAAGAAGAGCAACTCACATTGAGAGTGCAAAAGATCTAGATTTATATTCAACTTCCAACAGAAGCAAAACAACTACATCTTGATTTAATGCATGGAACTTAAGTTGTTAAGCACATATTTTTTCATATACAACTTACAAGCCTTCCACCGCCTTTGTCATCAAGTAACCAACTCAAAATTTCTGACAAGCATCTTTCTTTTTTCTTTTCTTTTTTTTTCTTTTTTTGATACCAAAAACAGGGAGTACAAAACAAATGACATTAAGAGTTCATATACAAAGCTGGATTCAACCAGCGCTGTTTCAAAGGCAGTAGAGTTGCTTGCTTAGCTACAATACTTATATGATTAACTAGCAAAGAGGGCACTAAGATCATTTTGTAGAGTAAGCCACCTTGAGCAAGAAAGTTAAGGTTAGTAAGCCTATTAGAATCCTACCAATCTGAAGCTCTCTTGCTGTTAAGGGTTGTAAAAAGTCCTCCACAATCACTTAAAAACAAAATTCTTTGGAAGTTATAAACAGTTGCAGTGAGACTAGCTTCCACCACAGCTTCCAAAAGGCACCTTGTTGCAGTCCTAGCTAAGCAAAAAAAGTTAGATAACTTAGAAAGATAAACTAAACAAAAAAAAATTTAAAAATAAACATAACATATTAAGTAAAGAAGAATTACACCTCAATTTCAATCTACTCAACGTTGGTAGTAGATTCAGCACTGTAAATATTCATATTTGCAAATTGTAGCTCAAGTTGGCCAATTTCGTTAGCATCTTCATCTATAATACAATATTTTAATATAACTTAATGTACCATGAAAGCAAATCAATAAAGAATTAAAATTGTATAATTATGACTATAAAAAAAATTAAATTACCTTCAAATCCATATAGCCAACTTTTAGTACATAATGTAGCTTCCACATTATCAGGTAAAAGACGTGATCGATACGGAGTAAGAATTTTTTCCCAATGCTAAAACTTGATTCAGAAGCAACAGTCGTTATCAACTTTGTATAATTGATTAATTCATTGTTTTGTGGCTTTGGACAATGTAGTGAATCGGAGTGGACTACAACTAGCAGCCCATAAAGCATTGAAATTGTGATAAAGCCTTCTGAGCACTTCTAAGCACTTGGCCGGTTGGCCTTTGACTAATTGACTTGCCCTTGGCCCCTTGTCACTTGTGTGTTGTGTTTGTAGACTACTAGACTTGTAGTGACTTTACTGACTTTGTCTTGTCTTAGACTTAGTCTTAGTTGTCTACTGTCAAGATGGTTGTGCTTTATTAATTATTACTAGTTTTGATACTTTGTGCTTTATGTAGAAAGTATCAGGACATAATTAAAAAAAAAAAATTTTGCGTTTTTTTTTAACGGGTTGGGTCACGGGTTATTCGGGTCGGGTCGGGTCAGAAAATTTTGACCCGTATTGCCATGTCTAATAATAAGTGCGTATTTAAGTTACCCATTCACCCAAACCAAATGGCCAAATATCTGAAAAAAAAAAAAAAAAAAAAAAAAAAACAGTGAGAAGCTTAAAGAGGTCGGACCTGACCTGTTGTCCATGCCAAGAGAGAGAGAGAGAGAGAGAGAGAGAGAGAGAGATATCGGAAGGGACAGGGCATGGCGTCGACGTCTATGGAGCTTGCCGATCGGCCCGATCTAGCTCCGGCGAGGGACAGAGGGCAGCAGTAGCAGGCAGAGGTTAGAGGGAGGGTGGGTGGGTTGAGAACTGAGAACTTGAGATGTGGGTTTTGGTCTAATGACTTCTTAGACTTTTTGTTTTAGGGTATATCACAAAATCAATGGTATTGGTAAGTCCATCTGTCAAAATCTATGATTTTCTTTTTTCTTTTTTCTTTTTTTTCATTGCTGGTGTGTCGGATGTGTCAGAGCCGCGTCGGAGAAGCGAAAAAAAGGGAGACACTACTCGGACACCGGAGACCGGCAAATCATACCGGTTCCGGTGTCCGACACGTACGTCGCCAAAAATGGCATGTCGGTGCAACCTAGCTATTTGCTCTGGCATATTCAATGACTTGGGAAGTGGAAGCAATGTAGATGTTTGTGTGATAACTAAGGTTTGTGGTTTAATTTTCTTTTTTGTTTGAATTTTTTTTATCTCTTAACCTAGACCAGTGTCACTAACTGATTTTAATTATGCTTGTTTGTCGAGGGACAAAAAGAGTACTTGAGAAACCACCAGTTGCCAAATCCTCGCACCTATGTCAGTTCCAAAGGATTTTCATTTCCGAAGAAGACTGGTTAGTAATTCTATCCTAAGAATCTTTAGCCGTGTAGAAGTTAATTGACTTATATGCTCTTATCTATTGATGAATGAAGCTAACTTTGGATGGTTTAAAGTATTAATTGTTTATAGTAAATTCAACTCATAGTTATTTGTACTTTCTTTGGTTTATATTAAATTTTCCTCTCCTTGATTGGGTAAAGTTTTTCACTTGTTCTCTGGGCCGAATATAAATTTTCTTAGAATATAGATTGGATTTGAAGAAATACATTCTGTGGCAAGTTGAATCCAACAATAAGCCAAGTCAACGGAGAATAAATGAAATGTCTCAAGCTCCTTTAATATGTACTTATTTTCTATTTCTTTCTACTTTTAGTAAAGGACCAATGCAGTGTCATTTTACTGTTTCTGATTTTCACTTAACCATTTCTTAAAAAATTTAGCAGAAGATTATGACACTTTGGTGTCTCCGCTAATCGCAATTATTTGTATGCAGTTAATTGTTACAATAATATTTAGGATGTGTGAAAGGTTTGTGACTATAGCAAGTGTTCCTAATTGTGTTAAATGATTACCAAATTATTCGCTGATTAATTTTCTATACTATCTTTTCGTTTCTATTCAAGAAGATGCACCAGGCAAAGACGATCAATACTATCTATGTTCTGCATGCAAATTGATGCATCCATGAGTTATTGATCATCTGATACCATCAAATTTTCATGGTTGCAGAGGTTCTATTGACAAGGATCACACCATTGAAAGAAATGGTCGAAGTGATTGAAGGAGGAGATACAATGGAAGAATAAGATTTGGGATTCAACTCCATTTTGCAATTTGAAGGAATTTCTATTATACTTCCTTCGCTCTAGACCTCTGTGTAGAGTGATTTGAATGATCTGTTTCAAGTCTAATGGTCAATTTCAAATTTTGGTCTATTATGCTTGGCAGATTCAAGCCTGAAATCATAGTGAGTGCCTTAATCTTGTGACATGCCTTAAATTTTTAAATTTTAAAAATTACTTGAGGTTTAAAGGTATGGGTATTTTGAAATTGAGAAAGATACACAAACGACAATTAACAATTAACCTTCTTAAAAGTTAACCTTCTTGTAACAATTAACCATTAACCTTCTTCAAGTTAACTATCATGTCACTTCTCTAATAGGTAATTTCCCGTTAAACATGAAACCTTCTTAAAAGTGTTTTTTTTGGGTGAAAAACCTTCTTAAAGTTTAGTGTAACAATTAACCTTCAGCGGTGTGGTCCTCTGATGGAGGTGCTCAACCTCGCCTCTGATAATGGGCTGTGATTTTTCTGGCGTGGGTCTGATGGTGGGTTGTGGTGTGTGGGTGGTTTGAGGGGCTATGGGTTGCTGGGCTTTGTGTGTTGTGGTGCGATGGTGCGGCGTTGATCTAGCAGTGGCAGTGACTAGATGTGGCAGTGAGGCATGGATGGATTGCTAGGTTTTTCTGGTGGTCTATTTCATTTCCAGAATATGCTTGGTGTGTTTGTGTGTGTGTTTTGCAGTGAGTCATTGATTTATTTTTTGTCTTTTGGGTTCGGATGGGTTGGATTTTGATGGAGTTTGGGTTGGAGTTGGATTGGTTGGTTTGGGTTAGCGTGGTGGGCAGTGGTGGTGGCTTAGTGGTGATTGGATTGTTTTTGCTATGAGTTTGCGGGGTTTTTTTTTATTTTATTTTTTTAATTTGTGTTTTTGGGTCCTGTGGGATTTTGGTGGGCAGTGGGCAATGGTGGCGAGGTGGTGGTGATTGGGTTGTTCGGTTTTTTTTTTTTTTTTTTTTTTTTTTTTTAATTTGGGTTTTGGTTTTGGTGGGATTTTGGTGGGTAGTGTGGGCAATGGTGGTGTGGTGGACATGGTGGTGATTGGGTTTTTTGGTTGTTGAGAGAGGGACAGAGAGGTAGGGATAGAAATAAAAGAGAGATGAGAGATAGATAATTTGTTTATTATTTTATTGTATAATTCATATTATTTTAATGTGTTGTATTGTAAAATAAAAGTTGGGATGTTGGTGTATTGTAAAATGGTATGGTATAATAGATAAAGTAACTTCTAAGATGGTAAAATAGAATAGTTCGAAGATATGGAATGTGAATGCTCAAAGACATACATTAATAATCTATTTTAGGAAAATATTTTTTTGACAACTTTTTCAATTTTCGATAAAAATTTTCCTAAAATTGTTTACAAACATATGCCCTAAGAGCATACGTTAGTAAAACCTAACTTCAAATGGATAAGATTTTTTCTTAATTCAATGTCTTCAATTTGGAATGACAATTAACAAGTATGATACAATTTTCAATGAGAGGCCTTTAGCATTAAGTTAAATTTATTATTTTTGACACCCAGCTAACTCAAGTTAGGTGTATTAATATACTCATTGTCAATGTGGTTGACAATCACTTTCAAGTAGACTCATACTCACAATTTGTCACTTCATAAATTAAATGTAGAAAAAACATTTGTGGACCAAGTTGCTATACTATATATACTTGTAAGGACCAGATTCGAATTCCTAGCCCAAAAGGTAGATGAACTTAGGCCTAAAAAGTCCAAAGCAATGAATTTGTTGAGAGTGAGTTGGAAAACTGGGTTTTAACGAATCAAACAACCACTAAAGTGGTTTCAGATGACAAGAGAATGAAGATAGACAAGTTTATACTGAAGAAAATCGTCTTTGGCACAGTCCGAGGAGATTAGTTCTTATATATTTCTCTTAAGTTTGGTTACAAATGCAATTCTTGATTGCTACAATCTTTTTCTCTTAATTTCCCGATCCCCTTCTCTCATTGCTTCCTTCTCCTTTTATACTCTTTTCCCCTTTCGTCTTTATCCTCCACGTGCAAGCCAGATGATTGGTGTTGATACTTGTCCCATCAGCACCTTCCTAAAGTCTTTATGTAGTAGCTGTAAGGCTAAAAATCACTGTTCAGGTATCACCTCCACATTAATGTGGCCAGAGAGTTAGCTGCAGAGCATTTAATGCGGTGGTAGCAGCTTTCTCCTTAGATATTTTAGGACTCCCCCCTATCCTATGTTTCTGCAATGTTTATCCATACCAACAAAAATTCCTGGAATGCTCCCCTAGACGGTAAACCACCTCTTCAATCCTAGGCTTTGGTTAGCCGAGGAGGCATTCATCCTCGGCCCACCCTCCTAAGCTATTATGACCAAAACTAACCTTTTTATTTACTAACACGAACTCTCTTGACAATGTTTACTCCTCCTCGGACGACCTTTCGTCCTCAGCTTGGGCCTTAGGCCCAATATATACATAGATAATGAGCTCCTAGGCCCAATACCCCTATAAGAGCCCCTCGAAATTCTTCTTTCTAGCTCCTCGGGAAGAAATGAGGATTCCAATGTCACCTTAGCTAGTCCATGCTCATCATACATCACCTTTGCCTGTGTAGACACCTTTTTAATTGCCCAAGACATGCTCCTGCCGCTTTGGTATATGGGACACGCCTTTATTAAATTTTATGGCTCTATGTTCTCCACGTTCTACAGTGCGATACGGATCCAACGGCTGAGGATTCTGCTGAGACCTGAGCGGGAATTTTCCCGCTTGTAATTTTCTCTTCAATATAAATACCACTCAAATCAATCACTCATCTCACTTTAGCATTCACTTCGCTCTAGCGCACATACACTGAACCTGCCAACTTTCCCAACTTGCGCCCTTAAAAATACCAAAAGCCTATCCGAGAATACTTTTCTTCTTTCCGTAAATCTTCACAAATCTTTACACTTTGTTTTTCCATATATTTTTCTTTTCTTTATACTTTCCTTCTCCTCGGCTCCATTTTCTCCTCTCAATCTTTTTAGTTTTTCCAAACCTTTCTAAATATGGGTAGATTTAAGAGTTTGGTAGACCTCGAGGAAGGAATAAAGAGCTTTAGGGCTCAGTATAGGATCCCTTTAGGGGTAGGGATTAGGTACTGTAAAGAGGGGTAATGGCACGAAGACAGGCAAGAGGGAGAGGCAATAATCCCAATGATTGCCTTCATAGAAAGAGGGGATGACAATCCTTATGGGTACTGTTACCAGGGACTACCTTAGTGTAAAGTTGTGATTTACAACTATGTTTTATATTGGTTTTATTCCATGACAAAATGTGTTGTAATTACTTTATTTCATTTCCTTGTATTTTGTGGGATTTAATTGTATTGGGTTTAGTATCAAGTTGGTGAAGACTCAAGCTTTATTGAAGATCAGTGGATCTCGCGGGTGTGTCGCTGGAAGCTAAGCCGCGAAAGAGCCATGTGAGAAGCACATGACTGGAAGCTGAAGAGTCATGCCAGGCTATCGTTTTCGCGAGTGTCTCGCGGGTAAGGCCTTCCCGCGAGATAGTCGCGAAACATTCTGCCTGGAGGATTTTAATGAGTGACTTTATTACCCTTCACCCATACTATATATACCCTCATTACCCACAAATGTAAGAGAGGCTATTCAGAGAGAAAAACCCTAGATAGGTTTTCTATAACACACACACCCATCTTTTGAGAGAGAGCTACTCCTCCTTAGTGAGAAATCATTGTAGCCTCTTCTCCATCCCTCTCCCATTATCATACCTTGAGAGGAGATTTGTACCAAAACACAACCCACACCCATTCAGAGTGTAGAGAGTGTTTTGGAGTTGCTGGGAAGCATTGGAAGAAGCCAAGGATGACAGATGCAACATGGAGCTTGTTGCAGGATCCGGAGAACTAGGACAAGACACGGTTCCGAGAAGCCTTGTTGGAGTAGGAGCTTGGAGGGCTTAGGTACATCGGGTAGATTAGGCTTGGAGGGTCTCTTGCTAACCCATGTATCCCAACTGATTGTCTAGTGGATCGATTTCCGCTTGGAGGGTAGCGGAGAGGTTTTTCGCCGAGTTCTTCGGTTTCCTCTTCGAAAACACGTCTCGGTGTTTTCTGTGTTTGCATCCTTCTTCCCTACTTTTGTCTATTTCATTTTTACTGCTGTGTTGCTTTAAATATGGATTAGAGTAGTTATCTTGCTTATACGCTTGTGTTTACACTATTCCGCACTTAGTATTAAGTTAGTGTAAAATCAACCAAGCCGTAATTTTAATTGGGGGGTCTAAATTGCTCTTGTGTTTTCAACACATTTTCGAGCTTTCACTTAGGGCCCAAAGGTTAGCTCCCACCTAGTGTGCACCCAACATATTCAGTATCTTAGGTTGTGTAGATGTCCTTAACGAGAGGATGGGCTTAAACCTCACACACCACGATGTCAATTAGGTATACAACCTCCATCACTTAACCGGGTAGGGGTATTACCTCAAGTCTAGGTACTCTGAGGTGAGGCTTATCTAGTGCCTCCCTGATTCTAATAAAGGCCTAAACAAAGTCTTCCAGATTGTATTAGAGGAGTGGCACGATGGCCTCCCCAGCCCGACGAGAGAAGGGAAACCAAGTGGAGTCCTAGGTCTAGGTTTGAATAATTGTATATAAATTTTCCTTTGGTTAGTTTTATTTTTTGCTAACAATACTTTTCTATTTTTCTCCATGGTTTTGCAAATAAGAACGCTACCGTGCCTAACTTCAATCTTGTGAACCAGCCAAGTTTGGACAAGATATTGAAGGTCGAGCTGTTCGTCCACATAGATAGCCAACTCAGGGCGACTCATCTGATTCTGGACTACATCCCAATCTCCAAGAGCTTCTTGGCACCAAAGTATGTCATTAAAGCTAGGGATCCTTAGTTGCAACGAATCAGTGTTGCTGCCCCTGGCTTCCTGATCACTGGCCTAATTCCAGAAGGCACATTAGCCACCACCCCTATCCAAGAGGGCATACCAAGGGTAGAACTACCCTTCCAACGCATTGTCGAGGAGGCAACCTCATCACA
The DNA here is from genome assembly GCA_019022515.1 of Quercus aquifolioides. Classification (NCBI taxonomy): domain Eukaryota; kingdom Viridiplantae; phylum Streptophyta; class Magnoliopsida; order Fagales; family Fagaceae; genus Quercus; species Quercus aquifolioides. The sequence goes on from CM032326.1 coordinate 143,151, forward strand.
ACCAACCACCAAGGGGGAAGAGGAGGAGGAAGAAGACAAAGAAGTGGTTGAGGTAACCAATTCTGAAGACGAATTTGTTGTCTTCGACTAGCCCTTATCTCTAGACAACTTCTAGAAGACATCTCTATCCCTGAAGAAATGGGGATTCAGCGCAAGCAAAGATCATCTTTCCAAGAGCTTCTAGAGCCCCAACCTGGTGGGAAGGCGCCCCAGACAAAGCGTCCTACCCCACCACCCTTTCCACCCACCCGAGCTGATCTCGTCGACCATAAAAGGAAGAGGGATCAGAAGGGATGGAGACGAGAAAAACCCATCTCTCCCTAGAGGATGAGCCCCTAAGGGGGGCTAAGCAACCAAGGGGCTTGCAGACAAGGCCAGCCTATGAGGGAGAGAGGAGGGGTGAGCACCGAGTTGTAGCCTCAGCCAGGGCCCCACCCTTGGAGCTGGATGGAGCTCCTCTTCCCAACGATGCCTCAATCCAAGATTTTCAGGGGGGCATGATTGGGTATGTAGCCAATGCCGTGGAGCAAACCCTACTGCTACCCAAGGATATGGCAAACCTCAAATCCATGAGGAAGCATGGTAAGGGTTTTTTTTTTTTTTTTTTTTTTTTTTTTTTTTTAAATTGTGTACCTTTTCCTTTCTAGGCCATTCAAGCCACTTTTAGGGCCGAGTAGATAGTAAATAGTTCTTATCGCATGATGAAGGAAGAGGAGGGGAGGCAAATTGCCGCTATGGACGCCTTCCATGTGGCTGAGAAAAGCAACCAAGACCTGAAGGCTAAGCTAATCGAGGTAGAGCAGGAAAGAAAAAGTGCTACCGCTACCTTGGATAATGTTGAGAGGCAAGCCGAAGGCCAACAAGTGCTTCTTTGCAATGCCAAGGATCAATTGGCTGCCTCCAAGGAGTAGATCATCGCCCTGAAGAAAAGATTGGAGGAGGTTGAAAAGGCCAAAGATCAAGCTAAGAAGGCTAGAAAGGCAGAGCAAGCTCGGGAGGAAGCAGAGCAACAAGGGTATGACATTAGAGTGGCTGAGACCGAGGAAGCCCTTAGGGCTGAGGTCTCAAAGGTATGTAGGACTTACTGTTCCCAAGTATGGAATGAAGCCCTTAGCCAAGCTGAGGTTGAGGCTTCTTCTGTGCTTAGGAAGGCAGAAAGTGTCTACTACCTTGAAGCCATTCGTGCCTCCTCTTCCAGCAACTCCAAGGCAGACACCCCTTCTAAGGTGGCAGATCCTAAGAAGAGCAGCCCCAACAAGGTCCCTCCCCCCTCTAACAGCCTTCCAAAAGTGGCCAAATAGCCTGGGGTGAATGGAAAAGAGGCTGAGGTGACAAAAGGAGTGGCCCCTGATGCCACCAAGCCTTTGGCTGCTCCCTAGGATCCTACTAAAGACAAGGAGGCACCTAGGATGGAGATTATTCTGGCAACTCTCCCACTACCTGCCAAAGATGACCCCAAAGGTACAGGCCAAGGATCCTTGGAAGCTATAGTCCCACAGTCCCAAGCCCCGCCTCAAGGAAAAATTGTGATAAAAAAGAAGTAGAATTTAATATAGTTCTCTTTTTCTTTTTCTTTTTCATTTTGTTTTGTTTTGCAACTTTTGTCTTGGTTTTCATAGTTTGTAACCAAGTTGCCCCGTTGTATTCAGTCTGCCTTGCTTCAAGGCTTTTATTAATGAAAGTTATGCATATTTTTTTTCTTCCTATGATTCACATATTGGTGTTAATATAATTTCCATCTTACCTAATACCTAATGACTGTGGTAATGAGGTAAAACTCTTCTCATTAATCTGCATAAGTAGTAGAAAATTTATCCCATCTCATATGGTCAGCAGTAAAACAAGTTAAATCTGCTATGTCCATCATCTTGGCAAAGTGTAATTTTAACTTCAAGAATATACACAGTAATGTAGCATAAATATAGGTTTAAACTTACTCTGTTACCTACTCATTGGAAGTTTAAAGGGCTAGAGGAATAATCAATTTTCAAACAAATACAGGTGTGCTTGCAAATGCTTTAAGTGATGCTTATGAGCATTTACTTGGGCCTGTTATCACAGTGAAAATCTTTGCTGTATAGAGTGGCTTCTTATACTTGACATTAAAGTAATTAATAAGATGCACTAATTTACCTTAGGTATGTAGTCATAAGAGTTTGGAATAACTAAGGCTTTGCCCTGATAATTGGCAAAATGATAGGAAGTATTAATTTACCCAAAGCATATGGTCCGAGGATTCAGGCATAGCTAAGGTTCTGTTTAACACATAGAAAAGTAGCTTAAAGCATCAGTTTACCCAAGGTATGTGAGTCAGGGAACCAGGCATGACCAAGGTTCTATTTGATACTTAGATTGATGTCAAGAAGTGTTAATTTACCTAAAGCATGTAGTCCGAGGAGTCAGGCATAGTTAAGGTTCTATTTAACACTTAGAAAAGTAGCTTAAAGCATCAATTTACCCAATGTATGTGGTTCAAGAAACCAGGCATGACCAAGATTCTGTTTGATACTTAGATTGATGTCAGGAAGTATTAATTTACCCAAAGCATGTGGTTTGAGGAGCCAGGCATAACTAAGGTTCTATTTAATACTTAGATAGATAGTAGAACGCATAACACGCAACATAATAGACCCAAATATGGTGAAGAAAGCTTTCATTAATAGTAATACATTCTTAGGTTATTTACATTCTAGGGGCGTGGTACAGCCTTTTCCTCTAGATCTTCAAGATAATACGCATCTATTCCAACCACTGATGTGATACGATATGGCCCTTCCTAGTTGGGTCTCAATTTTTCCCATGTTGGGTTCTTTGCAGTTCCAAAAACCTTTCTTAAGACCAAGTCTCCAGGTGCCAATGGCCTTAGCTTTACGTTGGCATCATACCCTTGTTTGAGCTTGTGTTGATAATAGGCCAATTGGACTATGGCATTTTCTCTTCGTTCTTCAATTAAGTCTAAGCTTTTTTCCAATAGCCCATCATTGCTGCTCAGAGTGAAAGAACTCATTCTCAGCATGGGGAATCCAGTCTCTAGAGGAATGATAGCCTCAGCCCCATAAGTCATTGAAAAGGGCATCTCCCCAATGGACCTACAAGGTGTAGTCTGGTAAGTCCAAAGGACGTGTGGCAACTCTTCCACCCATTTTCCCTTTGCGTCACCCAGCCTCTTTTTAAGCCCACTCACTATGACCTTATTGACAGCTTCAGCTTGTCCATTCCCCTATGGATATACTGGGGTGGAATATCTATTTGTTATGCCTAGATCACAGCAATACCTCCTGAATGCCTTGTTATCGAACTGAAGACCGTTATTCGAGATGAGGGTACGAGGGATTCCAAACCGAGTGACAATATTTTTTCAGACAAATCTCTTGGCGTCCACATCCCTGATATTTGCCAATGGTTCAGCTTCAACCCATTTGGTGAAGTAATCCGTGCCGACCAAAAAATACCTCTTATTCCCTGCTACCTTAGGGAAATGACCTACAATGTCTAAGTCCTACTAAGCAAAAGGCCAAGGGCTGGACAGAGGATTAAGGACTCATCTCGGTTGATGAATGTTTGGTGCAAATTTTTGGCATTGATCACACTTCTTCACATACTCTTGTGCTTCCCTCTGCATATTTGGCCTCCAATAGCCTTGAGTGAGGGCCTTGTGAGACAAAGATCTGCCCCCTGTGTGGCTTCCACAAATTCCTTCATGTAGCTCTTCCAAGAGTAGCTCAATTGCTTCAAGGTGTATGTATAGTAGATATGGGCCAGAAAAAGATCTCTTATACAATTTTTGGTCCTCGGAAAGCCAAAACCGAAGAGCCTTTCTCCATACCTTGTCGGTCTCAGACTTTCTCTTAGGCAAGACATCTTCCTTAAGAAATAGCACAATAGAGTCCATCCAACTAAGACCTACCCTTATTTGAAGAACATGAATCACACTTTTCCCCACTTCAATGGGTTTACACAAGTCTTCCACAAGGATCACCTGAGATAAACTTTGTGTCGAGGAGGTTGCCAGCGTGACAAGAGAGTCAGCATGCGTATTTCTATTTCTAGGGATTTGTGACAAATTAAAAGACTTAAATCCAGACTGTAAGTGTATATCCTAGTTCAAATATTCCTGCATTCTGAGATCTCTAGCTTCCAACTCTCCTTGAACTTGGCCCATGACCAGCCTTGAATTAGAGAATATTTCTACTGCCTTTCCACCCATTTTCTAAACCATGGTCCTCCCCACTAACAGAGCTTCATACTCAGCCTCATTGTTTGTGGCCGATAAGCCAATCTCAAAGATTTCTCAATTGTGATCCTCTTTAAAGATATCAGAACTAGTCCCACTCCAGATCATGTGTGGTTTGCTGCACCATCAACGTATACCTTCCAAGATGAAGGTTCTTGTAAGGAGATTGCACCAACCGATTTTTCATCCACATTCTGCTCTTCTACTTTATCTTCTAGTGGAGTTTCAACAATCTCGACCACCAGATCAGCGAGGACTTGACCCTTGATAGAGGTGCGAGACATGTACTTGATATCAAAGGCCCCTAGGATCGTACCCCATTTTGCAATCCTCCCTGTGTAATCTACGCTCCGAAGTATAGATCTGAGCGAGAGTTGGGTTAAGACAACAATTGTGTGTGATTGGAAATAGTGGGGGAGCTTAAGTGTAGCATACACCATTGCTAGAATGGCCTTCTCCAGTGGTAGGTAATGGACATCGGCCTTATGTAGTGATTTGCTCACATAATAAATTGGCCTCTATACACCACTATCAACCTGTACCAACACCAAGCTTATCGCGTGAGAGGCCACTGTAATGTAGGCAAACAAAACCTCATCCACCTCGGGTCTGGACATAATGGGTGGCCGAGAAAGATACTCTTTCAACTGCTGGAAATCCAGGACACACTCCTCAGTCTATTCAAATCCCTTACACTTGTTTAACAACTAAAAGAAAGGCCTACATTTGTCTACTAACTGAGAGATGAATTGGTTTAGAGTAGCAGTCATCCCTGTTAGCCTCTAGACCTCCTTGGGATTCCAAGGTGGCTGTAGATTGTTAATTGCCTTAATCTGGTCAGGGTTGACTTCATTTCCGCGATGTGTAACCATGTACCCCAATAATTTCCCTGATCCGACACCAAAAGAACATTTAGAAGCATTAAGTAGTAGTTTGTGTCTCCTTAAGATCTCAAAGATATTCCTGAAGTCATTAACGTGCTCAAATTCCAACTTGCTTTTGACCACCATGTCTTCTATATAAATCTCAATGTTTTTCCCCAGCTGCGGCTCAAACATCCGGGTCATCATCCTCTGATAGGTGGACTCCGCATTCTTTAGACCAAAAGGCATCACCTTGTAGTGGTAATTCCCAATAGGAGTGACAAAAACTGTTTTCTTCTAATCGTCCAAGGCTAAAGGTACCTAATGATACTTTTAAAAGGCATCCAAAAAGCTCATCCGAGGATGGCCTACTGTTGCATCTACTAACTGATCAATCTGAAGCATAGGGAAGGGGTCTTTTAGACAGGCTTTGTTCAAGTCTGTGAAGTCCACACACACACACTACTTCCCACTCTTCTTCTTTACTACCACTGTATTAGCCAACCATTCAGGGTAGAACACTTCTTTAATAGCCCTAGCCCACTTAAGCTTGTTCACCTCTTCCTTGACAGCATCAGAATGCTCCTTTGATGAGCGCTGAGGTGATTGCTTTCTAGGGAGGACAGCCAGGTTAACATTCAAATGATAGAAAATGAATTTTGGATCTACCCTAGGAGCTTCGTAGGCATTCTAGGCAAACATATCAATATTCCTCCTAAGAAACGCTAATAGTTATTCCTTCTCCCGAAGAGATAACTGAGCTCCTTCTTTGGATCACCATCTATGGCAATTTCCTTCAACCTCTCATACTTTGCCTCCCCTGATACCACATCGGTGGATGGTATTAGAATCCTTGATTGCTATGAGCCCCCCTCAACAGAGGCCGAGGAATCTGCTACAGGCTGATGCATAATTGCAGCCATGAGGCTGCCTAGCCATGGATTGACTTCCTACTGGCTCCTCAATCCAGTCCCCTGATAGATACTTTACTTTCAAATGCAAAGTTGACGAAACGGCCCCTAGGGTATGAAGCCATGGTCTGGCCACAATGGCCGTGTAGGGAGAGTCTACATCCACCACAATGAAATCCACTTCTACCACCTTTGAACCTGCCTGCACAGGCAACCTAATCTGGCCCCTTAGGATGACAACTTTCCCATCAAAACTCACCAAAGATGAATCATATGCTATCAGATCCACAGGTTTTAAGTTTAGCCTTTTGTACAAGTCAGGGTACATAATCTCTGCACCACTGCCCTAGTCTACCATTACCCTCTTCACATCATACCCTCTTATTCTTAGAGCGACCACTAAAGCATCATCGTGTGGCTGGATGGTTCCCATCTAGTCCCCATCCAAAAAACTTAGCGTCGGTCGGATCTCCACTCTAGCCCTCTTCGGCTTAGAATTAGTGTCCTCGGCTGGTAGCTAAGCGACAGACATTACCCTGGAAGGATGAGAACCAGTTTTCCTAAGTGCAGCAAAAATGACATTGATCGTGACTAACGGGGACCTCGAAGAAGCATTCCCCTGAGCCCCAAGCCTTGGTTGGTCGCCTTGCTCGTTAGGACAATACAAAAAATGTTCTAACCTTCCCTCCCTAACTAGCAGCTCCAAATGGTTCCATTGAGTTTTGCAGTCCTCAGTGATATGCCCTCGCTCCTGGTGGTATTGGCAATGAAGGCTCTGATTGCGCCTCAAGGGGTCTCTACTCATCTTGTTCAGCCATTTGAAGTATGGCTCGTTATTGATCTTCTCCAAAACTTGATGCACCAGTTCTTGGAACATAGTGTTAACCACTTGAGGAGCTGTAGGTCCAGATTGCCTAGCAAAATCCCTCCAGGGTCTGTTATTATTGTAGCGGTCTGACCTGAAATCCCTCCTCTCCTAAGGGATAACCTTACCCTTTCCCTTGCCTTGCTGTTGGTCTTTCTCAACCCTCTTATACTTATGAATCCGATCCATAAGTTGATGTACACTGGTAATAGGTTTCCCAGTCAAAGACTTCCTTAAGCCATGCTCGGCAGGTAGGCCGACCTTGAAAGTCTTGATGGCTATGTCGTCAAAGTCACCATCTATTTTATTGAACATCTCCCAGTATCTGTCGGAATATGTTTTCAGGATCTCCCCTTCTCTTATGGACAGGGACAACAGGGAATCAAAAGGCCAAGGAACCCTATTGCACATAATAAAGCGGGATCCAAACGCCGGAGTGAGTTCCTTGAAGGAATCAATGGAACCTGCACCCAGACCATCAAACCACCTCATCGCCACAAGCCCTAAGCTAGATGGGAATACCTTGCACATCAAGGCCTCGTTCTTGGAGTGCACATCCATTCTTTGATTGAAATGGCTAACATGCTCCACAGGGTCTATTCGACCATTATACATGGTGACCGAGGGCTAAATGAACCGTCGAGGAAGTCTCTTTCCCTTAATTCAGCATGTGAAAGGTGATCTAGAAATTTGGTTGAGTACTCTACTCGTAGCATCATTTCCCAAGCCTCTCGAATATGAATTTTTGTTTCTATGTTCATGATGGTAGTCTTCATTATACGAGAAAGACTCACTATAAGGGGTCCTTGATCTACACCTATAGCCACCATCCTCTTCATCATCGGAAGAGAAGTCAAAATTGGAAGGAGCTCGCTTTCGCCATTCGTGGCGTAAGCTTCTCCTAAAGTGATCAATCTCCAGTTGCATGGCTTTGTTATTTTTCTCATAAGAGAGGTGGCTACCACCCCAAGAATGGCTCCTACTAGTATGGGTAGTATGCACACTCCCCTCCTAGCCCCTTCTTTGTTCAAGATCACGAAAGTGATCTTAACATTGAGACCCCATTGATTCTGCCTGGTTTGGACCTGAACCTACCATCGTTGAACGTCGAACTCACTATAACACTAGTAATTTCCACAGACGGCGCCAATTGTAAGGACCATATTTGAATTCCTAAGAGATTGTTCTTATATATTTCTTTCAAGTTTGGTTACAAATGCAATTCTTGATTGCTAAAATATTTTTCTCTTAATTTCTTGATCCCCTTCTCTCATTGCTTCCTTCTCCTTTTATACTCTCTTCCCCTTTCATCTTTATCCTCCACGTGCAGGCTAGATGGTTGGTGTTAATACTTGTCCCATCAGCAGCTTCCTAAAGTCTTTATGTAGTAGCTGTAAGGCTGAAAACCACTGTTCAAGTATCACCTTCACATCAATGCGGCCAGAGAGTTAGCTATAGAGCATTTAATGTGGTGGTAGCAGCTTTCTCCTTAGATATTTTAGGACGCCTCCCTATCTTGTGTTTCTGCAATGCTTATCTGTACCAACAGAACTTCCTAGAACGCTCCCCTAGACGGCAGACCACCTCTTCGGTCCTCGGCTTTGTTTAGCCGAAGAGGCATTCATCCTTGGCCCACCCTCCTAAGCCATTATGAATAAAACTAACCTCTTTATTTACTGGCACGGACTCCCTTGACAATGTTTACTCCTCCTCGGACGACCTCTCGTCCTCAGCTTGGGCCTCAGGCCTAATATACACATAGATAATGAGCTCCTGGGCCTAATACCTCTACAATATTGTTTATGTCAAATAATTACTTTTTTTAAAAAATACACACTTATACCAAACACACAATTATGTTTTTTCATATTTCAAAATATGTTACTTGAAATATGGTACCAAGCACATTTTTTGTATATAAGTACTTTAAACTCATATTTTCATAACACTTTTTAAACCACAATTTTCACATAAATTTGACAAAAGTTCTTCAATACTGCTACCAAACAGGCAGGCCCTTAATATTCACAAGTCACAACCCTTGTGAGTTTCAATTAGCTCAACTATTAAAGTCTCTTGTTATCGAATAAGAGATTTTGGATTTGATGACCGCCTATACCAAAAACAATTAAGTGTCTTGGTATGATGATAAAGAGAAATGATCATGAGCAGTTAGAGCCTTAAGCTTCAACATGCAATAGGAAAATTATGAGTGTCCCTATCATGTGCAATGCACACGATTCAATTAAAATGATCATATACAATCACTTAAGTGTGATTAAGTAAGTCATGTGCATGACAATGACACATGTTATCTTCTGATTGGGGATTGAAGCCTAAGACTTCAAACACATTTGTAGCCAAACTTTGTTCTATTCCCAATACCATGCTAACGTGGGTCAAAAAAATTGTTACTATTGTTATCCATCACTTCTGCATCAGCATGCCTTATCAGCAGAAAACCCTCATTTTGCTGAACAATCTATTTTTCTCTCCAACAACTCAATCAAAAAAGCCTTCAACAGAAAACATTTCTTCAGATGGACGAATTATTACATCTCAAATCCCTATTTACCCATTCACCACATACAAAATACTTAAATAGCCCCCACAAATACTTCCCACATATTACCCAAATATTCTCCATATTATTACCCAACTTGAGCTCCCACAAATACTCTCTATACAAGCCCCATAAATTATTTTGGGCCCACACAAATACTCACCATACCATTACCATATTTAGCCATAAAATTATACCATCTCTATAAAAAGCCCAAACTCATTTACCTTGTAGGCAAAACCCAAAAAGCTTAACAAAACCCTCTACAAAGTCCGTTGCTACACAGTACCTCTAAAGCCCGTTGCTACATGGCACCCTTACAAAGCCCATTACTACATAGCACCCTAAAACCCATTGCTACACAGCATTCTTACAAAGCCCGTTACTACACAGCACTCTTACAAAGCTCTTTGCTACGCGGCACCTCTAAAACCTGTTGCTACACGGCACTCTTACAAAGCCCGTTGCTACATGGCACATCTAAAACCCGTTACTACATGGCACCCTTACAATTCCTGTTGCTATACGGCACCCTAAAGCCCGTTGCTTACAAAGCTCATTGCTACACAACACCTCTAAAGCCCATTGCTACATGGCAACCTTACAAAGTCCATTGCTACACGGCACCCTTACAAAGTCCATTGCTACACGGCACCCTTACAAAGCTTGTTGCTACATGACACTTCTAAAACTCGTTGCTACATGACACTCTTACAAAGCCCGTTACTACACGGCACCTCTAAAACCCGTTCCTACACTGCACTCTTACAAAGCCCGTTGCTTCACGGCACCTTTAAAGCCCGTTGCTACACGGCACCTCTAAAGTCCGTTGCTACACGGCACCCTTACAAAACCCGTTGTTACACGGCACCTCTAAAGACCGTTGCTACACAGCACTCTTACAAAGTCTGTTGCTACACGGCACCCTTACAAAGCTCGTTGCTACACAGCACCTCTAAAACTCGTTGCTACATGACACTCTTACAAAGCCCGTTACTACATGACACCCTTACAAAGCCCGTTGCTACATGGCACCTCTAAAGCCTGTTGCTACACAACACTCTTACAAATCTCATTGCTTCACGGCACCTTTAAAGCCCATTGCTACACGGCACTTCTAAAGTTCGTTGGTACACGGCACCCTAAAGTTTGTTGCTACATGACATCCCCTACAAAGCCCGTTACTACATGGCACTCTTACTAAATCTGTTGCTACACGGCAATATTTTTACAAAATCTCAAACTATTTACAAAAAAAGCCCAAATATTATTTTGGCAACTATTTGCAAAAGCCCAAATACCATTTTGGCAACTATTTCTAAAAGCCCAATATTATTTTGGCAACCATTTAAAAAAACTCAAATACTACTAAAAGCCCAAGTACTATTCTTGGCAATATTTTATCAAAAGCCCAAATTCTAGTTTGGCAAAATTTTACAAAAGCCCAAATACTATTGAAAGCCCAAATACTATTCTTGGCAATATTGTACAAAATTCCAATACTATTTTGGCAACATTTTATCAACAACCCAAAACTACTACTTTTTTGACAAATAATTATTTCATAAAAGCCCAAATATTATTTGGAAAATAATATTATATTATGCTCAAAGCTCAAAGTTAATACTTTGGCAACAATATATTTCAAAAGCCCATGATTCAAGTCCATGATAAAATTATTTTATCAATGAAATTTAATCCCATATTAAAAGCCCATGGTTCAAGCCCATGGTAATTACTTATCAAAGCCCATGGTAAATCTCATGGCAATTATCTCTATTTCACTAATATTTAGGTTGTCATTCAAGACCTACATCCAAGAAATGGAGAACTTTGCAAGAGAACTTTCTTAATCCATCACAGATCATGCCAACATTTCCAACATTTTGCTACATCACTATTCAACCTACTTCCATTGCTACATGGGGAATCTTTACTGAAAAATGTTCTCATGAAGAATTAAGGATCGCTCTTGCTGCCCTCCACAAGCAAAAATCATATCCAAGTCTTACTTGTATCCATCTAGCAATCTCATGGCACTATTCCAAACTCCCTACTGCTGTATCTTCACATCACACAATCTACCCAGTTGCTGCAAAGGTCTGAAAAGTTACTGCATCAGTAAAAGCCTTGCACCACTGGAAAGCAAGATGAGTACTCCATAGTCCTTGTTACTTCTGATCATGATCCAGTGAATGGTGAAAAATGCAAGAAGCCAATGGCCAACAGCTTGACAAGAATCCACCTGTACCTGGTACCGCTAGAAAAGATGAAGTAATCATCTACAAGTGACTAGTGGAAGATATTTCCAAACTTTCCAAGTCCAACAAATGATGTATCAAAGGAGACAACCAGAATCATCAACACTACTACTCCATGCTACAAAATACATGCACTTCAAAGAATCATCTATCAACATTGTCAAGTGGCACCCTTGATTCTTACTTAAGGGCAACAAGAGGTTCAGCTGAACTTACTTCCTAAACACAAGGTGAAAGCTGCCACCATACTATTCTATTGCTGGATCCAAACCATCGCCATCAATCTGGTATTTCCTATCTTACCACTAGAACTCATGCCAACCATACTTTCTTAGAAGCTGCCAATACTATTTCCTTCATAGACAATGACACAGAGATCAAATATTTTCAATCATTATCATCAACTCAACACTCATTACATTCAGCAAATCAGAAAGTCATCCGGAATGATGAATCACCTATTCAAATCAAGAAAAGATTACTCTAGTAGTAAACTGACACACACCCAATAGCTTGCCTAGGCAGATAGAACAAACTCCAGCTACTCATGTTTATAACTCCAGCAGATCCATTAGTCTATATAAATGCCTCCATCAGACAGACTTACTGATCTAGTATGCTCAATCAAGCAATCATCATACAAGATCATGACCATAAGTACCTACACTATTTCAAGCAGTAAAGTGCCAAATTCACTGCTAAATTTGTCAAGGTACTCCTCACTTGCTAATGTTGGGATTAGTGCCCTTAAATTCTATTGTATGATGCTATGTATAATATTATGATTGACATTATGTATGACATGATGTATGACTTAATATTGTAATTAATAAAGTTGTTTTATTATTACCTATATAATGGTAACATGAATTGAAAGCTCTAAAATGTGTTGAAAAACACAAGAGCTGTTTAGACCCCCAATTAAAATTACGGCTTGGTTGATTTTACACAAACTTAATACTAAGTGCGGAAACGTGTAAACACAAGCGTAAAATCAATAAGCTACTCTAATCCATAAACTAAGCAACACAGCAGTATAATGGAATATAAAAGAGTAGGGAAGAAAGATGCAAACACAGAAAACACCAAGACGTGTTTTCGAAGAGGAAACCGAAGAACTCGGCGAAAAACCTCTCCGCCGCCCTCCAAGCGGAAATCGATCCACTAGACAATCAGTTGGGATACATGAGTGAGCAAAAGACCCTCCAAGCCTAATCTACCCGATGCACCTAAGCCCTCCAAGCTCCTACTCCAACAAGGCTTCTCGGAACCGTGTCTTGTCTAGTTCTCCGGATCCCGCAACAAGCTCCATGTTGCATCTGCCATCCTTGGCTTCTTCCAATACTTCCCAGCAGCACCAAAACGTCACTCAACACTCTCAAATGGTGTGGTAAGTGTTTGGGCTATCAACCTCTCAATGGTGTGGAAATGGAGAGGGAAGGGTTGAGGAGATACCACAAGCAAGTGTATAGAGAAAGGTGGGGATGACAATCTCTAATTGCAAATGTGTTTGGCTAGGGTTTTCTCTCTGAAGCATTCCTCAACATTTGTGGGTAATGGGGGTTTATATAGGATAGGTGCAGAATGTGTGAGTCAGTCAGTACAGGCTGGCAGAACAGCATGTCTCGCGGGAAGGCCTTACCCGCGAGATACTCGCGAGAGACAGCTGTCTCCATCTGTCCTGACTCTTCGCATTCCAGCATGTGCAGGGCACATGCTACACTTCGCGGGAAGCTTAGTCGCGACATACCCGCGAGATTCCATCAGCTTCCACTTTGCTTGAGTCTTCACACACTCTCTATCACACACCCCTTACAACAATTCCCACAACAAATACAGGGTATAAATAATTGAAAGTAATTACAATCAAATTTGGCACGGAATAAAAGCCAACAAAACACATAGTTGTAAATCACAACTTTACAATCTCCCCCTTTGGCTATTCCGTGACAAAACCCTAAAACAGACTCTAGACTTAACCGTGAGTTTGGGAACACAGGCAAAACTCACTCACACTTAATTCTAGATTCTGATAAGCTCTTGAAACATATGAACAAGTAACTCCTGAAACACAACAACAAAATATTATCATTGTATGCAGAAAACTTGAAAAGCATATGGAGCATCAATAGCATGATCAAGCAAGATAAAATAGAAAGCACTAGATCATGGCAAGATCAAACAAGTAATCACTATACACAAGCAATTACTATGCTCATTCACACAAAGAATGAACATCCGGATATGCAAGATGATAAGCTCATATGAAGAGTACCATTTGCAAATCCAACACTCAACCAATGCAAAATACTCAAAGTATTTGCATCTAGGAACAATCCTACATGGGCACACGAGTGTTCATCACTCAACCAATGCATAGAACGTATATGCATCTAGGAACAATCCTACTAGGGCACAAGAGTGTTCATCACTCAACCAATGCATAGAACGTATATGCATCTAGGAACAATCCTACTAGGGCACAAGAGTGATGTACTGAAGTAAATGTATGACATTAGACTTCAATAGCACAAGCATAAAGGCTGCATAAGCAAAGTATTGCAAATACATGGCACAAACCATAAAAGCCTACAAAACATGCAATGAAACAAAACAACCCTTAAAGCTTACAAAAGCAACATGGGTACATGCAAAGTATGCTACAAAGCAACACAAAAGAAAACTTCTGAAATAATACTTAAATAAAGTGTAGTATCAAAGCTTTAAACCAAAAGCAGTAAAACAGATATAAACACTAAAAATACTGAATAAAACACCGTCTTTTAACCCAATAACCAATGCTACTGTGTATCTAGGCTATGCTCCCCCTAACACTGTGCAAGCTCTTCTCCAGCTCCCCCTCAGAAATTTCTCCCCCTTTTTGACCGGAATGGCCAAAGGACTAGAACATCTCGGACTCCGAATCAGAGCCATGAGTGGGAGACAAATCCTGAACTTGTGATGCTAATGCGGTGATCTGCCCCTGAAGATATGCGAACTGATCTGCTGTGTGCTGCACATGAGAGTCAAGCACTGTCGACATCTGGTCCATTTTAGCAAGCAACTGATCAAGTTTGCTTAAGCCTGATGGTGGAGCAGAAGATGATGGCTGTGCAGAGGGCTCTGGAGCCGATGTGAACCTGTCAATCTCTTCCTCTGTATCTTCAGCTTCCTCCTGCTGAACTTGTCGAGGTGGAGGTATGGTATGCACACCAGTCTTGGATCCTCGAATGTGTGCAGTGCTCCTAGTCAAAGTATGACCACCAATGGGATAATCCCTCGGAACAACAGTGAGACCACTGGGTATCTTGAGCTTTGTCTTGGCAATCAAACCCATGATCAAGGAGGGGAACGGCATCACAGTCCGTGTATTCTGCTTTGTGATGCTCTTCTTCAAGACATGCATGATGTGGCCACAAATGTCAATCTCCTTATGTGTGAAGAGATCATACAGAAATCTTGTTCTCGGAGCAGATAGAGTTGTGAGATTGGTGACTGGATATAGATTGTGAATCATCACATAGCTCAATGTTCTCATTTCTGGAGAGAACTTGAGAGTGTCCATGGATGATTTCTTCGATACACCACCAAGGATTTTGATCATCTCATCAATCTTACCCAATCTATCCTCATAAGCAACTGTGATTTGCTGAGATGGAGGACGAGTCTCCAAATAATCTTGGATGCTTTCCCTAGTAATCTGAAACTCCTTGTGTCTCACCCAGCCCTCAATAATATCTCCGTTGACAATGGCATTAGAGAAGAACTCCTTGATGATCTCTGAATAGACCACTCCAGTTGGGTTCAGCAGCTTGGTCCAAGTTCTATCTTTGAACACTTCAGGGATGAAAGTGTCCTCAAGAGTCTCTAACTGGACTACCCGTTCCATGATGATCGTCTTGGTCTTGTAGCAGTCATTGTACTTCATATCAGCATCTATAGACCGGAAATGATCTGAATCAGTTCGGGCTCTCTTTGAAGTCGATTTCTTCCTAGCTGCATGCTTGGTGGGAGACATCTGCACAATTGCACAAAGCAAAAATGGAAACAACAATGCACAAACACAAACCAGAAGACAACCTTCATTAGATTCAAGTTAGTGCTAAATTAAACATGGACTAACTGAGAAACAGAGCATGATAAACACCAAACATCATGGTAAGAGACTCCAACTTATAAAGGATAACTACAATGCAACAAAAACAATAGTGCAAGAGTGTGTGTCTGTGAGCATGTGCTGATGAGTGTGTGCGGCAAGAGATGCATGAGGGTGCCTAAGTGTGCTAGGTTGTGTGTCAAAAATGTGCAACATGAACAAAGTGATAGAAACACAAAATCAATGACCAAACCAAGTAAAATAAGGTCATACAAGTGAGTGTCCATTGATTGAAATCACTTGATTTCAAGATAGCACAAAAATGTCACTCGGACATTTTGACAAACACTTAGTGTGCACAAAAACAAAAACTACATGAATAATGCATGAACATGTGAAAAACTACCCTCAATACATGATAGAATGCCACAAGGGGCCAACACAAGTGCAGAAACAACTAAGAGGACACAGCCCAATAAAAAAAATGAAAAGAATTCACCCAATTTTGAAAAACAACCCAAAGTTTCGAAAATCCCCAATTATCAAAACCCTAACAAAAATTCTGCATAATCTAAGTAAAACTTGAAAGGAAATAGTTAAGAATCATACCTTGAAGAAGAAGAATGCAGAAAAAGTGCTTGGATTGAAGGGAAATGAATGGAATAGTGATTTTGGGTTGAAAAACTTTGAGAGAGGTTGAGCGAGGGAAGTTTGATAGTTTTGAAAAACTGTCACATCAGCTATATAAAAACTGAAAACACGCGTTTTTCGCGGGTTAGAGAGTGGCGAGACAGTCGCGAAACAGTCGCGAGAAGAACCACTGAAGCATAAAAATTTTCGCGAGAGGCAATAGGTCGCGAAACAGTCGCGAGACAGTCGCGGTAACTTCTGTCTGAAATTGGAAAAATCCAATTTTAGCCAAACAGTATTTCGCGAGTAGCTTTTGGTCGCGAGACAGTCGCGAAACAGTCGCGAAAGTTCCTGTGTGACAAGTTAAAAGAAAAAATTCCCTCAACTCCTTTTCGCGGGAAGCTCTAAGTCGCGAGCTTCTCGCGAAACAACCCCTGAACCAGTTTTTGAAGACACACAAAAACATGCTTTTTAATGAAAAACAAAAGACAAGAAAGTATAAAATCTCTTTCAAAAACAAATAAAACAATCAAAAATCTTTTTGGGTTTGATCAACAGAGATTGAGCATGTGAAAACACATTTAATCAAGTACAATCACACAAATGAATAAGGCATTCATTGAACATAGACTTGTGTGTTGTGTGTGAATATCAAAAATGAGATAGTCCTTAGTCCAATGTGAAGCTTCAATGATCAATTCAATCAAGGCATACACAACTAGCACTAGATTATGTGATCTATCTCAATTATAGAAACATGCATATATGACCTCCCACATGTACTTGACAATAATTCATTGAAGCTTTTCATTTGGCTCCATTTTTAACATATCATTTGCAACTTTTGAGCAAAGAGAATCTCATTTAGAGAAAGATGCCTGAAATTTTTGATATTTCAATTTATGAGTTAGCCTTTGGCTTGTTGGGCATCATACATTTTATTTTGGTCGCTTTCCCTTTTTCCTAGTCGAATACTAGTTTGTGCGACAGGCTTTTGCAGCTCTATATCTCTTTTCATTTGGAGATTTACAATTAGAGAGCTCTTTTAAGCAAAAAAAATAAAAGTGGGAAGATATATAGGCATGAGTCTATGCATGTCTCAAGATCAACAAAACCATTCACTAATCATTCATGACAAGGTTGAAGATCTATTTACAACAGTCACATAGATTTCAGAATTTCTTCCACAATGATATGAGTGCATGAGAGACAAGCTAAGCTCGTTAAATGCACAAAGCCATAAGTACAAAGGTACAGGGCAAAACATGCTTTGAGACAAAACTCAACAAAGTGATCAAACTTTTTGGATTTTCCAATTTTTTTTTATGTGATTTTGAATTTTTTGAACACACCCAAAACAGAACAACAAAAGAAAATTAACAAAGACAACCGGTACAAAACAACCGGACACAATAAAAATATAAAAATAGAGCAATGCAAGAAAAAAATGCAACAGCAAATGTCCCAAAATATTGAAAGAATTTATGCGTGGACATGTTATAATGCTTATGCATGAGCACCCCTTTTCACCCACACGTCACGTGCGTTTGGGGTGATATCCTTAACGGATTGGGTACGAGAATTTGGACTATCAAACCTTCTGGTGAAACTCTCCAAGCAGGTGGTGAAGGCACCAATCATTTTCATCACGTCCATCATGCCAGGATCACAATTCTGACTTCTCGGTTGTTCACCACCCCAAGACCTCATGTCATTTCTCCTTCCTCGTGACCGAGGTGCGCTTGAATTGTTGTCTGATCTCAGCTTTTGACAGTTGGGTCTGGTATGTCCTTGCATTCCGCAGTAATGACACACATAGTCCGTTCTAGGATTCCGTTGTGATCTTGGGAGAGACCTTCCTCTGGTTTCATGTCTACCCATGGAGTGATTTCGGGGCTTATTCACCATTCGTTGCTCACTCACATTCTTCTTCTCAACCTTCACATTCTCAGGGATGGTTTCTTCTACAATAGGCACTGCGGCCTTCACAAACTTCACTTCTTTGGTAGCTTTGGCTGATGAGCTGCTTCCTCCGGTGTATCCCAACCCGGACTTGTCTGAAGAAGGTTTTTGAGATGAGATAACATCATCTAACTTCTGGGAGGAGACTCTCTCTATCTTGGCATGAGCTTGTACTACCTCTTGCTCAAGAAACCTCACCTTCGTATAGGCTTCAGACAACTCGCCATTTAATGTCTCAATTTCGCACTTAGCCTCTTTATATCTGACCATGAGACTTCTGTAATCTTCCTCAGCCTTCTTCATCTTCCTCACAGCTGCCTTGGCTATTCTGGTATACTCTCCAGACTTCTCAAGAAGTAAAGAATAATTTTCTTGAAGATTAGCTGTATTCTCTTCTTCTTCTTCAGCATCTGATTCATCCACATTCCCAATAGACTCTGAATCTGAATGCTCACCAAGCTCCTTCACAAGAGTACCCAAATCATCCGATGACTCCACATGAGCAATGGTCATGAATGCGGAGTAGTTTCCCTCTCCGTCACAGCTCTCTTCCGAGTCAGAATCAGAGGATTCTGAATCACTGAGTGTTGTGGCATAAGCTTTGCCTTTTCCCCTTAGAAAATTTGGACACTCCTTCTTTAGATGTCCATGGCCATTGCACTCATAGCATATAATTTCTGAAGAAGGTTGAAACTCCCTCCCTTCTTTTCTTGGAAACTCTTTCCTATCACCTCTTGAAGATGAAAATTTTCCTTTGTTGAATGGTTTCCCACTGTTTTTCATCTTCAGAAATTTCCGGAAGTTTTTCGCAAGAAATGCTACTTCCTTCTCCACCCCATCTTCTTCGGAGGAATCACCCATCCTTTCGGTGATGGTTTTAAGAGCAAGTGATTTACTCATCTTATGGGAAGGCAGTCCCATCTGATATGTTTGGAGAGACCCAACTAATTCTTGAATTTTAATCTCATCCAAATCCTTGCTTTCCTCTATGGTTGTAACTTTTGCTCTAAAACTTTCAGGCAAGGACCTCAACACTTTTCTCACCACCTTAGCATCTTCAATCTTCTCCCCAAGATTGAGTTTAGCAATCACAATTTCATTGAGCTTCCCATAGAATGAATCAAACGGTTCATCATCACCCATCTTGAGCTCTTCAAATTTGGTGGTAAGCATCTGAAGCTTTGTGTCCTTAACTTTCTTTGTACCCTCATAAGTGGTCTCCAAAATCTCCCAAGCTTCTTTGGCTACCGTCATGTGAGAAATCCTGTGGAATTCATCAGGAGACACAGCACAAAATATAGCATTTAAAGCTTTACTATTAGCATTGGCTGCTGCAAGAGCCGCCTTATCCCAATTAGCCTTGGGAGCTTCCGGCTTAGTCCAGCCGAGCTCTACCGCATCCCAAACGGTATCTTCTATAGAGCATAGGAATGCTCTCATTCTGACTTTCCAGAATGCGT
This sequence comes from Quercus aquifolioides, assembly GCA_019022515.1. Classification (NCBI taxonomy): domain Eukaryota; kingdom Viridiplantae; phylum Streptophyta; class Magnoliopsida; order Fagales; family Fagaceae; genus Quercus; species Quercus aquifolioides. The sequence continues at coordinate 162,996 of CM032326.1, forward strand.
AATTGTTCCCATCAAAAAATGGTGGAACATTGAGCGATTGAGACCGGTCCATCTCAAATAGGGTCAAGGATCACACTAAGGTGTTTAAACCAAGCAAGTGTACCCGCTCTGATACCAATTGAAAGCTCTAAAATGTGTTGAAAAACACAAGAGCTGTTTAGACCCCCAATTAAAATTACGGCTTGGTTGATTTTACACAAACTTAATACTAAGTGCGGAAACGTGTAAACACAAGCGTAAAATCAATAAGCTACTCTAATCCATAAACTAAGCAACACAGCAGTATAATGGAATATAAAAGAGTAGGGAAGAAAGATGCAAACACAGAAAACACCAAGACGTGTTTTTGAAGAGGAAACCGAAGAACTCGGCGAAAAACCTCTCCGCCGCCCTCCAAGCGGAAATCGATCCACTAGACAATCAGTTGGGATACATGAGTGAGCAAAAGACCCTCCAAGCCTAATCTACCCAATGCACCTAAGCCCTCCAAGCTCCTACTCCAACAAGGCTTCTCGGAACCGTGTCTTGTCTAGTTCTCCGGATCCCGCAACAAGCTCCATGTTGCATCTGCCATCCTTGGCTTCTTCCAATGCTTCCCAGCAGCACCAAAACGTCACTCAACACTCTCAAATGGTGTGGTAAGTGTTTGGGCTATCAACCTCTCAATGGTGTGGAAATGGAGAGGGAAGGGTTGAGGAGATACCACAAGCAAGTGTATAGAGAAAGGTGGGGATGACAATCTCTAATTGCAAATGTGTTTGGCTAGGGTTTTCTCTCTGAAGCATTCCTCAACATTTGTGGGTAATGGGGGTTTATATAGGATAGGTGCAGAATGTGTGAGTCAGTCAGTACAGGCTGGCAGAACAGCATGTCTCGCGGGTGTCTCGCGGGAAGGCCTTACCCGCGAGATACTCGCGAGAGACAGCTGTCTCCATCTGTCCTGACTCTTCGCATTCCAGCATGTGCAGGGCACATGCTACACTTCGCGGGAAGCTTAGTCGCGACATACCCGCGAGATTCCATCAGCTTCCACTTTGCTTGAGTCTTCACACACTCTCTATCACACACCCCTTACAACAATTCCCACAACAAATACAGGGTATAAATAATTGAAAGTAATTACAATCAAATTTGGCACGGAATAAAAGCCAACAAAACACATAGTTGTAAATCACAACTTTACATGAATATTCGGACATTATCATTTAGTCCATGAGATGCATAGTATGTGATTTATGTGATTTAGTCACAGAAGATATAAGTCACAATTTCTTTGTAAACTCAGAATTTTAGTTCGTAGTCGGTGATGAAATTGGGCATTTTATCTGCGAAGACTATAACATATCAACTAAGATGATTTGTCTTGATCATGGAAATGGAGACTTCTAGTTGATGTGTTAATATGTTTTAAGAGTTAAGACATATTGAACTGGACCGCTGTGAGATTTATTATTCTCCTAACAACTGTCAATTGAATAATAAATCTTACGACTTATATTTGCATGAACTCTTAATCCTGAGAGAATAATGGACCTGATCATAAAGTGTAGGTTGCTTTGATATATCAGGAGTGAGATCTAAAGTAACGGTCAAAACCTTAGTATGTTGGGCAGTCACATTTAGTGTTGATGGAACATATATTCTCAAGATGGAATTCATAGTCTCTTGACGGAGATATAAAATATTCCATTGAGATAAGTTTAATGGGTTTAGTTATTCAGAGAGTTAGGCCTAACCACTTTGGTAAGAAATTACTAAAGTATATATTTATGAAATTGGATTTCATAAATATATAATGAATAACTTAAAAGGATTAAACCGGGTACTCAAGGATTAAGATGTAGTAATTTACAAAGTGGCAGTCTACATCCATGACTTTGTATTACTACGAATATTTTATGAAGTGGTTGCATGTATAATAAAGTTTTGGGATATAATTAATTAATAAGGCCTAGAGTGCAATTATATTTATATAATGGTATTAAATATAATTAATGGTAACTTTGGACTTGTCAAGAGTTGACAGAAAAGCCCAAGGCCCATTGGAGCTAATGTCTTATTGGTCCCTTTAGGTCCCACTCCAAGCCACACACTAAAGCCCAATTGGAAAGGCCCAATAAGCCAGCCCAATTAGATAATCAGTTAGTTATAAAAGGGAGAGACATACAGAATTTTTATTAGAGAAAAAAAGTGAGACACCATTGTGTAGTGGTGTGTATGTGCGAGTGAAGCCACTCAATTATTCTCCCTTAGAAATTGATTGAGAGACCACACTCGTAAAGTGGAATTGGAGTGAAGATTAAAAGTGTTCCCAAGTACTTATAATCTTTTGTTTTGAATTTCATCGCACCAAGGTACGCTATCTTGTTCTTAAATTCTGAAATTTATATAGTGCAAGTTATCAATCATAAATGAAATAGATCCTTGTTTGTTGCTTCCGCTGTGTTTTTTGTATGAGATACAAAACTAGATTTAACCAACAGCTAATGTATGCTTATTCAAGGCCTATCTACACTTGGGGGCTTGGTCTTATCAATTCCAAAGGTTCCATCTCTGAGTGCTGCAATTGGATATTTATCACAACAAAGTACAACAATATCAATGGAGGCATTTCCACTATAGAAGTCTATTGGTCCAGCAGCAGCCAACTTCTTTCAAGAACACATTACTCATCAATTTGGTACTCTCACAAAATTACAAGCAACAAATGGAGCTCTATCCATTGAAGTACTATTATATCAAGCTGTGGTAATCCCATGCACTACACTATTGGAATCATGGCGGTCTTATGCATCACACCGTTGGGATCTTTGTGACGTCATCATCAAAGTTGCAGTGCTCTTACACTTGGGGGCTTGGTCTCTCACTATCTATTTGAGAGGACTACATATAGACCAATCACTCTGCCAATTAAATCAAGGCTACTACTCTAGCTATGGAACTTTCTATTGTATTGAATCTGCACATGTCCAGCACCTATTTTATTACTCCAGCAGTACTATCAGATCCAACAATATGATCATCATTTATGACTCTATCAATACAATCATGATCATGCAGCCAATCCTATAAGTGGCCATTCAATCTCTATGCCTCCTAAAGCAACTCTTCCAACAAGGACGTGATCTCAATGAGAAGCTCATATTATCTTGGCCATCTCTATCAAATTTCTTTAAGAATTGACTACAATCAGTAGTATCAGCAAAATATTCATCTGCTATGATATCCAACTACATTCTAGACTACTCCAATAGTAAACCCAGTATTCACACTTTCAGCAGCAGCAACTTTAATCCGCTGAATCAAGAGTGGTATCCACTCCAGTCGTAACATTGAAAGTTGTGCTCATATTATTTCTGAGTGGGCCAATTGTGGTCACAACTACAAGAATGAAGTCAGCTCTAAATGCATCGACTTCAACAAACTCAATCATAATCAAAGCAGCACCACATCCTGCTGCAATCCTAACCAACTACAACATCACCTGGCTGCCCTCAATCCAGCAACACCACATCTAGCTACAATCATGACTAGCTGCAACATTGCCTCATTGCCTTCAATCTAGCAGCATCATCTCTAGCAGTCAACAATCTCAGACTAGCTCATCTAAAAAGGTCTTCAAGCAAACCCATTACTCGTGCATGCCCTTGCAATACAAGCCAATGCACTCGGGGGGCTAAATGTTGAGGACTCTTTTTCGTCCCACATGGTACTACTTATTTGGCAAGCCACACCACATCAACATATTATTGATTTTTTGGGTAAATCTCTTTAAAGCCCAAAATAAGCTTATATCTCATGGATTGGGCTCACATGGCCCACAAGATCCTTACTTCAAGGGGCAGAGTCATGGTCCACATTTCCTTTTAATCAATTGGGATCATTACCTCATGACATCATCAACATCAACATATGGATCAGGCTCAAGCAATGAATCAAAACTCACGACCCATATTACCTCTCTTACACTCATGGCAAGTGGCTTCTTCAACAAAAGCCCATATTTACGCAAAATGACAACAAAACCCAAGGTACGACATCTCATCTTCGGCTTATGATCCAAGCTCATGAGTCTCTTTGGGGAAACTTTGGAAGTCGTGGTTTGGAGGGCCAAGAAGTATGTTTAGTAAAGCTCCAGCGGTTTAAAGTTGATAAAAGAAACATGTTGCTTGGCGTGTCTTCTCCAACTCCTTGAACTCTGATGAGTCCGTGTGTAACAGGTAACATATGGTAAGCATCTTTCATCACATAGCACTTAAAATAATAAAAATTCCCATTGCTCTTTTACTAAAACTTATATTCAAAATCCCTAGCCATCTAAATGCTAAACAAATAGCTATTTAATTCAATCTCCAGCTGTTGCTATACAAATTTAGAAACTTAATTATATTATTCTACATAAATCTTATTACTACTTTCAGCTAAAATCCAACTCAAACACATGGCCTAATCTGATTGGCTATCTTTAAGCTCCAAATATATAAAATATTCATGATATCTCTAATACCCAGCTGCTATCTGCCATAATCAGACTAAATATTCTTTTGCCAATTGCTAGAGCAGAGCATTAAATGCTCTTCTTGCTCACCAAGATTAAGTCACAACACAATGAGACTTTGATTAGATCTCTAAAGCTTTATTAACTATCAATCAATCATTCTATTACTTACTAAGAATGTGTTGTAATTGAATCTTGGACCAAAAATATAAACACTCAAAAAAGGAAACCTTTCCAGTAAAACCCCAGCAGTGTGTTCAGCATTTGACACCTGGCTAAAACTGACATCACAAGCCATTTAATGCTAAAATCCCAGCAGCTAGCTATTATACCCAAAATGGCAAGATACCCTTAAAAGAGATTTTACCATTTTCAGCCAAACCCATGAAATAAATGTTGAATATCTTCTCCAACAGTCTGACATCTCCCAGCTGACCTCATCTGCTTCTACCCCAAGCAATAACTGTCTTAGGACAGCTGGGACAACTTTTCTTGATAGCTGGGATAACTTTTTCAGAACAATTGTGACAGCTGACCCAGCAACCTTAACATTACTTATTTTCCTCATTTGACTAAAAACTAAAACCAACTAAAGAAACTATCTTTCTTTTTGCTTAAATACTTTCTTTTTCTGCTACTCTTTCCTTCAGCAGCTATTATCCAAAACAAGAAGAACATCTTAAAGCTAAACATACCACTTTTGGTTAAATCCTGGATGGATTTTCTAAAGATTTATTATTGATTGGGACAAATTTTGTTTGAGATTATTTGCTAAAATACCCCCTTAAAATCAGCTATAAATAGAGCCCTTTATCAACACCTCAAAACACACCAATAAAGAAGAACAACTCTCTCATAAACTTCCCTATTTTCTTTCCTTCTAATTATCTACTTGAGCTCTTAATGAAGTTCTAAGCTTCTGAGTTTTTAGTTTCCAAATTAGGAACTAAACTCTTCAGCCCTTAGCTCATAAATGTCCTTCATAAGCTCTATTCCATCCTCCAGTAGAAAATCCCAGCAGTAGTGCTAAACACACTACAACATCATTACTCTCTTATACTCATTCTCTCACTCTCCATATTCAGAAAATACATCTATCTTGTTGCCTATATCTCTAAACATATATTTCTCCATTTCTCTCACACAATCCCATACACACTTACTACACCATTACATATAACACACCACAACTCTTCTAAGCTCCACTCTCATACTCTCTCACTCTAAAATTCTACTATTTTGCTACCCATAAACACATCTCAATACACTTTTCCACCTCTCATATCAAAGCCCTACTCATGGAAGGCATAAATCTATTTTACTTGAAATAGAAGGCACAAATACATCTTACAAAAACCCTTCCCGTGGAAGGCAATCCTATTCATAGTTTCACAAACTAAAAGAGCATTGTCAAGGGGGAACTCATTTAAGTGCATGATAAAAGGGACAAGCTTAACCATCTTCTACACACAGCTGGACATACTCTCTCTCTCCAGTTGCACTCATTTTTCCCCTTCAATCTTGAAGTTACCATGGCAAACTGTCTCTCCATCGCTGGAATCATTCTGCTGGAATCCTATCAACTCAAAGATGTTATACAGCTGGAGCTATAAACCATACAAAGATAAGTGACTCTGCTTCCATATTTTTAAATTTACATCATTGAATACATGATTACTTCACCCTTAAATACATATTACTTTATTTCAACTGCTATTACAACTACTAATCAAAGCTATTATATAATTATTCAACCATTATCATGATTGTTAGACTTTGGCTTTAATGGTTTTGTAAGCTTAAAAGTACGTTGGTAGCCATTGGACCACTTGGCCCAATGTTGAGTTCTAATTGCAACTCCCCAAACACAACTCGGGCCTAGCAAGGTCACCCCTCTAACGGACTACACGTGGCTGAGCAATCGAAAAAGGGGCCCCCGAACAGACACTAAATTTTCACGGTAACCGTACAACTCTATGTTTGTGATCACCGCCCTAAACGGATTGTTATGTTTATGATCGCCACTCTAAAAGGGTTGTCATGCACATTAGGGACCAACAGTACTAACAGAGCCCATGATTTTATTTGACAAAGAAAATATACTACATGTTGGATATACAACCCCACTTCTTCCTCCCCCTTATCTACCCACCCCAACACTGCCATCCTAGGATGGAACTATAAAACCATCTCTAGCTAAGTCTACGTGGTATTGTTTAACCATCATCAACAAGTCTAAAATCTAACATAGCATCCATTAAAAGTCGTAGTGGGAGGAAGACCTTTCATTGGTGATATTCAAAGCCTACAATGGTTTTATCAGATTGAACAGGACTATTGGACCAAGTTTTTGCAACAATCTTTATCAAAATTAGGTTTGGATTTGTAGGTGCCCCTCATTGTTGCCAACGATTACAACTCGCGGTAGTCATGGTCTCGAGAGTATGCGACCCACCAAGTGGACCAAGGCAGAGAAAAGGGAGTCAACACATAGCACCTAATTCATCTAGGAACAAGCATGTGAATATCAAACAGAGATTGGAGGCTTAATGAACATTTATGGTTAAGTCTCATAGAGGAGTGGCATTTATTTGAAGGGAAGTGTTCATTAAATCTTATATGTCTTTCTATATTAAACCTTTTTTTGGGGGAAGAAATTTCTATATTAAACTTAAGTGGTCTCTGAACATGCCCAAAGTAGCTAGGTCTGGGGTCTATACTGAGGTGGTTCGCCTTAAATCTAAGTTGCTAGTTCTTTATGATAGGGAAGAGAAAATGTGGCATCAGCGGTCTCGGATTCAGTGGTTGCAAAGCGGAGATTAGAATACTAAATTCTTTCACGGGTCAGCCACTTAAAGAAAGAGGAAAAATTTTATAAAAGGTTTGAAGGATGATGATGATGTGTGGCATGAGGATGAGGATACCTATGCAGGAATGTTGAATGAGTTTTACTCTCGGTTGTTCACTTCCTCACAAGCCCATGATTTAGACCGAATTTTGGATGGGGTGGATGAGGTAGTGACTGATGAGATGCGAGCGGATCTAGCTTGGGCTTACACAAGTGAGGAAGTGGATGCTGCTATAAAGGAAATGACGCCTTTGAAGGCCCCAAGACTAGATGGTATGCCCCCTCTCTTCTTCCAAACCTATTGGATTGATATTGGGATGGATGTTCACCAGGCAGTCTTGTCTAGTCTAAACTCAGGTGCTATCTTGAAATCTATACACCATACTTTTATCACTTTGATTCCTAAGGTCAATAATTTAGAAAAGGTCTTTGATTTTTGGCCTATAAGCTTATGTAATGTGATTTATAAGATTGTGAGTAAGTTATTGCAAATTGTCTTAAGCCTATGTTTAATTCTATTATTTCAGAAACTAAAAGTGTGTTCACTGCTAATCGTTTGATTACTGATAATATCTTGATAGCTTTTGAAACTTTGCACCACATGAAGACTAACTGTACAGCGAAGAAGGGTTTTATGGCTCTTAAGATGGATGGGAGTAAGGCCTATGATAGGGTGGAGTGGATTTTCCTTGAGAAAATACTCCTAAAATTGGGTTTCCAAGCCTCTTGGGTGGCATTATGGAGTGTATTAGCACCATTTCTTACTCCATTTTGGTTAATGGAGAGCCGAAGGGAATTATTACCTCCTCTAGGGGTTTGAGGCAGGATGATCCTTTCTCACCTTTTTTGTTCCTATTTTGCGCAGAAGGGCTTGATGCCATCCTTAGAAGATCAGCAAGGGAGGGAGATATAAAGGGTTTTTCTCTATGCAGGAATGGACCAAAACTTACCCACTTATTTTTGCTGATGATTGCCTCATTTTCTGCAGATCAACCTTGAAGGAATGTCAAAAAATTCAAAATTTTCTTGTTTATTATGAGGCTGCATATGGCCAAATGATAAATTAGGCGAAAACTACCCTTTTCTTTGTCAAAAACACTGATGATCAAACACAGGAAGCCATTAAAGTGTCCCTTAGAGTACCGGCTATCCAGCACTATGAGAAATATTTAGGTCTTCCTTCTTTCATTGTTAGGAATAAGAAAGCTTGTTTTGTCACTATGAAGGAGCGGATTTGGGCTAGAATGCAAGGATTAAAAGCGAAGCTACTATCACAGGCAGGAAAAGAGGTCATGATTAAAGCAATAATTCAATCTATCCCAACATATTCAATGAGTGTCTTTAAATTACCGGTTAGCTTGTGCAAGGAGATAGAAATGATGATCCGTAGATTTTGGTGGGGACAAGGTGATGCAAAAAAGATCCACTGGGTTAAATGGAGTTCTTTGTGTTCATCAAAATCTATTGGGGGGATGGGCTTTTGGGATATTAAAAAATTCAACAATGCCTTATTAGCCAAACAAGTGTGGAGAATTGTTCACCAAAAAGATACGCTTCTCTATAAGGTTTTTAGTGCAAGGTACTTCCCAAATTGTAGTATATTGGATGCTCCTATTCATCCAAAATGCTCCTATGCACGGAGGAGTATCTTGCAGGCTTAGGAGGTGATAGAGAAGGGTGCAATTTGGCGGGTTGGGAGTGGGCAGCAAATTGAGGTTTGGAAGCATAGATGGTTGCCAAATCCATGCTATAAAAAAATAATTTCCCTTAGTGCTGAATCTACAGTGTCTCGGGTCTATGACTTGTTTAGTACCAACACAAAAACTTGGGACCTAAGTAAGCTAGCAGCAACTTTTTACCCTTGGGAAGCTGAAATTGTGAGCTGAGTCCAAGTTAGTGAGGCATGTTATGAAGATTTGCTGGTTTGGCCTTTCACGACAGATGGGAGCAATAGTGTGAGAAGCGCGTATCGTCTCTTGGCTTTGGAAGAGTATAATACCAATCCAAGTTCATCCACGATGACAAAGCAGAAGTGCTTGTGGAAGAAACTCTAGAAGATTTGGTCCCTCAATAAGATTCATCATTTCATGTGGCGCACAACTAAGGACTCTCTTCCGACGAAGCAAAACCTTCGTGCTTGACACGTTCCCATCGATGAGACCTGTGAGTAGTGTGGTGAGCAAAGGGAAATGCTTTTGCATAGCTTATGGCTGTGTGATCAGGCCCAATATGTTTGGAAATCCGACCCAAGCTTTGCTCCTCTGTATCAGAGACAGTACAAGACTTTTACCGATTTGATAGAGGAAGTGATGAACAGGTTTTCAACTTACCAGACTGTTTTGTTCTCCACCATTTCCTGGTCCTTATGGCAGAGACAGAATCAGATTTGAGAGCATCAACATACCTGGAGTCTTTAAGACTTGGGAAGTCGAGCTAAGGAGCTTGTTGGGGAGTTTTTTTATGCGAATTCTCAGCCCTCTCGACATGTTTCTTGGCCTGATAGAGTTCGCTGTGCCCACTGCCTAAGCAGCATTACAAAGGTAATTTTGATGCAGCCTTCTTTGATGATTCAAGTTGTGCTGGGATCGGAGTGGTTTTTCGCGATCACAAGGGCCAAGTTATTGCTGCGTTAAGTCAGAAAATACCTTTGGTCCAGACCGTGGAATTGGCAGAGGCTTTGGCAGCAAGAAGGGCAGTTTGGTTTGCTATGGAATTAAGTTTGTTCAGTGTTGAGTTCGAGGGAGATTGCTTAAGAGTGATATAGGCTTTGAATGATTTGAAGAGGTGTAATACACTTTTTGGCTATGTGACTGATAAGTGCAAGAGAGTCAGTGCTTCTTTGAGGTTCTGCAAGTTTCAACATGTTAGAAAGGAGGGGAATAGATTAGCTCACGCCTTAGCTAGAAGAGCAATTTTATCTGCAGACACATATGTATGGATAGAATATCCCTACCAAGTGATTTGGATGATATATTCCAATTGGATTTATCTTAATAAAATTTACTTAGTTCTTTCTCAAAAAAAAAAAAAACCTTAAGTGGTCTCTCTTTTTTTTTCTTTTTTTTTTCCCCCTTACAAGGTAGAAATTCTACTTTAGCTTAATCTAAATTTATATGTGTGTGAAGCTCCCTCCTAAAGACTTAAATCTTGACCCTTGCCCTCTCTCCCCCTCCCCCACTCCCACCCCATAAGAACTTTGTATTTGTGGAGTGACCATTACAACAAAGGTGTATGGTGGTAAACTTAATTGATCTTGATCCTTTATTGGTGGTCTTGCATGCTTATTTATTCCCTTAATTTCCTTAAACTAATTCAAATTCAAATGTCAAAGTCATTTAGAAATGAAATGATCTTTGATTAAGATGTTTCCTTATTAGATTTTTAATTCAAAATCAATTCTAATTGAGTAGTCCTATAATCACAAACTATTTTATAACATTTTTAGAAAAATTTGATGTGGCCAACCTCTTATTGATTTTCATCTAGGTTCACCATTAATATAACTTTTTCATTTACCAATAATCATTCACTACATCAACAGTTTATAAAATATTGTGTATATCTAGTGTCATTCATTATAATTTGTTAATATTTAAAGATTAATTGGGTTGTCTCTTGAGAATCACCTTATCAAACTTAACCAATTAAATTATAATCAGCACCTCCTTTGATGCCCCAAGTCGAGACTTGGCTATTTTGCAACAATAGAAAATTCCAGCAACCTAGGGTACATGGACTAGATTGCTATGATCCCAGGGTGTACCTCTCTCACAGATCTCCCATGGAGAGCTAGGTTGCTTAGGCAAGAGAGTGAATGATGACTGTCACAGTTCCTTAGTGTTACCAAACAAAAGACAACTAGTTTCAAAAGGGAACGTTTCTCAATTATAGATATTGGTGGTGGCTGCTTCCTAGCCTCGCCAAAAGCCATGAATCTCTTAGTATGCAATTGTCGTAGGCTTGGGAACCCACGTTTGTTGAAATAATATGGGAAAAAGATCCCTCTATCGTGATCATAGCCGAAACATGGGTAAATGAAGCAAGGCTTGATTGAACTCTCAATACTATTACTTTTGATCAGAAGTGGGTGGTGCCAAGGACAACCAAAGGAGGCGGGTTGGATAGAGTGGTAGTTGAGGGGGATTCAAGCATTGTGATGTTAGGTTTGAAGTAGAAGGAGCAAGGTCTAGCATTTTAGGGATTCAAGCATTTCTACCACTGCGCACTCTTGGTGCAGTGGTCACTCTACAAGTATAAATGCTTATGAAGTGTGGGGGGCAAGGGTCGGGGTTCAAGTCTCTAGGAAAGAACTTCACACACGTATACAGTTAGATTAGGCTAGAGTAAAAATTCTATCTTGTATCAAAAAAGCAGTTAACTTTCCAGACAGTGTAATATGGATGGAGGATATTCCACCATCAATTTCCCCTTTTGTTTAGGCTGATTTGGCCATCGTTTTGGAGTAAAAGAATTCAATGTCTTCTTTCTCAAATTTTTTTTTAATTTTATTAATCTTAGTCTTAAAAAATAATCAATCTTTATTTCCTTAATTAAATCTTAATTAATTCATTTATCATGGAATATATATATATATATATTGATACAAGATAGAAATTCTACTCTAACCTAATCTAGTGTATATGTGTGTGAAACTCTCTTCTAGAGACTTGAACCTCAACCCTTGCCCCCCACACCCCACAAGTACTTATACTTGTGGAGTGACCACTACACCAAGGGTGTGCGGTGGTATCATAAAAATATTTGAATCTCGAATCAATCACAACTAGACTTAATTATCTTTTCAAACTTGAAAGGATTTTAATAGTTAAGACTTTCCTTTTAAAAATGCTTTTAGTTTTAATTCCAAATTAAATTCGAATTTCAAATGTTATTACTTTTAATTTAGGAAATATCTTATATTAATGGCTTGATTACCTTCCTTAATTAACCTCTCAAATTTTTCGACCCAATTAGTTAACCCTAGAATTAATGGAATGTAAAAAAAGGAGGAAATAAATTAATTACAAATGTTAATGTTTTGGGTATTATAGGTTTTGTTAAATAAATTAGGGGAAAATGCCCAAATATGCCTTGAACTTTAAAATAGTGGCCATTACACCCTCTAAACTTTTATTTTGACCAATTTACTCCTTAAACTTCACACATCTACCAATTCACTACATCTGTTAGTTTGCAGTCAAAATACTAACAGATTATGCATCTGAAATGCATGTGATGTTAAAATACCAAAGCCAATAATTTGAACCCGAATGGAAGAAAAGAGAGACACGTTTTGAGTGCAAGAGAGAGATACGGTAAGAACCAACGCATCATCCTTCTCCAGTGCCGGAAATTTTTTTCTTGCCTTCTGTGGTCCTACCATGCCTTTCAACAACATATATGGATCACTGTTTGATAGCCACCATGACACTGATATTTGCATTCCAAAGATTTTCCAAGATGCCTCAATTTTGGAACTCTATTTTTTATAAGAAAGATGCTACGTCTACAACATTTTTACAATAAATCACAGGTGGTTAGTTGTTATTAGTTCAAATTTGAACCTAACACTAATATTACTTTTTTATCCCAACAATAACAATCAGTAACAACCTGCCACTTAGGATTTGTTGTAAAAATGTTATGAAAATGTTGTGGACATATCATTTCTCTTTTTATAATGTGCTTGATTTAAAAAGGTTGGAATGTCGAAGTTCACTGATGTTTTACCCTTCAAACATTGTGTGGACGAATTCTTTATGAGTTGTATTTAACAAATAGATCAAAATCCAACAAGTCCCTATCTAAATTAACAATCTTTACTGACCCAACAAAGAAATCTAACCAAAACCCACCAATCAATTCCAAATCCCAACAACACAAACAACGAAATTCCATGAAATTCATCAAAACCCAGATTTTTTTTTTTTTTTGGGTAAAAAAGAAGAAGAAGAAACAATTAAATATAAATTCCTTCAATCAATAACTAGAAAAAAGGTACCTTAGTTTGTTTGGGTTTGGTGATCAAAGTTTGGGAAGCGCAATCCCTTATGTCTAGATCCATTATAGCCTTCTTAAAATTGAAGCTAATTGGTTTTAGAGATTTGTGACTTTTTCTTTTTTCTTTTGGGTTTGTAAGGTGTGGTTTTGTGTAATACCCCCCCACAAAAAAAAAAAAAAAAAAAAAAAAAAAAAAAAGATTTTAAAAGAGGAGTATTTAAGTAAATCTATTTATGGGGTCAATTTTTATAATTAATATTATTAAGGGAGTTTTTAGAAAATTAGGTTGAAACCCTAACTATATATATAAGCTAATTAAGTTAGAGTATAACGATAGATATTTTGGAGGAGGACTTCTGAGTTTGTTCAAGTAGTGAAAGATTGACGACACAGTTGAGTGTTGCGTTAAGTGTAAAAGAAGGGTCTTGGATCAGGTTTTTGCACAGGTTTACTGAATTGGGGTTTTGGCAAATTGCAAAAGGTGATATCTAAGGATTTTAGAAGAAGTGTTAGGGAGAAGTTCCTTTTGGTATGGTTTTTGGATGTATGTAACCTTATCCTAATTAATTTTATTTTGCGTATTTTAACTACTGAAAATTGTTTACAGTTGTTACAATTTTATTTCTATTGTATTACCGTTTTGAAGTAAAGAATTATCACAAATATAATTAATTTTATTTTGCGTATTTTAACTAATGAAAATTGTTTACAGTTGTTACAATTTTATTTCTATTGTATTACTGATTTTAAGTAAAGAAGTATCACAAATATATCTGATTACTGAATATATGATGTATTTTATTTAATTATTTTTAGCTATATTGATTCAAAGTAAAGAATAAAGAATTTTCACAAATATATATGAGCATTGAATATAAGATTAATTTTATTTAACTGTTTTATTTGTTATATTTATTTAAAGTAAAGAATTATAGAAATATCACAAATAGATTTGAATATTGTATATATGATTATATATATATATATATATATATATATATATATGTATTTGAATAAGATATATTTTTGTTAGAAACTATGATTTCATATATATGATTATGAACAATCTGACTATAAATTTATTCTGATACCCAGCCAATGAAGGTTATTCATTGGTACTTTGATACCCAAACCAATGGGAGTTATTCATTGGTACTCTAATACCCAGCCAATGAGGGTTATTCATTGGTAATCTGATACCCAGCCAATGGGGGATTATTCATTGGAACCCTAATACCTAAACCAATAGGGGTTATTCATTGGTACTCCGATACCCAGTCAATGAGGGTTATTCATTGGTACTCTAATGCCCAGTCATGGAGATATAGCGTGACCATAGTCATAAGATTGTTAAGAATATGAACTATTTGAGCTATTTTGAGTCTTAAAACTACATATGTGATTTTGGAAATGTTTGAGTATTTGAACTATTTTGAGTCATTAAAACTGCTTATGTATTTTTTTTTTTTGGAACATATTGTAAGTTATAGCTTTGATATATGGAAAACTGATTACTTTCTAAATCATCTATGATATATTTGTCATATTAAAGTATGTGATTTATTTGCAACCTATTATTTTAAGACTATGAAACTTCTTTAGTTATTTTTGAAAACCCATAGTATATTATAACTTTTGAAGACTCATATTACATCTTATTACTTTATAGATCTATTACTTGATAGAACTTATTAGGATTTTGGTTTCTTATTGAGTTGTCAACTCACTCCCTTTTTCCCCTCCAGTTTTCAGATTGTGAAGAATAGCAAGTTTTGGGAGTTTTGATGTTGTGTTGTGAGCAGGAAAAGAAGCATAGTGGTTTTGGGATTAGATGGTCTTCTAATAGTTTTATATTTATTGGCTAATTGGCATTACGTACATGAGGTTTGGATTTTGTTCCTTTTAAATTATTGGAGATCTATTCATAAAGAAATTGTTGAGGTATTTTGGATTTATTTGATTTAATTTTTTAGGATAAATTTTAGTTGCTAAGAAGGCCTTGTACACTTGTAGGGTGCTTACTTTATAAGCGTGTGGCGGTTATCACGTGCCTGTCTTTTTAGTTGGGTTCGGGGCGAGACAGGATCCATATATGATGTTGAAAGGTGAAACAAGAACTCGAACAGCTTTCCAAAAATTTCTGGCACTAGAGAGGGATGTTGCTATAGTTCTTACCATTTCTCTCTCTTACACTCAAAACATTTCTAACATCACGTGAGTTTCAGGTGCATATTCTGTTAAAATATTTTAACAGCAAACTAACAGATGTCGTGAATTGGAAGACGTGTAAAGTTTGAGTAAATTGGCCAAAATAAAAGTTTAGGGGATGTAATGACCACTAGCTTAAAGTTCAAGGGGGTATTTGGACATTTTTCCCTATTTCTAAGACTAAAAACAATTAATTACTTGCTCAATCAATGTGTTCAAATTTTTAACGTTAACAATTTGTGTTTCTTTTTTCTAATGGCATATAATATAATTGAACTCAATTTTCTAGATATACATGAACCATAAGATAATTTCTTACAAAATGATTTAAAATCCATCATCCAGTGCACGAGACATCAGCTAGCATTAACAAACATTAAGTCTCATACCATGTTTGACATGC
Source organism: Quercus aquifolioides (assembly GCA_019022515.1). Taxonomy (NCBI): domain Eukaryota; kingdom Viridiplantae; phylum Streptophyta; class Magnoliopsida; order Fagales; family Fagaceae; genus Quercus; species Quercus aquifolioides. Next base: position 178,953 of record CM032326.1, read on the forward strand.
CTTGGGCAAGTCAAGCTCCACATAAATATGCATTATCTCAACCACAATAATAATAACAAAGTAATCAATTAGTACTGCATTACATTGACATTATAGTCACTTCACAAGTACTAGTTCTTATGGTTTGGAAAAGCAATGGCTATTGTTCAAATTCCAAGGAAAGAGTTTCAGATACATATACATTTTTTTTTTTTTGAGTAATTACACATATACACTTAGAAAATGAAACCTTTGCACAAAGTGTTCAAGACCAAAACTCCACCAACCCATTAATCCCACACTTAAAAACAATAAAAAAATTTGCCTCCTTTTCAACATGGGATTAAATGTTTCACTAAGTTTTTATCTTTCATATTATCTTATATCTTTATATTTATGTTGTGGTATTTATTCATTTTAATTAGATAATGTTAAAATGTTACAACAAAAACGTTAAATAAAAAAATTTACCTACAATTATCGATTGATTGAAGATGTGTCAAATAGGTGTAGAGATTCCAAAAACTTCTTTTCTCAAGCTAATCTTGGGTCTTCATCTTGAACTTGAAATAGAACGCTTTGTGACTCACAAAAGTCAATCTTTTTGTTATGGGTTGCTACCAATCTATTAAACCTGACACTATCTTCTGATTAAAGTGAAAAAGAAATACAAAAGAAAATGACTCTCCTCAGCAGTATATGACGATAATTATTTCATTTATATTCTATGGTCTCAAATTAGTTTAAATACCAACATGGCAAGTCTACTCTCTCGAGTCTCTATCTCTTTGTTCAATCAGGATCAAAGAAGTTGGGGCAACCATTAATTAATCACTTTCAAACTCTCTATTACTATTTCTAATCTTGTTTTTATATGAAAATCTCTCTTTTATAATGCATGGGGCTCTACCATGCATTATATTCATCTTTGCCAATTCACCAAAGTACAAGAGATATAGCAGTGATGAGAAATCTCGTTTTCTCTTCAATACAATGGCTGTATACTCACTTATGTTGGGAAGTTTCTATATCCCTGCTAGTACTAACCATTCTTAGTTGTATACTTCAGAGACTCACCAACAAGGGTCCAATGTTATGGCCAGTTATGGGGATCCTACCTTCGGTATTCCTTCACATCAACAACATTTATGATTGGATCGCCAGGTCTTTCATCAAAGCTGGGGGTACCTTCCACTTCAGGGGAATGTGGATGGACGGATACTATGGAATCATGACCATTGTACCTTCAAACATTGAATATATGCTTAAAACAAAGTTCAAGAATTTCCCCAAAGGTAAGCACTATATAGAGAGGTTTTATGACTTGCTTGGGAATGGTATTTTAAATGCTGATGATCAACTATGGAAGGAACAAAGACGATTCGCAACTTCTGAGATGCATTCAAGCAGGTTTGCGGAGTACTCATTCCAAACCATGCATGACCTGGTGCACCAGAAGCTACTAAAATTGTTAGAGAAACTTGTGGAGTCAGGGGATAGCTTTGATCTCCAAGAAGTGCTTCTTCGATTCACATTTGATAACATTTGCACCGCTGCTCTTGGCATTGATCCAGGGTGCTTGGCCCTTGCTTTACCTGAAATTCCTTTTGCAAAAGCTTTTGAAGAAGCCACAGAATTCACTCTATTCAGATTCTTGGTGCCATCTTTTGTATGGAAAGTCATGAGATTCATTGGAGTTGGATATGAGAAGCGGCTCAAGAAGGCAATAAAAATTGTGAATGATTTTTCTGAGAAGATAGTGACTGATCGAAAGAACGAATTAGTGAAGTTTGGAAGCTTAAATGATCATTCTGACTTCTTGTCCAGACTCATTGAGGACTCTGACCAAGGTATGAAAAATCATTTTTCAGACAAATTTCTCAGCGATTTCTGCATTAATTTCATTTTAGCAGGACGAGACACGAGCTCTGTGGCATTGTCATGGTTCTTCTGGTTAGTACACAAGAACTCAGAGGTCGAAAGCAGAATTATCCGTGAGATTAATGAAATTTTGTGTTACCGCAAGTGCAAAAATGAACCATATGATGTGGGTTTTACAGTGGAAGAATTGAGGAAGATGGTGTATTTACAAGCAGCATTGTCTGAATCTCTGAGGCTTTACCCTTCAGTGCCATTTGACTTCAAAGAGGTTATAGAAGACGATGTTTTCCCGGATGGCACCATGATTAAGAAGGGGAGTCAGGTTTTTTACAGTATTTACTCCATGGCTAGAATGGAGTCCATATGGGGAAAAGATTGCTTGGAGTTTAAGCCAGAGAGGTGGCTTAAAGACGGGCAGTTTGTCAGCGAGAATCAATTCAAATATGTAGTGTTTAATGCCGGTCCAAGATTGTGTCTTGGAAAGAAATTTGCTTACATGCAGATGAAAATGGTAGCTGCTTCAATACTGTTGAGATATGAAGTCAAGGTTGTTGGAGGCCATAAAGTAGATCCAAAACTGACAACCACTCTTTATATGAAGCATGGATTGCTTGTGACTATCAAGCCTAGGTTGGTTGGCGTTGCATAAGCTTTGCTAAGCACAATGGGTCGAGAATCGAGATCATATGTCCCAAATTTTTAAGACTCATTGCGCTAATGGAAACTACGTACTAGAGTTCTATTTTGTGTCTAATGTGTTTCTCAGATTGCTGCTCTAACTAGAATATATGATAAATAAAGTGGAATGCATATTGAACCTTGTATTCATATTTTAAAAGAAGTGTTATATTTACAAATTGGGCTATCAATAAATCTTCATTTATATTTAAGAAATATGTCAAATATCAATGTATAAATGTGTGTGTTTCTAGATGTTGAATACAAGGGCAGAGCCCGGCAACACGGACAACAACCACCCCCAAAAAAAATCTTATATTTTTGGGTAAATTACATGTAAGGTTGAATTTTATCAACCATTTTGTTGGCTTTATTCCGTGTCAATTTGCTTGTAATTTAGCACTTAGTAACCCTGTATTTAGGTGGGATTCATGTAAGGGTAGTGTGTGAAGAGAGTGTGAAGAATTGCTCAACTATGTGCAAAGAAGCAGAGATTCATGGCTAGGACTCGCGGCTGACTCGCGACTTGCAAGCCGCCAATTGCAACACACGTGAGAAACATGCGGGGAGATGAAGGGTCACGCCAGCTGTCGCACTACAGGACAAAAGTCCCAAGTTGGCCAGGCCGTTAACTCGTAACTTGAACTCGCGAGTTAGACCAGTCGCGAGGCCAAGTCGCCTACTCACCCTATTTGGGAAAAACTGACTCTTCGTATTCCAAACACACACCACTATATATAGACCGTTATACCCACGAAATGTACAAAGCTTCCAGAGAGAATTTTGTGAGAGAAACCCTAGAGAAAAACAAGATTGCCTCATCCCCAATCTTCACTAAGAGACTCTTCAAATTCCTTAACTCTCTTCCTCTCCATTGATACATTCTTGAAAGGTTATTGACCAAATCCTTTTTCTCACCACACCCACGTTTGTGAGAAGGTCTTTTGGTGCTAAGAGAAGCAGTTTGGAAGGAACCAATGGTTATTAGTTGATGCTATGGGTTATAGCGGAATCCGGTAAGCTAGAGAAGAAAAAGGTTCGGTACAACTTTGTTAGAGCAAGAAGTTTGGAGGGCTTAGGTACCCGGGTAGATTAGGCTTTGAGGGTCTATTACTGTTCATGTATCCCAACTACATTTTCTAGTGGATTATTGACCGCTTGGAGGGCGGCAAAGAGGTTTTACTCCGAGGGCTTCGGTTTCCTCTTCGATAACACATCGCGTGTTGTCCTTGTGTTTACATCCCTCTTCCTTTATCTTTACCTTTTATTTTCTGTTATGGATGTGATTATAATTGGCTTAGATTGTTTATCAATTTTGTGGTTGGCTTATGTTCATGTTCCGCACATTAATTGTTTAATTATAAACTTGAATTGATAATTTGTATTTTGGGGTCTAAACGTTCAAGGGTGTTTTACACTCATTTTGAACATTCAATTGGTATCAGAGCGGGTGTACTTGTTGCGGTTTAAATACCTTAGTGCGATCCTTGACCCCGTTTTGAGATGGATAGGTCTCAATCTCTTACTATGCCACCATTTTTTTATGGTAATAATTATGCATTTTGGAATGTTCGAATGAGAGCATTTTTGTGTTTTATTGATGATGCTGTGTGGGATGCAGTTGAAGTTAGTTGGACTAGACCGGAGGCCACCAAATCCACTTGGGATAAGGCAGCTCTCGCAGTGGCTAATGCAAATAACAAAGCCTTGAATGCCATTTTCTGTGGTGTCTCTCTAGAAGAATTTCACAGGATTTCACATATCACCATTGCAAAGGAAGCATGGGAAATTCTGGAGACAACTTATGAAGGGACTAAGAAGGTGAAGGACACCGAACTCCAGATGCTGACCACTCGCTTTAGGGAGCTAAAGATGAGTGAGGATGAGTCCTTTGACTCTTTTTACAGTAAGCTGAACGAGATGGTCGTGGGCAAATTTAATTTGGGGGAAAAGACGGAGGATTCTAAAGTTGTAAGGAAGATTCTTCGATCACTACCAGAAAGCTTTCGTGCCAAAGTAACAGCCATTGAAGAGAACAAGGATCTTGACGACATCAAAGTTCAAGAGCTGGTTGGTTCATTGCAGACGTATAAATTGTCACTGCCCACACAGAAGAAGAGCAAATCTCTTACTCTTAAGACAATTAATGAGAGAGTGGCATCTCATGACTCTTCGGAAGAGGATGCAGTAGATAAAGATGTGGCGTACCTTGTAAAGAACTTCCGAAAATTCTTAAAACTCTAGAATGGTGGGAAATTTGCTGACAAAGGAAAATTTCAGAGTTCTGGGAAGGAGAAGAAAGAATTCTGAAGAAAAGATGGTAAAGATTCCCAATCTTCTCAAGGAATTACTTGTTTCGAGTGTAATGGACATGGACACTTCAAAAAGGAATGTCCCAACTATTTGAAGTCAAAAGGAAAGGTTTATGCTACTACTTTGAGTGACACTGATTCATCAAACTCTGACTCTGAAGATAGCTGTGACGGAGAAGGAAATTACTCTACATTCATGACCATTGCACGTGTGGAATCCTCAAATGATTTGAGTTCACTTATGAAGGAGCTCAGTGAGCATTCTGATTTGGAGTCTATTGGGGTTGTTGAATAATCGGAGGCTAAAGAAGATGAAGATACATCTGGTTTTCAAGTGAATTATGCCTTACTTCTTAAGAAATCGAGTGAGTATGCAAAGGTGACAAAGGCGGCTGTGAAGAAGATGAAGAAAGCTGAGGAAGATTACAAAAGTCTGCTGGTACGTTACAAGGAGGCAAAGTGTGAGATTGAAACACTTAATGGTGAGCTATCAGAAGCTTACACAAAAGTGAGATTTCTTGAGCAAGAGGTAGTGCAAGCTCATGCCAAGATAGATAGGGTCTCCTCCAAGAAGCTAGATGATGTTATTTCATCTCAAAAACATGCCTCAGACAAGTCCGAGTTGGGATACACCGAAAAGAGTAGCTCATCACCCAATGTCACCAAAGAAGTGAAGTTTGTGAAGGCCAAAGGGACGACTGTGGATAAGTCTATTCCTGAGAAAATTAAGGTTAAGGAGAAGAAGAATGTGGCTAATCAACAGGTGTTTAACAAGTCCCGTAATCAATCAAAAGCCAGATTTGGAGCTAGAGGAAGATCACTTCCAAGATCACAACAGGGTCTTAGAACGAGTCATTTCTGTCACTTCTGCGGATTGCAAGGACATACAAAACCCAACTGCCAAAAGCTGAGAGCATTGAACAATGCAAGCGCTCCTCGATCAAGAGGAAGGAGAAATGACGAAAGGTCTTGGGGTGGTGAGCAACCAAGAAGTCAAAATCGTGATCCAGGAATGATGGATGTGATGAAGATGATCGGTGCCTTCACCAATTGCTTGGAAAGCTTCACGAGAAGGTTTGAAAGTCCTAATTCTCGTACCCAATCTATCAAGAATATCACCCCAAACGCACGTGACGTGTGGGTGACGAAGGGTACTCATGCATAAGCATTACAACATGTCCATGCATTAATACTTCCCATATTTGTGAATATGCTTGGTTGTGTGCTTCTTGCAAGTTTTTAGGTTGTTATTTTATTTGTATGTCTGTTTTTGGTTCAAATGTTTTTACATTGTTATTTATGTTGATTTTGTTAAATCTTTTACTGTTTTTGTGTCAAAAAATCCAAAAACACATAAAAAGTAGAAAATCTTAAAAAGTTTGATCAGATTTGTTGAGTTTTGTCTCAAAGCATGTTTTGCCGTGTACCTTTGTACTAATGGCTTTGTGCATTTAACGAGCTTAGCTTGTCTCTTATGCACCTATACCATTGTGGAAGAAATTCTGAAATCTATGTGACTGTTGTAAATAGATCTTCAACCTTGTCATGAATGATTAGTGAATGGTTTTGTTGATTTTGAGACATGCATAGACTTGTGCCTATATATCTTCCCACTTTTATTATTATTATTATTATTTTTTTTTTTGCTTCTCAAAGAGCTCACCAAATGTAAATCTCTAAATAAAAAGAGATATTAAGCTGCAAAAACCTGTTGCACATACTAGTATTTGACTAGGAAAAAGGGAAAGCGACCAAAATAAAATGTATGATGCCCAAAAAGCCAAAGGCTAACTCATCAAATTGAAATATTAAAAATTTCAAGTATCGATCTCACAATGAGATATGTTTATTCAAAAAGATCAAATGATATGTTGAAAATGGAGCGAAATGAAAAGCTTCAAAGAATTGTACTCAAGTTTATGTGGGAGGTCATATATGCATACTTCTATAATTGAGATGGGTCCCATTATCTAGTGCTAGTTGTGTATGCCTTGATTGAATTGCTCATTGAAGCTTCACATTAGACTAAGGACTATCTCATTTTTGATATCCACACACAACACACAAGTCTATGTTCAATAAATGTTATATTCATTTGTGTTATTGTACTTGTTTAAATGTGTTTTCACAAGCTCAATCTTTGGTGATCAAACACAAAAAGATTTTTGAGTGTTTTAGTTTGTTTTTGGAAAGTATTTTGTTTTTACAAAAATGTCAAAAATTTCAAAAATAGCGTTGCCCTGTTTTGGCAACTCAGTCGCAGGTTGGTCCAGTTGCATGCCCTAGTCATGAGCTCACTTCGAGATTTTTCGCGGCTCACTAGCGAGTCAAGGTCTCAGTCGCAAAAAGTACTTAGAAAATTTTACAAAATTTGAGTTTTTATGATTTTCGCGGCTCAGTGTGGCAACTTTTTCGCGGGTGAAAGGTCCAGTTGCGAGGGGTACACAGAGATTTTCGCGGCTCACCTGGCGACTGTATAGCAGGTAGACCTTCCAGTCGCAAAAAACACTTAGAAGATTTTTTGAGAATCTTGGTTTCATAGTGTTTCGCGGCTTACCCTGGCGACTGACTGGCGACTTAATCCAGTAGCGAAAAACGCGTGTTTTGCGTTTTAAAGACAGTTTTTAAAAATTGTTTTTTCAGTTTTCCCTCGAATTTTTGTGACTGTTCATTATCTCCCTCATTTCTGTCACTCAAACACTCCATGTCTCTCTGAAAAAGCTTCCATTTTTGCATCATGTCTTCATCAAACATTAAGAAAAAGGTATGGGTTATCTCTATCTCACTTCATTGTACTTGATTTAAGCATTCTTTTCTTGTTTTGTGAAGCGTTTTTGAGTTCTTGAAATTTAATGGGTTCGAACATGGTTTGGGTTTATGATTGTTGAGATTTGATATTCTAGTCTTGGCTTTACTTTGTTTCTAATATTTTCTACATGTGTGATATCATGTTTTTGTCTATAGAGAGACTGTGCTCTATGATTTGTTTCTTGAATGTGTTGCTCCGTTCATATCATGTTCTTGGTATTTTGTCACTTGTGACTTTGTGTTGCACATTGCCCACTTGACTCTGAGTTGTTACTGTTCTTCATCATATTTGATTGCCTATTTTACTCACTATGACAGTATTGCTTATGCCTTCTTGGTGTTATCCTGATTCATGTTTTGTGTTTAAGTGAAATCTCTCTGTTTCACATTCTTATATCTGAATCTAATCAAACTAATGTTTGTACCCTGTGGTATTGCATTTGGTTTTCTGCTGTGTGTTTGATCTTTTTCAGATGACTCGTTGTTCCTCCAAAGGAAAAGAAATTGTAACCGATGACCCGTCAACTTCGGTTGCTAAATGGACACGACTATCGTCTAAGTCATCTAGATACTCCTCCATTGAGAGATTCAGGACACCTATTGACTCAAAGACCTACACAGACACTTTTAAAGAGGCTTCTCCCATTGTGGAAAGAGTTGTCAAGTTTGATACCCTAAGGACAACATTTATCCCTAAGATTTTTGAAGAAAGAGATTGGGCTAACCTTTTTGGGAATTTTGAGGATCCAATTGAAGAATTGGTTAAGGAATTCTTCTCTAATGCCAGATACACAGGGGTAGAGTTGAAATGCTGGGTACGAGGAATAGAATTTTCCATGAATGCAAACTACATTGCTCAGGTACTTCGCATCACCAGACCAAAAAATGTGGATCGAATTCCATATGATGACAGAGTACTTCAGGTACATGACATCCTTCAAGTTCTTGGGAATGAACATGAAGTGGGAAGCATAGGATCATCTATAAGCACTGCATTGTTTTCGCCTGAACTGACAACTCTAAAGCTAATCATGTTCTCCAATCTCTACCCACTGTTAAACACTGCCTTCATCAGTCTTGGAATGGCTAAATTCCTGTGTGACCTCATTACCGGTGCCCGATTGACATCTGTGCTCACATATTCCAGATCATTGGGAAAACAACGGCTCGTTCAGCAACACGAATAATTCTTCCATTCTGTAGTCTAATCATGAAGATTGTCCTTCGTGAAGGTGTTGATCCTTCTTCAGATGAGAAAATTCTGCCTCGTCCTTGACCAATATCAATATACACTCTCCATGCAAGCAAGAGTCACTCCTCCAAGAAACCTAAGAGTGAGCCATCCACACATGCATCTCCATCTGCTCATGCTATAGTTACTCCTGCACAATCAACCGGCACCCCATCTATTCCCCTTGGATTCCAAACTCCCAAGCAAAGTTACTTTATTGAAAATGTGCTTCATTGGATTTCTGATTTGGAACGGCTCCTTAACTCCTTTCACAATTAAACTCAAATGCGCCTCGAAACCATTGAGTTACAACTAGATATCATTCAACAGAAGCTGGAAGAAAGCCTTTAGCTATTCATGCCAAAAAGGGGGAGAGCAGCACACAGTAAGGGGGAGAGAAGCATAAGAATGAAAAGGAGTGTGCATAATGAAAGGGGGAGTTTTTATAGTTGTTATATCTATATACTCTTGTTTTTGTCTAATGTGGTTATTATAGTTTTTATCCTATGTTGATATGGTTTTTATACTTTTGGAGAACTTATGGTTCACTGGTGTAGTTATTTACTTCAGAAGTTATTCAGTATATAATATGTTGTTATTCAGCATATCTTACTTTATGTTTTTGTTTGTACCTGGTACCTTTGTAGGTTTTTAAGGTTTCTGTTTTTGTTTGTACCCATGTTGCTTTTGTAAGCTTTTAGGATTTGTTTTTATGCATTTTGTAGGCTTTATGGTTTGTACCTTACTTTATGCAGTCTTTATGCTTTGTTAAATCAGTACTTCTAACTAAATGTTATGCATTTCCTTTTAAGTACTGTCACTCTTGTGCCCTTGTAGGATTTTATTCCTAGATGCATATACTTCATGTACTGTGCATTGGTTGAGTGTTGGTCATTCAAGTGATTTGCTTTGTGTTTATTAGCTTGAATGTCCGGATGTTCATTCCAAGTGTGAATGAGCATTGTGATCACTCGTATCTAGTGATTTCCTGTTTTGGTCTTGCCATGGTCTATTGCTATATTCCATTTTGCTTGATCGCATTGTGCTTGCTCCATATGCATTACAAGTTTTTTGCATACAATGAATTTATTGTGTTGTTGTGTTTCAGGAGTTACTTGTTCTTATGGTTCAAGAGCTACACAAATTCTAGAGTTAGGTGTGAATGAGTTTTCCAACTGTTCCCAACTCACGCGTTAAGTCTAGAGTTTGTCATAGGGTTTTGTCACGGAATAGCCAAAGGGGGAGATTGTAAGGTTGAATTTTATCAACTATCTTGTTGGCTTTATTCCATGCCAATTTGCTTGTAATTTAGCATTTAGTAACCATGTATTTAGGTGGGATTCATGTAAGGGTAGTGTGTGAAGAGAGTGTGAAGAATTGTTCAACTATGTGCAAAGAAGCAGGGATTCACGGCTAGGACTCGCAACTTGCAAGCCGCCAACTGCTGCCCACGTGAGAAGCATGCGGGGAGGTGAAGGGTCACGCCAGCTGTCACACTACAGGACAAAAGTCCCAGGCTGGCCAGGCCGTTAGCTCGCGACTTGAACTCGTGACTTAGACCAGTCGCGAGGCCAAGTTGCCAACTCACCCTGTTTGGGAAAAACTGACTCTTCGTATTCCAAACACACACCACTATATATAGAGCCTTATACCCACGAAATGTACAGAACTTCCAGAGAGAATTTTGTGAGAGAAACCCTAGAGAAAAATAAAATTGCCTCATCCCCAATCTTCAAATTCCTCTACTCTCTTCCTCTCCATTGATACATCCTTGAGAGGTTATTGACTAAATCCTTTTTCTCACTACTCCCACGTTTGTGAGAAGGTCTTTTGGTGCTAAGGGAAGCAATTTGGAAGGAACCAATGGTTATTGGTTGATGCTATGGGTTATAACGGAATCCGGTAAGCTAGAGAAGAAAAAGGTTTGGCACAACTTCGTTGGAGCAAGAAGCTTGGAGGGCTTAGGTACCTGGGTAGAATAGGCTTGGAGGGTCTATTGCTGTTCATGTATCCCAACTACATTTTCTAGTGGATTATTGACCGCTTGGAGGGTGGCGGAGAGGTTTTACGCCGAATGCTTCGGTTTCCTCTTCGATAATACATCGTGTGTTGTCCTTGTATTTGCATCTCTCTTCCTTTATCTTTGCCTTTTATTTTCTATTGTGGATGTGATTATAATTGGCTTAGATTGTTTATCAATTCTATGGTTGGCTTATATTCATGTTCCGCACATGAATTGTTTGATTATAAGCTTGAATTGATAATTTGTATTTTGGGGTCTAAACGTTCAAGGGTGTTTTACACTCATTTTGAACATTCATTACATATTTAGTCCCTATTCTTTATACCATATTTCAATTTTGTCCCTAAATTTTCAATTGTATCAATTTGGTCCCTAACCTTTTAACACCGTGTCAATTTAATCTTTACTATTATCTTTTAAATAAAATTTACTGACGTGGCAAATGACCAAAATAAAATGCTGATGTGGCAAAGTCCATATCAACCATTAAAAAAAAAATATTAACATGTAGGAGTTTAAGTTTTAAGAAATTATCACATCTTAAAAAAAATTTTAAAACACAAACAATTAAAAACAAAAACCCCAATTTCTTTAGAGTCTATCTCCTCCTCTCCTCTTTACATTCATTGCTGGAGTAAGCTTGAATTTTCTCTCTCCGGTGACTACTAACAACCAGCCACACTCTTAAGCAGTCCAAGCCCGCCCTTCACCACTGAGGGAGAAATTAAAAAACTGGAAATCTGGCTCATTTTTATGAACCGATCAAACTCTAAATAAGAAATTCAATAACCCGTTGTGTTCCACTAAGAAAATAATAATAATAATAATAATAACACAATATTGAAAAAAAAAATATATATATAAATTATACTTCCACCTTCGAGATATAACAAAATTAGACCCACAATATCCAATCTATCTATTAATAATTAATAATATAATATTTAAAACATGGAGTGTAGCATTTATTGTTACTATGCAGTTGTTAGGCCACATCCGCATAGCATTTTGGTCTAGTTTGGTCTATTCGGTCATTTTCGGTCTAGTTGGTCTACTTTGATCCATTTTGGTCCAATTGGTCCACTTCGGTTCATTCAGTCCACTTGGTCCACTATAGTCTATTTCATTCTATTTTGGTTCACTTCGATCCACTTTGAATTTGTTGTAGAACAAATTGGGTGTCATGTTATAAGTAAGTTTTTACCTTGTAATAATAGATCTCTTTAATATTCATTCATAACATTTTTTGGATTTTTAATCTTTTGGATAGTGGAGAAATGTTATTTAATTATAGTGCATATGTATTATAACATTAATGCAAAATTGCGTAAGTTAGCAACTAGCTTTCATAAAAAGACACTTCAACCCCAAAAATCAAAATCATTCTCTATTTAGGAAATTAAGTTGCAAACAATTCTTTATCCTCGACCTCCATTGGTGGTGGACATTGCCGGATGGCCATCCTAGGCACAATCTCCACAATGCCCTTGCTTCTTCCAATCTGTTTCTTATCAGTATTGGTAAATTACACACACCCAATGGAACTTGAACATAATCTCACCTTCCACTTAACACTTGCAAGAGGAGGTGTCAATTATGCTAAAGTTCATTGACCTTCTTCCAATCTTGACTATGGATATATTCTTAACGAGTTTTTGGTTTCTCTTGTAGTGATTTATCTACTAATTTTTTTGGGAAGATTATAGAGTAAATAGGACTAAAATAAAAATTTTAATTGTGTTAGTTTCTTTTTTCGTTTTTTCTTTTTTTCAAAAATAATGTGGCTTTATTTAATTGGAGAATATACGGCAGACTAAACAAATACAAATGTCGCTAAAAACGACAGTTAGTGTAACATAAAACTTGTCGTTTATAAAAACTCAAATTTCTTCCGCTCCAAGGTACTGTCTTAAAAATAACTTCTTGGACTCTGTCTGTCTCTCTCACAGTCTCATTCTCACAAACTTTCATCTGCTTTTCCTATCGATCTCTTAGGTATTTCTCCAATTCCCATCTTAACTTTCACAACAACACTTTGATTCCCAGTTTATCATTGAAAAGAGCATCTGGGTATTTCATTAATCTCATTTATGTGTCTTCTTTGTCAGTAGAAATCAAAAAAGAATGTCTCAGGTAGCTGTGGAGGTTCCTCCAAAGGGTGGTTTCAGTTTCGATTTGTGCAGAAGGAATGGCATGCTTTCTAAAAAGGGTGTTCCGCCTCCGTCTTATCGCAAGACCGGAACTACTATTGTGGGTCTAATTTTTCAGGTACCCTTTTTCATATCAATTTGTTTATTGTTTTATATGAGTTTTTTTAGATATTCTTTCATTGTGAGTCTCTTTTTAGGGGTTAATTGCTCTTAATTCACCTGTGGTTTGAGTCGAATTCGGTTTGTCATGCTGGTCTTTCAAAGAAATGTGATTTGAACGTGTAATTTTTTTAATGATTTTGGACTAGTTTTTGTTAATGAATTAAATGTCATGTTGGTAAAGTTTATTGTTTTGAATTGTATATTGAAAAATTGAACTTGGGCTGAATCACTGGTAGTAAACTGGAGTTGTTACTTCCTTTTATTAAATTGGGTTGGCTCACTAGTACTCTAGTATTATGTTAGTAAGGAGCGTAAGCCATTTATGTTGTGGTTTTGAGCTAAATTTGATGAGAATGTTATATGCTCATGTGAGGTAAAGACCTGAAAACACAATTAATTAAGGGTCCATTTGGCATTGCAATTTCGTAGAGAAAACGAATGATTTTAAATAAACATTAAACGTGCAATTTTTTAATGATTTTTTATTAGTTTTTGTTAATGAATTAAATGTCATGTGGGTTAAGTTTATTTTTTTTAAATTGTATATTGACATATTGAACTCAGGCTGAACCACTGGTAGAAAACTGGAGTTATTACTTCCATTTATTCAACTGGGTTTGCTTACTAGGTACTCTAAGTATTAGTAAGGAGCATAAGCAATTTATGTTGTGGTTTTGAGCTAAATTTGATGAGAATGTTATATGCCCATTCAAATGAATGCTGAAACTGTTGAATTTTGTAAAAAGGAAATTCATGATTTACTTGTGAAAAAGCTGATTAGAAATAGTAAGTCCCCCTGATCTTGTGCTGCTTTATATATATATATATATATATATATATATATCTGCCTTATGTAACCTGTTGGGATTATTTAGCTACCATGTTCACAGAAGCAATAACTGTAAATGGGCCAGAATGGCTAGGAAATATTCAAGTACCGAAAAGAGCTAGTTATATCAGAGTAATTATGTTGGAATTGAGTCATATAGCTTCTCATTTGTTATGGCTCGGCCCTTTCATGGTAGATATTGGTGCACAGACTCCTTTCTTCTATATTTTTAGAGAAAGAGAATTATTATATGATCTATTCGAATATATATATATATATATTAGTGTTTGATTTAGCATTTTTAAGAAAATTTCATTCGTAAAACTAGAGAAAAAGTATGTTTTCAAATCACAGCTCATGGAGTGCTTTTTAAAAAAATTGCCTCATTTCACGCTGTCGATTTTCATAGAAACAATACTTTTTACAGATTTAATCAAAAGTTTATTTGTGTTTCTAAAAGCATGTTTTCAAAAAACAAATTTTGAAATCGATATTTTATTCAAAACACACATTTTTTAAAAACTAACCCAAATGGACACTAAGTACCTCTATGCGTGAATATGGACTCGTGTTAGAAAGTGCTGCATTATATGCTCCCAGTTGGAATTTTGTAGTGGGTTTATTAGCATGCTTGAATCTTTAATTCTTTTGAAGATACTTTTTATTGATTTGTTTGCAAGTCTCTAATGACCTCATTAACTTGAGCACTTATGTTTTGCTTTTTGGAGAGAGAGAGAGAGAGGGTGGGGGGTGGGGACTGTGCCTTTTTTTTTTTTTTTTAGTGAAGTTCTTAGTAGGACTTTTCTACCAGTCATTAATTTTTTTAATCCCTTATATTTCGTGTGGATTTCAAGTTTCTTTCAACTTGCTGATATACTTTTCTCAATTTGTCACCAGGATGGTGTCATTCTGGGGGCAGACACAAGAGCCACTGAAGGACCTATTGTTTGTGATAAGAATTGTGAGAAAATTCATTATATGGCACCTAATATTTATTGCTGCGGAGCAGGAACAGCTGCTGATACAGAGGCTGTAACAGGTATCTCTGAGTTATAAGAAAATGTAGCCTGTACTTGTTTTTTATGCTTCTGCTATACATTTATTTCTATGTGAAAACTGTCATCCATCTGTCTATCTAACTCTTTTTCAGTTTTTCTAGTTATCTTATACTTTGTTTTCCTTGCCGTTTGTCTTTTCTAGACATGGTCAGTTCTCAGCTGCAACTACATCGGTATCATACTGGTCGAGAATCTAGGGTTGTCACTGCTCTTACTCTTTTAAAGTCTCACCTTTTCAAGTAAGCACATTTTCTATTGACATTGTCCTCAGCAATGTAGCTCTATACTTTTTAGTAGATGATAAGGACAAGGAGGTCTAATTTCTTCGAGACTTGTTCAGATACCAAGGTCATGTTCAAGCTGCTTTGGTGCTTGGTGGAGTTGATGCTAATGGACCACATTTGCACACTGTGAGTTGGGTTCAATTCATTAACATTTGAACATATATTGTTTTCTTGTTCTTCATGATACTGATTTTAGTTTTGGAATTTATTTCATTGCACAGATCTACCCTCATGGATCAACAGACACCTTGCCATTTGCTACAATGGGTTCTGGTTCCCTTGCTGCAATGTCTGTTTTTGAGTCGAAGTACCGTGAAGGGCTGACAGTAAGCGAGTCTATTGTCTCTTCTATATGATTGGAAGTGCTTTTACCATCAACTTTGGTGTATCTAACCTCTGTGGAATTAAGTCAAAAATTCATTTTTCTGTCATCACTGACTTAGTCTACTTTGCAAAAGATTCTTCTAGTTTGGTTGTAATTGTGTTTTCTGAGATGAAGTTCATTGTTCTAATTACCAGGTGCTGGTTTTTGGTTGTTGAAGATTATTTAATGTTTCTGTGGATAATGATTTTCAAATACAATTTTCTACAGAAAGAAGAAGGAATAAAATTGGTGTGTGAGGCTATTTGCTCTGGCATATTCAATGACTTAGGAAGTGGAAGCAATGTAGATGTTTGTGTGATAACTAAGGTTTGTGGTTTAATTTTCTTTTTTGTTTGAATTTTTTTATCCCTTAACCTAGACCAGTGTCACTAACTGATTTTAATTATGCTTGTTTGTCTAGGGACAAAAAGAGTACTTGAGAAACCACCAGTTACCAAATCCTCGCACCTATGTCAGTTCCAAAGGATTTTCATTTCCCAAGAAGACTGGTTAGTAATTCTATCCTAAGAATCATTAGCCGTCTAGAAGTTAATTGACTTATATGCTCTTATCTATTGATGAATGAAGCTAACTTTGGATGGTTTAAAGTATTAATTGGTTATAGTAAATTTGTAAATTTAATTCTTAGTTATTTGCACTTTGTTTGGTTTATATTAAATTTTCCTCTCCTTGATTGGGTAAAGTTTTTCACTTGTTCTCTGGGCCCAATATAAATTTCCTTTGAATATAGATTGGATTTGAAGAAATAGATACAGTGGCAAGTTGAATCCAACAATTAGCCAAGTCAACAGAGAATAAATGAAATGTCTCAATCTCCTTTTAATATGTACTTATTTTCTATTTCTTTCTCCTTTTAGTAAAGAAGCAATGCAGTGTCATTTTACTGTTTCTGATTTTCACTTAACCATTTCTTAAAAAATTCAGCAGAAGATTATGACACTTTGGTGTCTCTGCTAATGACAATTATTTGAATGCAGTTAATTGTTACAATAATATTTAGGATGTATGAAAGGTTTGTGACTATGGCAAGTGTGCCTAATTGTGTTAAATGATTACCAATTTATTCGCTGATTCATTTTATATACTATTCTTTCGTTTCTATTCAAGAAGATGCATCAGGCAAGGACAATCAATACTATCTATGTTCTGCATGCAAATTGATGCATCCATGAGTTATTGATCATCTGATACCATCAAATTTTCATGGTTGCAGAGGTTCTATTGACAAGGATCACACCATTGAAAGAAATGGTGGAAGTGATTGAAGGAGGAGATACAATGGAAGAATAAGATTTTTGATTCAACTCCATGTTGCAATTTGAATGAATTTCTATTATACTTCCTTTGCTTTAGATCTCTTTGTGTAGAGTGATTTGAATGAACTGTTTCAGGTCTAATGGTCAATTTCAAACTTTGGTCTATTATGTTTGGCAGATTCAAGCTCGAAATCCATAGTGAGTGCCTTAAATCTTGTGACATGCCTTAAATTTTTAAATTTTAAAAATTATTTGAGGTTTAAAGGTATGAGTATTTTGAAATTGAGAAAGATACACAAATGACAATTAACAATTAACCTTCTTAAAAGTTAACCTTCCTGTAACAATTAACAATTAACCTTCTTCAAGTTAACCATCATGTCACTTCTCTAATAGGTGATTTCCCCTAAAACGGGAAACCTTCTTAAAGGTTTTTTTTTTGGGGTGAAAAACCTTCCTAAAGTTTAGTGTAACAGTTAACCTTTCTTTGGTATTGTGTTAGGTGTAAACTATTGATTATGTTACACTTAACCCAGGGGTGCTTTTGAGTGTAACACAAAACTCTTCCTCTAGGAGTAATTTTAGTTATCTAAGAGGTTTAGAGTTATATTTGTCATTTCAATGGATATTGGGGTAGGGTAGAATTAGGAAAAAAAAAATTTGATTGGTTTCCTGTGAGTAGTTAATGCGTTAACCATTTAACGCCTATTAAATTAGGTGGGTTAAAACTTAAATATAATGGACGGCTTAAGGATTAAGTTCTTCTAGAGCTTTTAGGGTATTTCCACCATAGAATTCCTAAAGATCCATGAGGTTTTGGGTTCAAAACTACTGGTCAGCACCTTGAGGCTACCCCTAAAGATTTCTCCTCAAAAAAGATGCACGGACTTCAAGTACATTCTAGAAAATCTTGAAGCTAAGCTAATGGATTGGAGGAGTAAGACACTATGTTGGGTTGGGAGAGGTAGACTTATCAACTCAGTTATTCATGCCATCCCAAATTATGTCATGTCTTTTTGTAGCATACTTGCCAAAACCTGAAACAAAATGGATGCTTTTGCTCACAAATTTTGGTGGAAACCAAATGGCTTCGAAGGTAGATTCCTCACTCTTTTAGCATGGGATAACCTTTGTAAACCAAAATGCAAAGGTGGACTAGGTTTTAAAAAAAACCAAGGACATCAACAATGCGTTTCTTGCCAAGCTCACTTGAATGATTGCCTCCAAAAGAGACGGTTTGTGTATGTCGATCTTGAAAGCAAAGTACAAGGTAAGACAAGACTGGCTCTGTAAACCCCCACCCAAGACCGCTTCTCCTGTTTAGAAAGCTCTTGAAAGCGCAAAGAAATTTATAGCCAAGAGTGCATGCTATCTTATTGGGGATGGAGCATCAATCAACATATGGACTAACCCTTGGGTGCCATGGCTATAGAACTTCACCCCAATCCCCAGGTTGCAAGCAGATACAGATAAGCTCATTTGCACTGACCCTTGAAAGGAAAGCTTAATACATGAGTTGTTTGAGCCACATTCTGCCCAAGCCATCCTCTCCCTCCCAATCCCAATCAAGCCTAAGAAAGATAAACTCATTTGGGTACCAAACTCAAGAGGTATTTTCTCAGTGAAATCAGCATACCAGATAAGCAGCATCAAGACGCTCAATCCAAAGTGTTGTGGAAAATCAAAGCTTCCAAAAGGATCGAGACCCTTCTATAAAGGATTGAAGGATAGCAACCAATTCTCTGCCCACAAGAGATAATCTAAGCCATAGGGTTCACATGCTTTAGTTGATAATTGCGCAGCATATAATCCCAATAATTAATTTGAAGAATTTACACAGGCAATCAGCTCCAGTATACTAATCTGAGCTTCTTTAATCAAATAACAACCGTTGAAATTTATTTATTTGCAATTTCCTGTGGACTAATATTTGTGAGCATGCTCAGAATTGAGAAACTCCACAATTTGAATCCACGTTTTTTTTTTTTTTTTTAATAGTGAATCCCTTCCCTTGCTCGTTGCTCTAATGTTGATCTCAAAAACTTCCATACGAAATCCTTAACAGTCAAAGCCGAGATCAAGTCTAATTGAATGTTTTTGCGGAACTTGAACTTCTAGTGCTGTCAACAAGCTTGAACCATTGGCTCCCTGGGTCACATGTGTCATCTCTGCTCAATCATTTGCACGTATTTGTGACAATGCTATTGTCGGAGTCTACATCTAGGCAAGCAGTAGAACCATCGTTAACCTTTGATGAGAGATACATTTTAGAATCTGAGACGGTTTGCCATTTTGAATTAGAGCCTGTGCAAATTATACCAAGCTTTGCTGGCTTTCCCAATTCAATTGCTTGTAAGCAGAAATATGTTCCCTTTAATGTTAAAGTTTTCTGGGGTGTGTAGCTCCAGGCTTCAGACTCAGTGCAAGCACCCAATCTCAATGGTTCAGTTAATGATTTTCTTAGGACACAGAGACCAGTTGATGGATGAAAAATTACCTTGTGTAGATTGGCTTCTGATAGTCCTGGCCCTGCAAGTCTCATAAGCATTATTACTCTGTTACTATTGAATCTCTAACTAGTAAATAAACAGGAAAAAAATAATGACAAAGTTTGGTTCTAAACTGATTTGAACCTACCTTTTCTAACTCATAATGTAATGATTTATATGACTATTAATGTGTATTATTAAACAAGTCAAATGACTCATTAAAAAATTCATCTGACTAAAACAACAAATGAATGGTCTCTTTAATCGTCACATCATGAGTCAAAGCAAGATGATTCTAAACCGATTTGGAGTCAAACTTAAAAAGAGCAGGAAGACTGGAATAAAGTTATACCTCGAAAAGGAGATTGGAGAGAAGAGATCCTTTGCAAGAAGGTTAAATTTCGGGTCTCAGTCCAATTCATGTTAAGCGGTCCATGGTACTCATTTAACCCAATTACCCCATCTCTCAAATAATAACTCCAATCCAGGTCAAGTTCAGCTGCAATAGCCAAGAAGCAATTCATATAACTGATGTCATTCACATTATTGGTTCCTCTTTGGTCCATTTCAAACTCGCTCACTAACAATGGCCAACCTTGGTCCAACAAAAATCCTGAGATTCTCATAAAATTATCCACCTCTCTCCCACATACTTGATCTGGGTTGCCAGATTTCCATGCCTTTCCATCTGAGAACCCATTCCAGTTCACCTCATATGCTAGCTTTCCAGTGAATGTGAGGTTTACTTGTTGATTACGGAAAAATGACAAGTCTTTGTCATAACTCAAGCCAGGGAGAATGACAAGAATGTCTGGATTTGCTAAATGCACTGCTTCAGCTCCTTTTTGCATGTACCTGGTTCATTTCATTTAAAAAACTGAAATTAGAATCATGTAGCCATGTAATGTATCTTTCATGTGAATCTAGATGTGTGGTTATTGTGTAGGCTAGGTCCAATGAAGTTCAGTTTTTAAAGACCATCCTGCAAAGCCAAATCTTATTTGTACCTGTACCAATCATTTACGTTTTGTCTGGGGCCTTGGAGCTCATTCCTCAAGCTCATGCCAACCACATTGGAGACACCATTAAAGATGGTGGCCATCCGACTTAGTCCCTTAATCCAGAGATCTGCACTGAAATACTGATCACCGGGCTTGCTGATGTTATTTTCCAATATGACCTTCACATTGTTAGCCCCTAGGCTAGACACAACAGCCTGAGATATAAATTGTGTCAAACATTGAAGTGGGTAAACTTGTATTTGTAATTAATCATGTGAAAAAAAAAAAAAATATATATATATATATATATACACACACACATAGATATAGAGAAAAGTTAAGGACATTGATTTAAAAAATATTTTTAGAAACTTTTTATGACAAAAGAAAAAAGTAATTAATTATTTTTATAGCATTTTATATTTTTCATAAAAGTGGTATCAAAATTTTTCTAAAATTGTCCATTAACAAATGCCCTAAGGGCAACCAATTGACCGGATATATATATATAAGACTTTGATCAATTTATACATCGATTTGATCTAATCTATTGTTAAACTATATTTTAAAGACTACGTTCTTCATGTTCTTGACATGAATCCTAAAGTTCTTATTTATAAATAAATAAAAGAAAAAAAAAAAGGCCATGCTTAAGTTCATATCAATAGGATGTTTTCAATTCATATATGTATGTTTTGTGTATCATTTTAAAGTAAATAAATTAATAAATAAATAAACTTGGAACTTAAGCATTGTATAGATAAGTTAATTATATTTTGATCTTTTTTTCTTTCTTTCTTTTTTTTAATGTTTTACAAGGCATTGCGCACATAAAGAAATAATACAATCATGTCAAGAAATTACATCCAATATATATATATATTTTTTTTGATAAGTACATCCAGTAAAATTTATTTAATACTCTAGCGTTGAAAAGTTAGGTGTAATTTCAAACTAACTTTCTCACTCTTTGAAAATTGTTAGTTTTTTTGTTGTTATTTTAACATTGTCATATAAACTTTTAAAAACTCCCTTTTTTTTCCATGCCATCATTAATTATATATATATATATATATATATCGACTTAATAAATTTTAAATTTAAAAAAAAAAAAAAAAAAAAGCAATCAATAAATTTATTTATTATAATATTTTTGTGGGACCAATCACATAAGTTAGCATGTCAATTTATAAATCTCTTATGGAAGTGGAAAAAGACAAATGTATGCAATGGTAGCCATTGAAAAGTTATCAAGGAGCAAATTGAAAAGTCTCGTTTCTATTAAGCCATTGGAGAGGAGTGAGAAAAAAAAAATTTCCCCTTCAACAAGTAGCTAATGCCTAATGGGGGAGGGGATTTAAAATGGCCAGTCTAATATATATATATATATATAATATGACATCCTTTGACTCTTATAAACTCCATCTAAGATTGTTACATAGAATTTAGAAAGACTATTTTTTTTTTAAGCCATCATTCTAATTTTTTTTTTTTTTAATTTTGATTTTTGGAGTTACAACTTAAAAAAAATACCAAATTATATTAATTTAAATACAGTTTTATGAATAAAGCATCCTAAAACACTAAACATAGCCTAAATTACGTTTGATCTTCTATAAGTGATTGTGTTTGGAATCGTGAAGCAAATTCAGATAGGATAACAATAACAATAACAATTATTCTTACAATAATAGAAATAACCAAAGGTCTTATAATAATAGCAGAAGCAAAAGTTTTATTGTGCAGGACCTGCAGGTCACGTTGACCACAAAGTCCACACCTACCACGCTGAGTATATTGTAGATCAAACCAAACCCATGACCATGAAGAAGCCTAACGTAATTAATTCCCATGTTCTGCTTAGGATCTATTTATATTAAAAACGACACAACCCAAAACATAAACATGCCTGCCCAGTTTATAAAATCTAGAAAAAATGGAATAGGTATTTTACCTGGTAAGCTTTTATGAGGGGAAGATCTATGATGGAAGGGTTGTTAGCTTGGATTCGGGCAATGGATTCAGACAGGCCAAGACTCTGACAGGACTGTCTCACAGTGAGAGAAGCCAGTGAGTCATTGGTGACCAAGAAAAGTGGCCAAGTGAGCCTAACACAGTTGAATCCCATGGAAGCAATCTTCTTGGAGATGGCATCCATGGGCTGCTTGCTAAGGCCATCAGTCACCATGGGTTCCAGATGTGACACCCAATTCACGCATGCCATCTTCACTCGTTGCCCTCCTTCGTCCACAATCCACCTAGAATTGGTGTATAGATGTAGAGCCATGACTGGCTTGCTTTGAGTTTGAGGTATGGCAGTGGGAAAGATTACCAGAAGAGATAGAAGGGAGAAGAAAAAGAACCTCTCCATATTTTTGTTTTGACTGTGGAGCTGTTTGGGGGATGAAAGAGAGCTGAAAGGCCTTATATGGTGCCATGATGGCCGCAAATCTAACAAAAGGAAAAGGAAACAATTGAATAGTAAAAGGCTTTCTGAATCCTGTCCATTTTTTCTCCCTATTTTATTAGGCTCTTGTGACAAACTATTTAAAGAAAGTTTTGTCACTTCTTTTATCCCAAATTGCTTAACTTCTATTTTATTTTGAGATGTCTCAAAATTAAGTCATGATTGAAATGTCAAATCTCATTATTTTATTAACATTTTCATTATATCTCATTAGAATTTACTAGTAGTATTCTATTAAAATTTGATTTGAAAATAAAGATTGAATTTGAATGAGGCTTGGTAGCAACATAATTTGAATTTGAAAATAAGTTTGTAATTTACAGCCAATAAAGTGTGTAATTTACAATAACTTTAAAAATTGTTTAATTTGGAAAATTGTTTTTTTTTTATAAACATGCTTGTTTAAATTTTTGAAAATTTTGTTTAAGGGTAAATTAGGAAACTTCTAACTTTTTTTTATACAAGATAAAAATGTTACTCTAACTTAATCTAAGTGTATATGTGTGTAAAGCTCTCTCCTGGAGACTTGAACCCCAGCTCTTACCCCCCACACTTCAAAAACACTTAGGATACGTTTGGTACACTGAATGTGGATTACAACAGGAACGGTAATCTTTATTACCAAGAATAAAATGTGCTGTAATAAAAGAACTAAATATATTTATAAATTTAGTTGTGAGTTGTAATATTAAAATAAAACTTAAGATTTATATTAAGTAATATTTTACTTATACAATTTTATTTTCTAGAAAATAATATTTTTTAAATTTGAGGGAGAGATAAGTTTTTTTTTTTTCTTTTTTTTTTTTCATAATTGTTATGTGCGTAGAGAAATTTTTTTTATTTGGAAATATATAAATATTATAAATTAATATACTTACTAAGAAATAACTATTACAATCATTTTAAAGAGAAATAATTATTCTTCATTTTAATTAATAACTATTCATAAGAAATGACTATTCCATGTAATAAAAATATAATCAAACTATTGAAAATCTAAACCATAGGAATAACTATTATATTACAGTGCCTATTACAGTCTACCAAACATGCCCTTATACTTTTGAAATGACTATTGCACCAAGGGTGTGCGGTGGTAAGAAACTTTCTAACTTATTTTTTTTAAAAATAAGACATTTAATTATGTTCTCCTAAATATTTGGGTTTTCTAAGTAAGCCAAACAAATTGAGATGGAGGTATTACTACATTTATTAGTTTTATGAAATACATAAAAAGCTGTCAAAACTTCTCATTTTATTAACCCATTGTCTTCTTCTTTGTGTCTACCCCCATCACTTACCTTCTTTTGTAGGTTTAGAGAGTCCCGAACAACCCACAAAAGATACATTTGTCTTGTATTATTTTATAATTATTTATCAAAAAAATTATTTTATCATAAAAATTGTGTTGTAAACGCATCCGAAACATTAGATTTTTTTTCTTTTTTTGGAAATTTTGACGGCATGACATTTACAAGTCCAACATTCTTCCCTCTTTCTATGTAACTTTTTATCCTAGGTTTTTAAGATATGGACTTGCAAGAGCATTCATATTGGGTGTCCTAAAACACCAAAATTGCTATTTTAGAAAACTAAAAACTTGCTACATCAAGTGTGCTAAACTAAAAAAAATTGCAAATGAGCTACAATAAGAGCATCAGCTATGAAATTCGGATCCTTCCTAAGATTGGTGGAAGGGTCTTTCGTACAGAAGAATATTATCCAAAAAAAAAACCATATCCAATATTATATGATTTTACAAACCATTAAAATAACTAATATTATGTAGTAATCTGATTATTTGATTGTTAATTTGTTATAAAGTTTTTTTTAAGAGATAATTACAATATACTATTAATCTCGTAGCTCAAATCATTTCCCCCCTAAACTCCTAAGATGCCAATTCAATTACAAGCTAATATGTGGGTTATAATTAGCTGAACTAGTAAAGTCAAAGCAGATGCCATAAGTTGAAATTTTATCAAAAAAAAGTGACAAGCTAATATATTCTAAAAGTACTTAAAAGTAATAACTATTAAGGCATATCATTTTGAAATAGTTATCTACTATTCAAATAATCTATCTTAAAATTAGAAAGAAACAAGGAATACAAGATTTCTTAGCAAATAGATGAAGATATTACCTTAGTTGAATATAAATTTTGCCAATATAGATCAAACTATTAATAAAGTCACACTTTACTGGAAATTAAATGTAGCAAAATCAAATACCATCGTCAATTTGCATATGTATATTTCTATATAAAAAAATTGCATATGTATTTATAAATACTCCTTCCCAAAAAAAGTTGTTGTCCTCATCTTATCCTTCCAATAAGGTCAAAATATTTGAGTAGCTTTTACACCTTCAAATCTTTTATACATATCAAAAGTCTTGTAACTTAAATTGTACATCTCAATATAAGAAGTGCTTGAGGGTCTAAGAAGAAAGTAATTCTAGTTGCGAGCTTAGCAGTATATTATAACTTTCTCAAAAAAAAAAAAAAATATATATATATATATATATATACATACACACACACACACACACACACACACACACACACACACATACATGTGGGTTTAAATATAAAAAGCAAGACATAGATATAGTACTTAAGTGTTGTTCCTTAGGTTCTCCTTTTAAGATTCCGTCATGTGGTTTTTTTCTCATGAGATGAAAGTGTATTTTTTTAATTAAGTAACCACATGGCATAATCTTAAAAAGGGAACTAAAAGAACAGCATCTAAGATATTGTATATAAGTTTTGTTTAAATATAGAAACAATAGAAAATATAATAAATTTATAGATCCATAAAATCATTAAAAAATATCAAACCCTCTAAATCAGGATCTTAATTATTGAGATTCTACATATTTATTATTTTACTTAATTTGAGTATCATTTTGAACTTATCAGATAGTAAAATCTTAAGCTTTTAAGATCTAAATCAACATTTTAATAAAAGAGACCTAGCGCCAACTCATGCCCAGGTGATATTTATCTTCTTTTTTCAAGAAGGTGATATATATCTATAGGTACACATATTCAAGCTCACTGATTAACCCAATTAAAGATCCATGAGGAAGAGCATGCATGAAGACAGCTCAAAGCCATACAGAGCTCCTGGGTATGTACATGGATTACGTTATTAAAATTCCCTATTATCGTGTGCTTGGGTGGAGTGATTACTATTTAGATAGAAATTGACGCATGAATAGATTTAAACTTCTATCATTTAAAATCCCAGTAATCGTCAAATTCATGATTTTAATAAAATGATGGCATTGTAAATTTACATTTATTTGAAAACATGTTTAATATTTCATTTTATTTCTTTTTAATATTTTCAATTTTATTGTTTTTGAAAAATTAGCCAAAAATGCAAAATTGAGCCTCTAAATTTCACATTTTGTCATTTCAATGCTCTAAATTTCAGTTTTTTCATTTCAGTCCTCTAAGTTTCAAATATAGTCAATTCAGTTCTCCATTAGGCTTCTGTTAAGTGCTGCTATCTATTAACCAAAACAACACTGTTTTGGACTTTTTTTTTTTCAATTTCTTAATTTAAAAAAACTGAAAAATATTAATTACAAAAAAAATTAATAATAAAGAAAGAAAGAAAGAAACTAAGAGGAACGATGTCATTTCCCTGCCAACTAAAAAACAAAATAAAAAAACCCCACCCCACCGATATGATACCCTAGCTCAGATATCAGTTACTTTAATTTCATCCGAAATTTGAGCCTTCAAAGTTCAAATTCAAAGGTGGTAGGTAGTTAGACATGGCAAAACGGGCAAGGCAGATCAGGTCGGGTCAATTAGGTTACGGGTTAAAAACGAGTTCAAGTCAATTGGGTTACGAGTCGGGTTGACCCGTATTTTTCACATGAATTTTTTTTTTTAAGAAAACAACATGTATTTGCCATTTAGAAAGTCATGCAACAAATTACTTAATGTAAAATGCATTACTTTGAATTTACCACTTATATCATGAATGAATTACACTTATTTATACTTATTTAATAATTTTACAATTATACAAATCCTAACATTACTATCTAAAACAAAACAAAACAACACAAAGATAAGTAAAACAAATACACAAGTTTTATTTTTATACAATATCAACATCTCAAAATATAAAACAAAATTTCAAATGACTTATTGGATAATTCATTTGACAAAGAATAAAAACATATAAGAAATTTACAATCTTGAAAATTAATTTTATAATCTATTATCAACTGTGGTTGGCACTCTATTTCAATTTGAGATATATACATATATTAAAGTTTGATTGTTTACTTATTTATACATGGTCTCTTTTATGAATATCATGTTATTGTTAAGCAATACACACTGTAGGAAATATCATAATTTATTTTGAAAAGCCGTTTATTTTGGACATAAATTATTAAAAAATAGGTCTAAGCAATCATAATTTATGTTAATTTGATACTTTGACGTCACTATTTTCACACTTGTAAATATTTCTCACACATGTCTACAATTTTAAATCTATGTTTTTAACTGTACTATAACCAGGTTATCTTGACATACACTTTGCATACAATTATGTAAATATCTCAATTGTTTCCTTAAAGCTCACAACAAACAATTAAACCAATATTGTCTTAATTTTATTTTTTTTTTTACCAATTTTTTTTTTTTTTAAAATGGTTCAAGTTGACTCATAAAAAACACAGGTTAGGTCACGGGTCAACCCGTTTTTGCTTCGGGTCAAAAAATGGGATTCGGGTCGAGTCAGAAAATTCTGACCCATTTTGCTATGTCTATAGGTAGTGTTATTTTCTCTAGGGTAACAGGGTTCCAAAAGATCCCTTCTCGAACTTTTGCTATGCTTTTAGTCTTCTAACTTCTGAATTCTGTGAGAGCCCATGGAAAGGAAAAGTGGCTGTACGGAATGCCTCAGATGATGTGGACTTTATAAAGATTGAAGGAGAAGATCTTCGATCTAAGCTCAAGATTATGAAATTTCAGGATTACTTCTTTTTTAAGATTTTGGATGTTTTGTATAAAGTCATAAATATGGCTCTTGAATGCAACCTGAGCACAGATAAGATGATAAAGAAAATTTTCATTTTCATTTAAACTGGCGATCCATTTTTGGGTTGCTGGAAGACTGATAGTGAATCAATCAGAAAGAAATTTGAAATGAATGGCTATGTGATGCCAGATATAGTGTTCTGGAACTTGAAATTTTGCTTGATTCCAATTGTGATTTCAACAGGTGATATGAAAACTTGTTTGGCTTCAACTTCTGGTCATGGTTGGTGTGCATATTCATATTCCAGTACTGCTCCAGATTGGTGCCTCCTCTTTCTTTGGAACCCTGTTACCCTAGAGATAATAACACTACCGCCCTTGAATTTGAAGGCTCAAATTTCAGATGAAAGTAACCGATATCTGAGCTAGAGTATCGTATCGGTGGGGTGGGGGTTTTTTGTTTTGCTTTTCAATTGGCAGGGGGAACGACGTCGTTCCCCTTATTTTTATTTATTTATTTATTTTTGTAATTAACGTTTTTTCAGTTTTTTATTTTAAATTAAGAAACTAAAAAAATAAATAAATAAAAGTCTAAAACAGCGTATTTTGATTAGTAGATGGCAAAACTTAACAGAAGCTTAACGGAGAACTAAATTGACTATATATATTTGAAACTTTTAGAGGATTGAATAACAAAATTGAAACTTAAAAAACTGAAATGACAAAATGTGAAACTTAGAAGGTTAATTTTGCATTTTGGCTTAAAAATTTTCACACATAATGCTTACTAGTGTGTAACCCCATGACATATGCATAGGTACAATTAAAAATAATCATAATTATATAATTCAAATTATACATTTTTTAGAAGAAGTTCAAATTATACATAATATTAACTTACATATTTTTTAAACCATACATGTCTAAAATATATAATGGTTTCTCAATATATATATATATATATATATAATTTAGAATTTAATTGGATTTATAATTAATTTTTACACTACAAAAAACGCGCGTCAAGGCTGCGTTTTGGAGCTGCGTTTTTAAAAAACGCAGCTTCAGGATACTGTTTGAGCTGCGTTTTTCAAAAACGCAGCTCCACCACTGGACTTATAGCTGTGTTTGCTAAACACAGCTATAGACCAGCTCTGAAGCTGCGTTTTCTGAGGTTGAGGCTGCGTTCATCTTGGTAGGACTGAAGCTGCGTTTTAAAAAACGCAGCTCTAGACCCATCTGAGGATTTTTTTTTTTTTTTTTTTAATATATCCCAGAGCTGCGTTCAATAAACGCAGCTTCAACACTTATAACAGAGCTGCGTTTATCAAACGCAGCTCCAGACATGTTTAAGCTGCGTTTAATTAAACGCAGCTCTAGGTTTGCTATAAATTGAAAAAAAAAAACCCTAAATTGAAAAACACAATTGAACCCATTTGAACCTAGCTCACTCTCAGCTCACTCTCATCCTTTGTGATATTCATAGTTTTGATGTTGTTGTTCGCATGGTTGACGAGTAAGCCTGGGAACAGCGTGATTTACTACCCGAATCGGATCTTGAAGGGTTTGGATCCGTAGTCCAGGACCCGGAACCCGTTTGCGTGGATCCATGATGCTATGTCCTCAACGGAACAGGACGTTATCTCCGCCTCAGGATATGACACTGCTGTCTACTTTGTGTTCTTGAGCATTGGTTTGTCTCTCTCTCTCTCTCTCTCTCTCTCACCCTCAATTTCTCTGTCACTTTCTGCTTGTAGTTTTGGTAAAGTTCTAATCTTGTTGTTGTGCTTTTTCATGGATTTTTTTAAAAAAAATATATTTTTTGAAAACTATAATTGTATTGGGTTGATGTAATTCTAGTTCTGGGATGTCATTCTCTGGAAACAATTTTTTTTAATTTTTTTTAATGAAAATTCAATTTTTTTTCCTCCTTTTTGAGAAAAGTGGGTGGCCTTTAGATGTTGTCGTACTTGTGGGAAATGATTTTTTTTTTTTTTCCTTTTTTTAAGTAAGGATGTTGTTGCAATTGATATTTATGGAGAAGTCAAGAGTGTGCTCATATGTGGAAAGACATTTAATGTTCTAAATTGGATTACAAGATATAAACTTTTGATAATTGCCCACAATATAGTTGCTTGACTGTTGAAATTATTTGCAAGTTTTTCTTATCAGAAAAGAAAAAAGAAATCATTTGCAAGTTTCACTCAAATATTGTGGATCTGTATTGCTATTTGTGGGAAGTGACTTTTATTTTTTAAAATATATTTTTAATACCTTTTTTTGAGTAAGGATGTTGTTGCAATTGATACTTATGGAGAAGTCAGTGTGTGCTCATATGTGGAAGTTCTGTTCTCTCTTATTTTTCTGTCTTCTGAAAAAGCTACATTCAAAATTCAAAAAACGAAATAATTTCAAATTCAAAATAAAATCTTAAATGATTTGCCATGAAGCTTTCACACACATGGAGGGTCAGAAAGAATTTGTGCAGATTGACCACAATGATTTGTTTCCTTATCTTCTTGTCAATATTGGATCTGGTGTTAGTATGATCAAGGTACCTTCGTCTTTTTTGTTTTTGTTTTTCCTCTGCAGTTTATTAACTGATAATTGCTAAGCTAAACAATGGTAATAACTTTCTAAATTAATCTATGCTTTTGATTTGAGTTGGGGTAGGTTGATGGGGATGGGAAATTTCAGGGGGTTAGTGGGACAAATGTTGGTGGTGGTACTTATTGGGGGCTTGGGAAAGCTGTTAACAAAGTGCAAAAGGTCATCGTGATGAAGTTCTTGCATTGCTTAATTCCATTTTCAGTTTTGATGAGTTGCTAGAGCTGAGTCAAAGGGGAGATAATAGGACCATAGACATGCTTGTTGGAGATATTTACAGTGGTATGGATTACTCTAAGGTATATGTTAATCTTAATTTCTATTCCTTCTATTCTAGAATTTATAATCTGTCTGTGCCATAGAAAATCCTTAGGTTCTTTGAATTGATCCAGATATTTATTTATAGATTGTATTAGCCAGAGTTTTTTTTTTTTTAATAATTCATTACTAAGTATTTTCCAACCTTAAATCTTTATAGATTGGTCTCTCTGCATCAACTACTGCTTCTAGTTTTGGCAAGGCTATTTCAGAAAACAAGGAACTTGAGGACTACGGACCAGAAGACATATCCCTCTCTCTCTTACAAATGATTTCTTATAATATTGGCCAGGTGAGTTGTGTAATTACAGGATTTTATTATGCAATTTTCCTAGCAAAAATTCAATTAAGCAATTGTCATTATACCTCATCCAAAGTATATGTGTTAGAAAAAATAAGATGTTATACCATCTTATTGGATTTTCTTTTCTTTTTTAATGTAAAAATTGTCCATTTCTTTACTTAAACAAAAAAAAAAAAAAATTAAATATCAATTGTCCAAAAATTTCTTTAAAAAGCTGCCAAAGCTAGCCAAATTACACTCCACATGACATTTACGTTATATATGCTATGATGCACTCTTTGCAATTGAAATTTGTTCCTTAATGACTAATTTTAATTTGTCACATGTTTTATCAAAAGGGTTTAAACTTATTGAGGGCCTAAATCATATCTTTCTTTATGATTATGAGCCCTGTGAAGATAATGGCATTATTGTGAGGGTGATAATGCAGGTTGTGCTGTCATTAATGCTGCAGAGAATGGTGCATCATTTCCTTTGAAAAGAAGGTTCATAAATTGGGTCTAATTGATATCTCTTAAATTCATATAATGGGCTTCTTAATTTAATTTGTTTTTGTATGATGCAATAAGAATTAAGAAAGATAATATCAAGTTTTGGGTGACCCCTTAATGACATTTTAGCTGTTTTGCTTAGCCTAAAGAAGATTTAAAGTTATATAGATTAGCTCTCTTGGATTTTAAGTGCTACATTTCAAATTAGGATAGAGCTTGTTGGAATTGTCTGTGATGCCTATCTAGCTGATACTATTCAAAGAATTTTCCAAATCCTTAGGAGTATCCTTTCTATAATGACTTTGTTTATGCCCGCAACTCTTTGACATTTCTTTATGGCCCATCTGAATAATTTTATCCAGGGTCATTTTGTCATAAAATTGTTGCTACTTAATGTGGTTTCAAGTTTCAAGTTTCCTGCCTTTGATCCCTTTTGTCTGTATCTGTAGATATTAATACACTTGAATATGTGTTCTAGTGAATGTTGTATATTGTTTGCATGCCTGAGTGGTTCTTGAAACTAATTTAGATGAATATTTTCACCTATTACATGTGGGGTATTTCTAACTGAAATTTCTGATTGTATTTGCAGTGTTGCATTATTGAAACTTGCAAAGATGAATTATTGTGGTACACAACAAGGTAGTGAATGTTGTAATTTGCTCACTTAAAAAGATTGTGGAAGTGTGAAAATTAATAGCTTCTGCCATGTGTTTGTGTGCATATATTTTTATTGAATGGCTTCTGGATACTTAAGTGCTTTAGTGTTTATGATTTGGTTTGAGGATTATGAGGAGCTGTGGAAGTTGGGTGCATAATGCTTTGGGCTTATTTGGTTTCTTCTCATAAGGATGTGTAGATCATCTAGTATAATGGCTTGTGTCGCTGTGTGCATCATGTATTGGTTTTGATTTTATTTATTTTCTGGCCCAGATGGATGTCTACATTGTCAACTTTGCTTTGGTATTTCTTCCTTTTTCTATGCTTTTTGTGTAAGGGCTTTGTAGTATAGGATGCAAGTAGTGATTTGTTGCTCAGCAAAGTGGGAAGCTCAAAAGCTCCACTTGTTTGGGGGGCTATGGCACTTTGTCTAAGCATTGAAGTGAAATTTGATATAATGCTTGTTATAATTTATGAAATTTAAGTTTTCTGGGAGGGCACAAGCCTTAACGTTAAGGTGAGAAGTTAGACCTAAATGTGAACTTAAGGTTTGGGGTTGAACCTAATATGGATTAAACATTAATCTTTGTTTAGAACTAATTAATTTAAGTAATGTCGCGGTCTGATGCATTTTCTCTATTTGGGGCTTACAGGGTAATGCCTGTAGAGGTTATTGATTTATTCTTTGTTGGATTTCAGGTTTGTTTGGATGTCATAGTAATTTGGAGTTTATAGGGTGAGACTTGTGAAGGTCATTGATGTGTTTTATGATGGAAAGTTTTGTTTGGATGTCATAGTAATGATTCTTCATGGAATTTTACTCAATGGTAAGTATGATGTGGACTTTATGAAGGGAGAGGAAAATAAGACCTTTGTTTTTGTAGTGTTGGGAATTGTTGAGTGTTGGCAATTTGTTTTATTGCTTCCAATTGGTAGCATCTGTTGAGTGGTGGCAAGAATTACAGGTCTTGTTTTGGGCAGGAATGTGTTTAGGAAGGGAATGAAAAAAAAAAAAAATTATTACCTATAGCCGCGTTTTTAAAAACGCGGCTAAAAAGACCAAATATTGGAACCTATGGCCGCATTTTAAACGCAGCCCAAAGTGGGTCTATAGCTGCGTTTTTACAAAAACGCAGCTATAGGTCTCAGCTTACAAAGACCAAATATTGGGACCTATGGACGCATTTTAAACGCAGCCCAAAGTGGGTCTATAGCTGCGTTTTTACAAAAACGCAGCTATAGGTCTCAGCTTATGGGTCGTGGGAAAACGCAGCTATAGGGGGTATAAAACGCAGCTACAGGGTGATCTGGAGCTGCGTTTATAAAAACGCAGCTCTAGGTCCCGCAGGGGGGCTATAGCCTCGCCGCATAGGCTGTGTTTGGAAACGCAGCTATAAAAACGCAGCTATAGGCTATAGCTGCGTTTTTCAAATGCAGCTATAGCTCTCTTTTTTTGTAGTGTTAGTTTTTGTACCCAATAATTTACTTATCACAAAAATAAATAAAAATAAATAAATAAAAAATTAGATGCACACTTGGCGCAAAATTGGATTTTAATTGAAATCCAATCTATAATCTAATCGGATTTTGACTCTTTCATTTTTACACTCAATAATTCACTTAGTACAAAAATTAAAAATTAGATGGGACACGTGGCGCAAAATTGATATTCAAATTAAAATCTAGTTGGATTTTCTCTAAGTTTTAGCTTTTATTACAAATATGCCATGTTAAGGACATATTTTATGTAAATTGGCAAATCCTTTTTGACAAAACGCACTCTACTTGTAATTGGGTAGTTCTAGGTGTTTTTAATACTTCAAGAAATCTTGTTTCAAGATCAAGTGTTGAAGTCATCAAGTCTGTCCAAGAAAAAGCAAGCTGAAGTGCAAGTTCATTAAATCTCGACACCTCTCGATAGCTACCTCGACACCTGGCTATCTGTCGAGATCTTCAGCTGATTCTTATCGCAATCTCGATAGCTTCTCGATAGCTGGTCGATCGATCGAGAAAGTTTCTGTCCCCTCGACACCTTCTCGACACCTCCTCGATAGCTGCTATCTATTGAGATTCATTAAATCTCGACACCTCCTCAACACCTCTCGATCGATCGAGGTTACGGGAAATCAGAATTTTCAGCTTTTTGATTTTTGGGCCAAGCTTATGTATTTGAGTAGGGTTTCTTTTCTTACAACCCTAGACTTATATAAGGCTTATTTTAAAGGCCGTCACACAAGAAAATAAGAGAATACAAGGATAACATATTCAAAAGGTTATTCTCTCTAAAAGAAGCTACTGCGTCTTTACGCCTTAGGGTTTTGTAACCAAGTGCTTCTTAATCTTCATTGTTGATGAAGTGAAGAACTTTGCAGCCAACATTCTTCTTCCTCAAGTTGGTGAGTGAGTCACGTACTGGGATTCGTGCAAAGGAGTTAGTCACGTATTGGGATCCGTGCAACAAAAAGAGTGGCGTTCATATATTGAAGAGTTCAGAGGTTCTGAAGCGGTAGAAGGTTTCTGCTGTGAGTTCATCTACGGGGATTGTAGAGTCTAGGGACAAAGGTTTTGTACTAGATCTGAAACTTCTCTTTACTATAGTGAATTGCTTTTCGGGAAGGTTTCCCCCCAGGTTTTTACTGTGAAACTGGTTGGTTTCATTGGTTTTCCTGGGTCATCATATCTTGTCTTATTTACTTTTCCGCTACATTCATTATTGACATGATATTGATGTTTGTTTGTTTTAACAAGTTTGATTTATAATAAATCTAATTAACAACTTGGGTTTAAAACTTGTTAATTATTTCAACCGGGGTCTATATTTCCCAACATGCCATTATATCCATTTTTACAAAAAAAATGAAAATGGTGAAAGGTGTTTTCGTTTTCTGTATTCAAATTCACTTTTTTAAGATATTGAAAATGAAAACTGAGTATAAACTTGCAAACCAAACCAATTTTTTGTAGTGGGTCCCACAGAAAACTAAAAAAGAATACAGAAAACTACACTGTTTTTCCTTTAACCAAACAGGCCCTCAATGTCTTACTCATGTACCAAACGGGCTTCCCATTTCATCACCTCCAAGCATGGAAACGGATTTGGATCTAGTGCAATTACCCCCACTCATTCTCGCATCAATTTTTACCTCTCTCATTTTTTTAATTTTTACTTTTTAACTTTTTTCAACTTTTTTTTATTCAATGGTTGAGATTGAAAGTTGTTTTTTTCAACTTCCAATCTCAACCCTCCATTGCTATTGCATTAGGTGCAATCCCTTAGGTAGAGTATTGCAATTGATCTGAATCCATTGTAAATCAATGACTCATGTCACGTATGAACATTTTAAAGTTTATTTTTATTTTTATTTTTTAATCTTACATGGCACAGTTTACAGTTGACATGGCATGAAAAATCATTTTTTATTGTTTCGTTTGACACATCACCTTTTTCCATCTAGGGGATAACGGCAGAAACCAAATTGACATAGCATTGAAAAGGTTAAATACCAAATTGACACAATTAAAAGATTAGGGACAAAATTGAGATATGATTTAAAGGATGGGGACAAACTTTGTAATTTACCCTTCTTTTAAAAAAAACAGTCATCTTGTCATGATCATTTTTACTTAAATATCTACCCAAATAAAAATATTTCATATGAAGATACTATTGTAAACAAAACACAAAATTTCATATAAGCAATTGTTGCTCCAAAATGAGAAAAATTAGAAAGAAAAAAAAAATTGTTGTTATTGGTTGATAATCTTTTAAGAGTACGTTCTTCGCAAAAATTGCAAATCTATCCATCCAAAATTATTATAAAATAAAAAAAATACTAACGAAGTATCATAATTAGGCTTTAATATGTATCATTAAAAGAATTTAAAAAATAATAATAATCTAAATATAAAAACTAAAATATATCACTCATCTAATCATTTTCATTTGGTTAATCATTGCTCTTGTCTAAATAAGTGTTAGTATAGAATTATGAGCATGATCTTTGTTATTGAATACATTAAGATCATATTGATACAAATCAAAGATACAATATGAAATTGTTTTGCAAAAAAAAAAAAAAAAAAAAAAAGAAGAAGAAAAAAACACAAGATGTCATACCAACAAATTGTTACTTAACAATGATTAATTGGATCCATTTGGAGAACAACTTACTTTTGAGAAACTATTGAGAGTACTTTTTCTGCAAAAAACTACATATTTGTCTAATCAAAAGAATTAATTAAAAAATAAACCAAAATTAGCAAAGCCATATAATTCAAAAATTATGAACTCAAACTCAAATCAAACCGAAGTGATACATAGAGAGAACCTGTGATTGGAAATGAATACACCAAAATGCTTGAATTACATAGTATACCGATCTGCCACGAAGAGAAACAAATGGAATGTGTCAATTAAATCAACAATAACAAAAAGAAAAATTAGTAAACAAAACAAAATCAAAAACAAAAATGGTAGAAACTATTTATAAATTAAAAAAAAATAAAAAAATAAAAAATCCACTAAAAGAGAAACAAAAACAAAGAAAAGAGATTATTGACCTTCTTTTTTTTTTCTTTTTTTTTTTGGTTATCGATAGAATATGGAATGAGTGGAAGAGAGAGTATCAAGAAAAAAAAAACAGGATAGATGAAGAATAGTTTCAGAAAGAATAATTTTACTTTATCTAATTAGAAAGTCAAGAAGACAGTAGTTGAAGGACATGAAAATTTTGAACAAAGTGAATGTGGAATTTAAAATTTTTCTAAAGGAGAGAATTTAAGAATGAATAAAGGGAATGAAATGGAAAATTTAATCAGGCATAGGTTGAATGAGATGAAAGAGGTTGAATAAAGTGAAGAAAAAAAAATGGGAAAGAATAATTACATTTTTTTTTTTTAGAAGAAGGAAAAGATAATGACATGGTGCAATAGGAGATTTGCAAAATTTATTGCAAGGCCGCTATTATTATATATCGATTATAAGTTGTAATCTTTGAGTATTTACCATGTTTAAAAATGAATTTGACTTTTTCATTTTAATTTTGAATAACTTTATTACAATCATAGAATACATTGAGCCAAACCTTGTTTGAAATTGAATTGTATTTTTCTATTTTAATTTTTTGAATAACTTTATTACTATTATAGAACAAATTAAATTACAAAATATTAATTTTTTACGGTTTTGAATAAGAAATTCTATAAGAAAATTTGTAAAAAGACCTCACAAGGTGAACATTCAAGGGAGAGGAGTTTAGAATTCTTTAGACTCAAAAATGTTTGGCTAATAGATCTACTCTTGTATGTATGGCAGCCTTTCAGTTTATCTTTTTGGAGCAAGAGTAGGTTTATATAGAGAAAATTGGGTTTAATAGGTAACACAACAAAGCTCATTTATTGTTTAGGTAATTTTGGCTGAGTGAAGGTTTTGTGAACTTCCAGTTTCAGTTTTGGTTGATCAAATGTCAAGTGAGGGTCTTCCAA
The DNA here is from genome assembly GCA_019022515.1 of Quercus aquifolioides. Taxonomy (NCBI): domain Eukaryota; kingdom Viridiplantae; phylum Streptophyta; class Magnoliopsida; order Fagales; family Fagaceae; genus Quercus; species Quercus aquifolioides. The sequence goes on from CM032326.1 coordinate 216,824, forward strand.
AAATTGATTTTTTGAGATTCTACTTCTTGACTTGATATAATACAAACCAAACTTAATTTAGCCAACAATCTAAAACCTAACAAGATTGAATTATCACAGGGTCTAATAGTAAATTTTAAACCTCTTCTATTATTTTTGGCTGATTTAAGTCAGAAATCCTTATGAGTGACCTAATCTTATGGACGTGCCTTGGATTATTAAAAAACATTTGAGGTTTAAAGCTGATCTCAACAACTTCCATATATACAAAATACTTACATCGATAAGGATAAGCGAAGGCCGTGTCTAGCTCAAGAGCGGGACTTGTATAACTTGAATTTGTGCTGTCAACAAGCTTGAACCACTGGCTCCCTGGGTCACACATGTTATCTCCACTCAAGCACTTGCAACTGTTTACAACAACTGTATTTTCGGAATCTACATCTAGGCATGCTCTGGAACCATTGAAAACCTTCGATGAGAGATGCATTTTAGAATCTGAGATGGTTTCCCATTGGTAACTAGAGAGGGCGCAAGTGTAACCCAACATTGCTGGTTCTCCAAGTCTAAATGCTTCTATACAAAAATCTGTTCCCTTTAATGTTAAAGTTCTCTGTGGTAGGTAGTTCCAGGCTTCGGATTTATTGCAAGTGCCAAGCTTGAGGGGCTTATAAATTGATTCTCTAAGCACACAGAGACCTGTTAATGGATGAAAAATCAAATTGTGTAGATTATCTTCTGGTAGGCCTGGCCCTGCAAGTCACATGAGTGCAATCTTGGTTATGTTACAATTGAGTCTCTAACCAACTTATGATCTCAGACTTAAAGTTAGGAACCAAATTAAATTGCAGCTGTGAAGATTTGATTTTGAGAAAGTATGGAATACCATCATACCTCGAAAAGGAGATTGGAGAGCAGAGATCCTTTGCAAGAAGCTTGAATTTCGATTTTCATACCAATTCCAGTCAAGCACTCCATAGTACTCATTGAACCCAATTACCCCCTCTCTTATATAATAACTTCCAACAAGTGTCCATAAGGACCAGTCCAGGTCAAGTTCAGCCACCACACCTATGAAGCAATTCATATACCTGTTGTCATTTACATTGGTTCCTCTTAGGTCCATCCCGAACCCACTCACTAACAATGGCCAACCTTGATCCAACAAAAATCCTGACAATCTCATGAAATTATCCACCTCTCTCTTACATACTTCATTTTGGTTGCCAGATTCCCATGCCTTTGCATCTGATAACCCATTCCAGTGCACCTCATATGCTAGCTTTCTGGTGAATGTGTGGTTTACTTGTTGATTGCGAAGAAATGACAAGTCTTTGCCGTTACTCAAGCCGGAGATAATGACAAGAACATCTGGGTTTGCTGAATGCACTGCTTCAGCTGCTTTTTCCATGTACCTAGTTCATTTCATTTACATATATGAAATCAGAATCAACACTAAAATTAAACCGAAAAATCAATTCCAATGTCACAAATAAGTCCTGCCTTTAAAGACCATCTCCCACAGCTCACTTACCTATACCAATCATTCACATTCTGTCCGGCGCCTTGGAGCTCATTCCTCAAGCTCATGCCAACCACATTGGTGACACCATTAAAGATGGTCGCCATCCGAGTTAGTCCCTTCATCCAGAGGTCCGGATTGAAATACTGGTTGCCAAAGAACCCATTACCATCAGAGCTACTGGGCTTGCTTATGCGATTGTCCAAGATGACCAGCACATTATTTGCCCCTAGGCTAGACACCACAACCTGAGATATAAATTGTCAAATATAAGAGGGGATAAACAGGTCTCTTCATGTAACTGGAATATATTACATATACATTGATCATTGATCAAATTTTATTGTATAGGTCAATTTGACCATTTAAGTCCACACTAAGCTGAGTTTATTCTAGATCAAACCAAACCCATGAAGAAGCCTAACGTTAAATTCCCATGAATTTCATAATATCTATTCAAATATTGAAAACAAGAAATCCAAAAGATAAGGAAGCCAGTTTATAAAATTCTCTTTTCTTCTCTCGCATGTTGACGATGTCATAATTTTTTTTTTTAAGAGGTGTAGGTATTTTACCTGGTAAGCTTTTATGAGGGGGAGATCAATGATGGAGGGGTTGTTGGCCTGGATTCCGGCAATAGATTCAAACAGCCCAAGACTCTGAAAGGACTGTCTTACAGTGAGAGAAGCCAATGAGTCATTGGTGACCAAAAAAAGTGGCCAAGTGAGCCTAACACAGTTGAATCCCATGGACACAATCTTCTTGGAGATTGCATCCATGGACTGCTTGTTAAGACCCTCAGCCACCATGGGTTCCAGATGTGACACCCAATTCACGCATGCTAGCTTCACCCGTTTCCCTCCTTCGTCCACAATCCACCTTGAATTTGTATATAGAGGTAGAACTATCGTAGGCTTGCTCTCATGAGGCTTGCTGATCATAGGCTTGCGAGGGAGAGAAATTAGTAGAAGAGATACAAAGAAGAAGAAGGTGAACAAAAAGATCCTCCTCATATTGAGTTTTTTTTTTTTTGGACAGTAGAAGTGTTCGGATGAAAGAGAGCTGAAAGCCTTTTATGAAAGTAAAAGGTAATGGAAGAAGAAGGAGAACTAAAACAACCTCCCCGTGTTGAGATTGTTTGAACTGTTGAAGTATTGGAATGAAAGAGAGATAAAAAGCCTTAATGAAAAATAAAAAATTTAATAGAAAAACCAATGTTTTCTCTCAATACTTTCGTAACTAATCTTGGTGGTAAGTTTTTGTCCTCCGTCGTTACTTACGATATAGAGACCAAGTCTATTATTAAGTAATGCCACATAAATAACAATTTTACAATATTTTTCATAATATTAAATTGATAGATTTTTATTGATTCTTATACGAATCTATAACTGACTTCATTTTAACATTTGTTATTCATAGTTTGTCACCTCAACCGTTGTGAAATATTTTTTTCTGTAAGTTATTGTGACTCAATACTTATTTTCCACAATACCTTGTCGTTGCGATAATTGCTCTTTATCACAAGATTAGGAGATTAATTGGTTTTTTTGTTATAGCTAAGCATTGTAACTATATATCTTATTCGGTGACATATAACATTCACTCCATAATTATTGCTTTTTATCATGAAGTTAAGACACTTAGTTATCAGTTTTAGAGTGTAAACAAAATTCAAATCAAATCTCTTATTCGAGAGTAAAAAACATACAAATTAAATTAACTAAAACCCCTTATTAAGTTTAATTTTACTATTTTTAGTTCCCATGTTAAAAAATTATGGCATCTAGTTAAAAGGCAAAATTTAGTTACGAAATTGGTTGTAACTTTAGGCTACAAGCTAACAATCTTACTCAATATCTTTTTATTGGAAGTGAATTTTAACAAATTTATCATTGGATTACATCTTCTTCTTATATCTTCCATGATTGCAAAATTTCTAGAAATTAAAAATTAATAGTCATGTCATCAATAAATTGTTTAAATTGCAAATTTTTATAGTTTAAAATTGTGCATAAAATATAAGTTTATATATCGTATAGTAAATAATATATGTTTGACACAAAATTTGACATATATATTAAGAGTGTAAAGAATATGCAATTTAACGGTTAGATTTTCAAAATATATAGTAATATTTATTTTATTGAGTAAGGTTGTAGGCTTGTACATAGCCTTCAGCTACAACTAATTTTGTAGCAAAACTTTGTCCCTAATTAAATCAGGTATGACATACATACAATTTCATAAGAAAATATTAAGTATTCTCAAAGTATGATAACATGGTACTTCTTCTTTTGACACTCATGGTGAACCCCACTAATTAAATTCATGATAAGTTTTACTATGAATTTAAGAGGAAGAGCACTACATTACCATACTCTAGGATTATCTAATACATTTTCTAATTTCAAAGTTAGGGAGCTGGGTTATTATAACACATTAACTTACTTTATGATTAATTATATTGCTAATTTCCATAATGAACCTTTTCTCAGGCAGGTAGTTTATTTAATTTTTGTTAACTAGTAAGTTGCCATGCAATGCATGGATAATATTGTAATAATCTTATGTAAGATGGTTTTGGAGAATTTGTACAAATATTATAGCATAATTGTTATAGAATTTTGTTAGTAATGAGTTTATCATAAGAAGAAACAATTATAAATTGTATGCACATATCCATTATAATTATTCAATTCAAGTAATGAGGAAAAAAAAAAAAAAAACAACAACATTGGAGAAATATTGTAAGATAAAAATTAATATAAAATGTGTCTTTCTCTTTCTCTTTAATTCTAAAACAAAATAAACATCCCAAACATCCACAATCAATCACATCCTTACAAAACCCACAAATCTACAACATTTGACCTTAATATCAAAATTGTCATTGTCATTGTCACTCAATATAAAATGCATGCTCTCCTTCCTTGGTTGTAGCCAACTCATACGGGTTAGGATTAGATGAGACAAGAATGAAAGAGCTAGGTAGGTATTATTGAAAGATTGAAGGTAAATGAAATCATTTTTGGTCTATTGTGACATGGGATAACATAAAAGGCTTTGAGTAGGTATATATAAAGGAGTAGAAATACAAAAGGTGAAAATGGTGAATTGAAATGCAAAGAATTTTGTATGTATATGTGAGAGAGGAATAGTCTTGAAACATTGAACTAAAAGATACAAAGAATATTTACATTTTAATTAGAAAAATCTTGAAACATTGAACCAAATAAAACAAAAAATCAATATTTAATTTGTTCTTATCTCTGATGTGACACTTGAGAATATTTTAATTCTCTTTACATAGAATGCACCACTAATCAATATATATATATATATATATATATATTGATTAGTACAATTAAATTAAGTACAAAATCTTCTCCAAAAAAAAGTACAAAAATACATATAGGCTATAGCTATATAACGCAAGGCACAATTTTAATTTTCCTGCCTACCCGTTGAATCTTGGGACCTAAGATGATAACTAAATTGAGACCTTTTATATATATATATATATATATATATATACACACACATATACATTTTAGTTAAAAAATAATTTTTTACATACAATCTATTCTTCTCGCTTTTTAATATGAAATTTTATTAATTAAATTTTGGAGGAAATTACTCTTTATTACCTTAAACTATACCATTTAGGCGAAAAACTCATTTTAGTCCCTACATTTTCACACGATTCTCACTTTGGTTCCTAACTCTTTTTTTTCACCAATTTGAGTCTCTATTCTAGAAAACGCGTCTCATTTTTGTCCCTGACATTACATCAGAGATGGAAATTGCACAGCTAGCAAACGGAATAAATTAAAAATATTAAAATAATACCCACAAATGCCACGTCAATTTTTTTAAACAAAAAATTAATTTGTAAATTTTAACTAAATGAAAAAAAGGAAAAAACTAAAATAAAAATAAAAACCTAGAAAAGTAAGAAAATTCAAAAACCCAAAAAATTCAAAACCCAGAAGGAGAACATGAACAAGAACAAACCCAGAAAATTATTTTTTAATCTCACTCTCTCTCTTCGTCTCACTTTTAGAGTTTCTCTCTTTCTCCCACGCTCTCTCCTCTCTTCCTCTCACCTTGAAAGTTTCTCCTCTCTTTCAATATTGGCTTTTGGGCCTCAAATCGGCGTGGAACAGATCAGCATGGAGGCTTTGGGTGGGTGGGATTCAGATCGCCGTGGTCCGGTGTCTACTCATGGGTAGTCGTGGCTCACCGTGGGTGAGGTGGTTGTGGCTCGTCGTGAGTCGCCATGGGTGGGGTGGTCGTGGCTTGCCATGGGTGGTCTTGGCTCATTGTGGGTCAGTTGGATTTGATGAGTTGGCTGGGCTAGCTTCAATGGTTGTTGGGTTGGTTTAGTTGGTGGGTTTGTGGCTCGGCAGAACTGAAGGGTATGGATCTTGGGTCTTGCGTGGGTCTCTCAAAACTGAAGGATATGGATCTTAGTGGTTGTTTGTGGCTCAGTAGTGGGTTTAGGTATGAATCTCAGTGGTTTGGGTATGGAGGTTTGGTAGTGACAGTGGTATGAATTTTCTGGGTTTGTTCTTCTCCTTCTCCTTCTGAGTTTTGAATTTTCTAGGGTCTTGAATTTTCTTACTTTTCTGGGTTTTTATTTTTATTTCAGTTTTTTCCTTTTTTTTCATTTAGTTAAAATTTACAAATTAATTTTTTGTTTTTAAAAAATGACGTGGTATTTGTGGGTATTATTTTAATATTTTTAATTTATTCCGTTTGCCAACTGTTCAATTTCCGTCTCTGATGTAACATCAGGGACAAAAACGAGACGCATTTTCTAGAATAGGAACTAAAATCAATGGAAAAAAAAAAGTTAGGGACCAAAGTGGGAATTGCGTTAAACTGTAGGGACTAAAATGGGTTTTTCGCCTACCATTTATTACACTTTATACCCTAAACTTTTTTAATGCACATTTTGCACTCTAAACTATGACCCTTGTTACACTTTGCACCCTTAAGTTTTTCACCCTAAACTATGAAATGGTGATGATTAAATTCCAACTACTTAAGTTTGTTTTTGCTCGATGGGGCCTACCCCTCATGTGAAAGAAGGAAACAATGCTCCCGGACTACACAAGCAATGTGTGAGTGTGATAAGGTTGAGCTGTCACATGGATATAGCTTGTGAAGAAAAAGTATTCTTTTGAAAGGTAGATGATTTTATGGAAAAGTTTAATACCACAACTTCTTGCCACAATTGTGACATGGCAGTGTATATGATTGGTGAAGAAAAAATAATTGGTCCATGTGTAAGTGATGATTAACCAAACACAGTCTATCACATCAGAATTGTAGCAAAAAGATTATGAAATAATTTGCGGTGATTTTATAGATAGGTGATTTTATAGATAGAGTGTCGGTCACTAATAGAGACTATTTCCTGTTTGAAAAGAAAAGCATTCCTAGAGGTTGTACGTGTCATATGGAAGAGGTAATAAGAATATTGAATGATGCTATGAGAGACTATGGGTTGACTGGATATCCTACAACCATAATTGCAGGGTTTTGTGATAGAAAAGGGGGAAGGGTAATTGCGAGGAAGTCCCATGGGTTTTTTGCCCATCCATAGTCATGGAGAACGTCTAACCGTCTAAGGTATAGACTTATAGTCTCCTGTTGAACTTCAGTTGTTCAAAGAACTCTCGGGAAGCATTTTACCAAGAGGAGAACACTAAAGGGAGAGGAAATTTTTAACCACCTAAGGAAACACTAGCCAGATCTATGTTATATATGGTTTTATTAGATTGGATTGTACAAGTGTGTATTGTATGGATGTGTACTGAGACCCATCTCAGGCCTTTACTAGGTCAACTTAGGTGATTTAAAGTGTTGAGTCTCACATTGGATGTTTATTAGGTAGATTTTGAGTATGTAAGTGATTATGAGAAACTTCAATTATAACTTGACTAGCACTTTTAGAACATAGTACATATATAACTAGTATTTCTCAAAGTTGTTATAAATGGTATGAGAGCAAACCTGGTATGCCAACCATGTGGCTCAATTACACCACATCACAACGGGGGAGATTGTGATATTCCAAATTATGTGGATGTGTGGGTTTGCTAGGTAAATCTTGACTATATAAGCAATTACAATGAGTCTTGGCTAGCACTTTTTTGAGTCGTGACCAATATAGAACTCTTTAAGTTCAAGGAGGTTTGGCTCATCTATTTTTGAGTGGTAGCCTCTCTTACTCTCTTGATTGAGCAAGAGTCGAGCAAAGATCCTACTAATTTCCAGTTTGAGTTTCAATCGAGCAAGAAATATATTTTCTTGAACGAGTTTTCTAAAGCTTAATCTTTGAAATTATACTTTTTGGACTTGACTTAATACAAACCAAACTTAATTTGACTTAATACAAACCAAACTTAATTTAAATACAAACTTTACTATATTTTGTTTTAACACAAGAATGTAGCCAACGATCTCAAACCTAACAGATGCTCTGCCACTAGATCTAATAGTCAATTTTAGACCTTGTTCTATGTTTTTTTTTTTTTTTTTGGCTGATTTAAGTTGGGAATCATTCTAAGTGCCCTAATCTTGTGGACATGCCTTAAATTTGTTAAAATTATTTTGTAAATGGGTAATTATTGGATACTCCCGGAGTACCATAAATACGTATTCTTTCATCTCACATAACTGTGAGTCCTACTAATTAAATTTATGATAAGACTCACAATGCATGTGAGAGGAAAAACTACGTATTTATAGTACTCCTGGAATATTCAATAATTTTCCTATGTAAGTTATAAGAATTTGAAGATGAAATAGGAATTGATTTTTTTTTTTTTTTTCTTTCCTAAGCTTTTGAACAATCCATTATTATCACGGAATTAATTGAATCGAGTAGCATATCATGTAAGATTTTGTAACCAACAACATCAATGCTCGGTTTCAAAGGAAAAAATGAGCGGGTATTAGCATGCTATGGTTGATATTTACGCTGCAAATTAGCCCAATAATTAATCTAAAGAAATTAGACAGGAAATAATTAACCTTCATTATTTTATTCTATTTTACAAAATGAAATTTCCTGTGAATGACTTGTTTGGTTGCTTCCCTTTGCCCATTACCCTAATGCTGATCTCAACAACTTCCATATAAAATCCTTACCAGGTAAAGCCAATATCGAGTCCATCTGAAGAAAGGATTTTGTAGAACATGAACTTCTTGTGCTGTCAACAAGCTTGAACCACTGGCTCCCTGGGTCACACATGTTATCTCTACCCAAGCATTTGCAGCTACTCACAACAATGGTATTTTCGGAGTCTACATCTAGGCAAGCGGTAGAACCATTGTTAACCTTTGTTGAGAGATGCATTTTAGAATCTGAGATGGTTTCCCACTTTGAAGTACTGTCCGTGCAAATTATACCAAGCTTTGCTGGATTTTCCAATTCATTTGCTTGTAAGCAGAAATATGTTCCCTTTAATGTTAAAGTTTTCTGGGCTGAGTAGCTCCAGCTTTCAGAGTCAGTGCAGGGACCTAACCTTAATGGTTCAAACAATGATTTTCTTAGGACACAGAGACCTGTTAATGGATGGAAAATCACTTTGTGTAGATTAGTTTCTGATAGGCCTGGCCCTGCAAGTCACATGAGCACAATTTGGTTATGTTACAATGTTAGTATCGATGATTATCTAACACGTTACGAAACCAGAAAAATTATGACCTCAGACTTAAATGTTTGGAGCAAATTTGAATTGCAGCTGTGAGGATTTGATTTTGTAAGGGAGAAAAATGTAACAGGAAAAAGGAATACCGTTAACTTATACCTCGAAATGGAGATTGAACAGCAGATATCCTCTCCAAGAAGCTTGAATTTCGATTTTCACACCAACTCCAGTCAAGCAGTCCATAGACCTCATTTAACCCAATTACCCCCTCTCTTAAATAATAACTCCCAACAAGTGTCCATAAGGCCCAGTCCAGGTCAAGTTCAGCCACTGTAGCCAAGAAGCAATTTATATACCTGTTGTCATTTACATTGGTTCCTCTTAAGTCCATCCCAAACTCGCTCACTAACAATGGCCAACCTTGGTCCAGCAAAAATCCTGACAATCTCATCATGTTATCCACCACTCTTCCACACACTTGATTTGGGTTGCCGGATAGCCATGCTTGTCCATCTGAAAACCCATACCAATGCATCTCAAATACTAGCTTTCCAGTGAATGTGAGGTTTACTTGTTGATTGCGGAGAAATGACAAGTCTTTGTCGTAACTCAAGCCTGAGAGAATGACAAGAACATCTGGGTTTGCTGAATGCACTGCTTCTGCCCCTTTTTGCATGTACCTAGTTCATTTCATTTGCAAATCTGAAATTAAAATCAACACTAGGAATTGAACGAAAAAAAAAAAAAAAAAAAAAAAAAATTCCCATCTTACAAATGCCTCTAGTACAATGTAGTCATGTATACTTCACATGAATCTAGTATCTAGATGTGATCATTCTGTAGGCAAGGTCCAAATAAATAAGCCCAGCCTTTTAAGACCATCCCCAAAGCCTACTTACCTGTACCAATCATTCACATTCTGTCTGGGGCCTCGGAGCTCATTCCTCAAGCTCATGCCAACCACATTGGAGACACCATTAAAGATGGTGGCCATCTGTGTTAGTCCCTTAATCCAGAGGTCCGGATTGAAATACTTGTCGCCAAAGAACCCATTACCATCAGAGTTGCTGCAACACCAACCAGGCTTGCTTATGTGATTGTCCAATATGACCATCACATTATTTGCCCCTAGGCTAGACACCACAGCCTGAGATCATAAAATTGTCACTTATAAGAGGGGGTATACACTTATACAGCTCTTTTCATCCAATCTTGTAACTTGAATTATATATATATATATATATATATATATAAACAGACAGAGAGAAAGAGAGCTAGTTGTGTACGTATTTACATATTACGACAATGATTAGTAGCGTGAAGCAAATGCAGATAAGAATAAGATTATAATATACTAATATTTTTTATTCATTGTTGTGGCCATCACATTAATTATCATACTAATATATGGTATTATTTTCATCAATCACTATAGCCTAAGCCAATACGATTTATTTTACAATTAAATAAAAACAATTTAAATATGCAAAGATTGAAACCAAAACTTTTATTCAACCATTAGACTTTTTACATATTGAGCTAATTGGAACTCACTAATGCACAAAACTCTTATGATAGTAAGATTGGGGAGAGATGATTAGTGTCCAATCTTGCCCCAATTTTTTTTGATACGTTAATTGCTGGACTCAAACATGTAACTTACTGCTTTCAGTTGAAGGTACTTGTCATCACACTAAAGCCCAACAACTTAAACTCATGTTAAAACATTAATTACATACTGACTTTTTAAAAACATTTTTTAGGATAAATTCGTGTATGGTTTGATTTAAAATGATTTTGATTTTTTTAAAGCATTTTCATTAATGTTCTCAGCTTAAATAGTGAATGGTTTGAATTAAAACGATCTCAAACTTATAGGGTTTTATTTAAATTTTCAAAAGGATAAGTTTTGATTGGAATATATGGTTCAAATGTGATTTATCATATATCCCTTTTTTTAGAAACAACTGTGATTTATCCTAAATAATAAAATTAATAATCTGACTAGTTCAAATATCAACGTGGCCCCATTTGTTGGCCACTTTGACTACAAGGTATATACTATATGGGCCAAAAAATATAGTAACCCCAAAAAAAAAAAAAAAGCACAACTCTTGCAACAATTATTGGCTTCATGCGAGAATGTGAAAGTATCGTATAGTCAACCTCAGTCTGCAATGTAAAATAATCCTGGTAAAAATTATGGCTAAGATAATTCTGGTAAAAATAGTGGCTTTTTATGCAAGTACTAGAATTGCTGCTATATAGGCTGAGTTCGTTCTAGAATAAACCTTAAAACCCATGTTTTCCGTAGAATCTATTTTAAAATAAAAAAACAAAACAAAAGATAAGGATGCCCAGGTTATAAAGTTTACTTTTTTTCTTTTTCTTTTTTTCTTTTTTTATGTCATAAAAAAATTGGGAAAAGGGGACTGTAGCTACTTTACCTGGAAAGCTTTTATGAGGGGAAGATCAACGATGGAAGGGTTGTTGGCCTGGATTCCTGAAATGGTATCAGGCAGACCAAGACTCTGAAAGGACTGTCTCACAGTGAGAGAAGCCAGTGAGTCATTGGTGACCAAGAAAAGAGGCCAAGTGAGCCTAACACAGTTGAATCCCATGGAAGCAATTTTCTTGGAGATGGCATCCATGGGCTGCTTGCTAAGGCCCTCAGTCACCATGGCTTCCAGATGTGAAACCCAATTCACACATGCAAGCTTCACCCTTTGCCCTCCTTCGTCCACAATCCACCTTGAATTGGTGTACAGAGGCTGAGCCATCACAGGCTTGCTTTGAGGTATCACAGTGGGGAAGATTACCAGAAGAGACACAAGGGAGAAGAAGGTGAAGAAAATGAACCTGCCCATTTTGATGAATTTGATTTTACTGAGGAAGAAGTGTTGGGATGAAATGAAAGTCTAGCTTAGAAGTCTTTATATTGAAGAAAAAATTAATAGAAAAATGGTTTTCTCTAAATTTACACCATCTGTCATCTGTCTCTTTCGGTCTGTCCGTCAAGCCATCACTTAGAGCATTCGCAAAAAAAAATTGTATCCTATCTCTTCTATTAACTTCAAAAATTATTTTATCAATTATAATATATTATTTTACAGTGCAATCAATATTTTAATTTTTATTTTTTTTATATTACTCATTAAAATAATATAATATATTTCAATATAATTCTTCCTCTTTCTTCTCTTCATTTTTATTTCACTTTATCAATTAAAATATATTATAATTTTTACAATTATACTACAGTCTCATCTTACATTACATTTAAGATGGTATTATAGCACAATTGCAAAAAAATTTGCAATTCTAACATTTTACAAATCCGGTTGCCAACACATTTTTGTGCCTTAATTGTAACTTTTCCCTGACATTTCCCATTTGCAATTACCAATGGAAATGCTCTTACTTCCATTAAAGAGAGAGTCGACAATAATTGTTCATTATATGTATATAAAACATGAGGTGTGGATAGGTTAATTTTCTAGTTAAATAAAATATAAAAAAACATATAATTGTATTGTTTAATGAAAGCATACATAATACAATCTGTTTTTTAGGAATAACTCAATTCAATGCAATTGTGTGCAGGCCTATGAAACAATCCATTCAAATTGTAGAATCCGCTATGCACCGCACCACCCCGCACAAATATAAATTGATTTCTAAGTGGCTTTGGCGAATTCAACTATTAAAGTGTCTAGAAGGATTGGGTAGCTAGTTCATTTTTTATCTTAAATTGCCAAGATCCGATCCGATCTGCTTATATATAAAATTTAATTAAATTTTGTTAACTTCATAATTTACACATTTTAATATGAAAAATGAATGATAATTTCTAAAATATTCGTAAGCATTGATCTAGTTATGGTACTCATAGCTATTTCTATTTTTAGAAAAAATAGAAAGTTAAAAAAGTAATCATAATTTAAGTATTTAGGTTGCGTGTACTTTGTTCTATGGAAAAGTGGGTCACTTCCTATAACTTCCTTCAACGGTTTATAAAATTTAGAAGAAATACAAATTCTTAACTTTATCCTTGAATGATAAAATAAATTTTTAAGTTTAGTATATGACATATAACTAAAACTAACTCACACAATCCAACCCACACATAGTCCTAATTATGTGTTTGAATTTAACTAAAAGTAACGAATTGCACTTATGGAATGTATCTAAATTTTATCCAATACTATTTCAAAGCCAGAGTTATTATAAAATCATCCTGTTAATTAATTCTATAATAGGTAAACACAAAATTTGCAAACTTTTATTTTTTTTATTTTTTTAAAGTTATTAGAAATATTTACATAATATATTTGTTACAATCTTGATAGCTCAAACCCACTATTCACTTGCTCTCCCAAGCATTTATGGCTTGGGGAGGTACCAACTCGCCCGATTTAAAAATCACCAGCTACTTGTACCATGCATTATTTATCAACCCAAAAAAAAAAAAAACATGTACCATGCATCAATAGTGATGTTTTCATTTTCAGATGAGATTAGGGAGGATAATATGGGTATTGGCTATTTCGTAATTTTGTCACTTTGCATTGAGCAATGCGAATGAGAATGTCGTATTATTGTTGGAAACACGCCAAGAAATTGAGTGTGGTCAACAGGCTTGTATAACGTAAGGAAAATGCACCATTCGGAATTACATCTTCTTACTTTAGAAGCAAGATATAATGCTATTTAAAACATTTCGACCTTGGCAAACTTACAAGGCAATGCAAATACTATTGCTTTTCTCAATTGCTATTATTCTCTTCTACTCCATATCTTTCATTTTATTTATTTATACATTTCTTGGTTGAAACTATTTCACTCTTCTCTTGTCTACATCATTGTTCTCTTAAACCAATTCCCTCTTTCTAAATTCTAAATTCTAAATAATTGTATATCATTCTCAACAAAAATAATAATAATAATTGTATATCATATGGGCTTGTAGTCTTGTACACAGTGGGCTATAATTGACGCTGTCCACGTCCACGCATATAAAGTTTAAAACTTTTAAACGAAGTTTGGAATTGAAGGCACACAGGTGAAGGGCTTGATGGCTAAAAACTAGAAAACGACTTGTAATAGGCTGAGAGCTCCATAAGGCCCAACAGGACCAAGCGCTAACTCATGCCTAAATGCTCTTTCTCTGGGTACAGTTTCAATCCCAATAAAATGCACTAGGAAGAACAGGCATTAACACAGCCTACCAGGCCAAAATGGCCCTTTACCATCAATTTTTGAAATATTTGTCAAAAAAACACTGTTTCGGAAATAAACAGGCAATCTACCACTTTTCTAGTACTCGAGTTTGGTGAACTCGAGTACCCTATTTTATAGTTCCACCGTGGCTGCTGAGCTGGAAATTGGCGATTAAAAAAAATTAAGTGGTACTCGAGCTTAGTAAACTCGAGTACTATGCAACACAATACTCGAGTCTACCAAGCTCGAGTACCTTTTATAAAAAAATACAGAAATTTTTTTTCTACAGTACTCGAGTTTGTCAAACTCGAGTACTCTGTAATTTTTTTTTTTTTTTTTTTTGTTTTTTCTTGAGGATAATTGACAAATAAACATAAAGATAAAAATAAGTAGCTTTTCTATATTTTTATTTATTTAAATTGAACCATTGTAAGATATAGAGATTTTAATTTCGAAATATGAATTTAATTTCTACATTGATTAAAATTGTTCATTGTTTTCTCATAAAAATTGTTCACTATTTTCTGTATAAACTATTTCTACGATTTTACATAAAATTATTTTTTGTTCAGCATTATTTAAGAAATTGTTCGCTCTCTTTTTTGCATAAATTATTTTATGTTCACTATTTAAAAAATTGTTCACTGTTTTCTCATAAAACACCTAGTGAAATCATGTTCTCTAAATTTAAACGCCAAATCTGAATGCTTTTTCATGTTTGAATTTCACAATAATCGAATATATTTTTCTGCATTGATAAAATCTGTTTCTACATTTATGAAATTTTCTCTCTGCACATCATATTTACTGTATATTCAAATCTGCTTATTGCATTCATAAAATCTATTTTTTGCATTAATTAAAACTGTTCACTGTTTTGTCATAAAAATTGTTCACTGTTTTTTGCATTAACTATTTCTAGCATTGGCGCAGTTATTGCGCTTAAATGGTTTTTGTGTTTTTCTAAATTTGTAACCATATGAATAATGGACAAACTCCATGAAAGAAAAATGAATGATTCGTATAAATCACCTAATGGTAAATGCCTCGAAAAATTCGAATTAGTTGAATGTAGAAATTCGAGAAAAATCAATGGAAAATCAATGAACGTAGCAAATCGTGAATGTGTACACAAGATGTACAGATAGTCTAGACTTGTTGAGAAATTTGATTTCGTTGAAAGTACAAAATAATGAAAATTCAAAGGAAAAGTATGTACGTTAGATGTATAGATCGTATGAATTTGTTTAAAAATTTGAATTCATTGAATGTACAAAACTGTGAAAACTCAAGGAAAAATTGTGTACATTAGAGGTACAGATAGTACGAATATGTTGGAAAATTTGAATTCGTTGAGTGTGTAAAATCGTGAAAATTCAAATGAAAATTGAAGAGCATACCAAATTGAGTAAACTTAATGGAAAATTAATTACATTAGATGTACAGATCGTCTATTTTTTTGCATTGATAAAATCTGTTTCTACATTAATAAAATTTGCTCTATGCACACCATCTTCACTGTTTTCTCATAAAAATTGTTCACTGTTTTCTGCATAAACTATTTCTCGCATTCTACATAAAATTATTTTCTGTTCAGCATTATTTAAAAAATTGTTCACTCTCTTTTCTGCGTAAATTATTTTCTGTTCTTGATTTAAAAAAATTGTTCACTGTTTTCTCGTAAAACACCTAGTGAAATCGTGTTTTCTAAATTTAAACGTCAAATTTGAATGCTTTTTCATGTTTAAATTTCACAATAATTGAAAATCCAAATCTGTATGTTTTTTCATGTTCGAATTTTACAATAATCGAATCTGTTTTTCTGCAGTGATAAAATCTATTTTGATACACACTTTGTCAAAATTATCCAACAATGATAGATTGTGATTGGTTGTTTATCACTTTCTAATAAACTCACTATTTTTTCTACTTCACCTACAGTCTACCATGTAGAAGTATAGAACAAGTGCGACAAAATGAGTAGAAATTAGAGATGATTTGAATAAAATGAATCGTAATGTATTGAAAATTTCCCTTTATTACATATTATTATTATTATTATTATTACTCCTTAATTATTTTATCTAAAAAGTTAAACATTTTTGGGTCTATCCAAAAATCTATGCCACGAAATACATTGCAGGAAATCTAGACCAAAGAACTGCCAAAATAAAAAATTGAGCGGCATTGTTGCTGTACTTAAATAAGTTGTCATAAGCAGCATAAATTACCAACCAACCAAAAAAACAGAAACTACATCCACCTGATCAAATAAAGGTGGTAGGTTGGGTTTTCAGTTTTCACATACAACTTCGAAGCAGGTTCTTGACCAAATATTTTGTTTCTTTAAAGCCTTTCAATATCAGATTTATTATATACTTTCCCTCTGTCTAGGGGCTGAGAGAGAATAGAATCTATATGTCTAGAAAAAAAAATGTTTGTAACAGAATCTATGTTGGTTTAATGGCTGCAATCGTGCCTGAAAAATAAAATAAAATGTAGCTCAATAATCAATTTTCTATTATGACTTTTACCTCAGAGCATGTTTTGAGTGTCCATTTATGTGTGTGATTTTGAACTTGTCTCTGTGTTTTTTTTTTGTGTTTGAAAGTAGTTGTGCCTGTTAAAAGTACTGAATGTTGATGTTATGATCCATAACACTCAAAACTGTTTGTAAGATGGATTTTGGCTCAAGTAGGACATGATATACTATTCACTAATTTCTGCATAAACTATTTCTAGTATTCCGCAAAAAATTATTTTCTGTTCAGCATTATTTAAAAAATTGTTCACTCTCTTTTCTGCGTAAATTATTCTCTGTTCACTGTTTAAAATTTTTTTTGCTGTTTTCTCATAAAACATCTAGTGAAATCATGTTTTCTAAATTTAAATGCCAAATCTAAATGCGTTTTCATTTTTGAATTTCACAATAATCGAATCTCTTTTTCTGCATTGATAAAATCTGTTTCTACATTAATAAAATTTGCTCTCTACACATCATGTTTATTGTATATTCGAATCTGCTTACTGCATTCATAAAATCTGTTTTTTGCATTAAGTAAAACTGTTCACTGTTTTCTCGTAAAAATTGTTCACTGTTTTCTGCATAAACTGTTTTTAGCATTGGCGCAATTATTGCACTTAAATGGTTTTTGTGTTTTTTTAAATATGTAACCATATGAATAATAGACAAACTCCATGAAAGAAAAATGAATGATTCGTATAAATCACCTAATGGTAAATCCCTCAAAAAATTCGAATTTGTAAAAAAGTTCGAATTAGTTGAATGTAGAAATTCGAGAAAAATCGATGGAAAATCAATGAACTTACCAAGTCGTGAAGGTGTACATAAGATGTACAGTTAGTCTAGACTTGTTGAGAAATTTGATTTTGTTGAAAGTACAAAATAATGAAAATTCAATGAAAAAGTATGTACGTTAGATGTATAGATCGTATGAATTTGTTTAAAAATTTGAATTCGTTGAATGTACAAAACTGTGAAAACTCAAGGGAAAGATTGTGTACATTAGATGTACAGATAGTACGAATTTGTTGAAAAATTCGAATTTGTTGAGTGTGTAAAATCGTGAAAATTCAAATAAAAATTGAAGAACATACCAAATTGAGTAAACTTAATGGAAAATTAATTACATTAGATGTACAGATCATCCAAATTTGTTTCCAAATTTGAAGTCGTCAAATGTACAAAATAGTGAAAATTCAATTTAAAACTATGTACTAATGTACTAATCATCCTGATTTGATGAAAATTTCAAAATTGTCGAACGTACAAAATCGTGAAATCTTAATGGAAAATCGAAATTGTTGAACGTACCAAATCGTGAAAATTCAATGGAAAGTTGTGTACATTAGATGTACAAATATTTTGGACTTGTTGAGAAATTTGATTTCGTTGAAAGTACAAAATCGTGAAAATTCAAGAGAAAATTGTGTACATTAGATGTACAGATCGTTCAAATTTGTAAAAATCAAAATTTAGATGTACAGATCATTCGAATTTGTTAATTGTATAAAATCTTGAAAGTACAATATAAAATTGTGTAAATTAGATGTACAGATAGTCTGAATTTGTTGAAAAGTTTGATTTCGTTAAATGTACAAAATCATGAAAATTAATTTGAAAACTGTGTACTAATGTATTGATCATCCGAATTTGTTGAAAAATTCTAAATCGTTGAATGAACAAGATCGTGTAAACTCAACAGTTAATGAATAGTTAATCTTTAGATTTGCAAAAGTTGAATGTACATAATCATCAGTTGTCAGACATTAACAACAACATTTTGTATTGCACAGAACGTGTAGACATTAACAACAGCGTCTAATGTTCGTAGGTAGAAATTTTTGGAAATCATCATTACTTGAATCTGAGAAGTCAAAAATATCTCTTTCATCATCTAATGCAGTAACTTCATTAATAGACTTGATGGCTCGCTCTTGCGCCTTCCCCTTTAGATGCTTCTTAGCCTTTTGGATTGCATGAAAACGGTCTAATCGCCTTTGCATTTGATTGTTCTCTTGTTGGCAGGTTCATCTCTAGGTAACTCGGCTGAGCGTGCCTTAGGAACTCGTAACCCATGCCATCGACAATACACCTCCAACTCACACCTCTTCTCGTATAGGGTTGACCATGGTGGTTCTGCTACGGTGAACTCTATTGCGGTGGTATCTATACTTAGTTTTGTAGGTTTGCCGACCATGATGTGCCCGACGCTTCCAACCCATTTCCCTCCATAGTGGTCTGTGTATGTATGTAGTTGTTGATCTACTGGAACTTGAGATAATCCATTTGTTGAAGTAGATCCAAACTTGGTTCGCATTGTACAATTTGATGTTGAGGCGTTGCAACTCATAGCTTAGTCAATCTATGAAGTTAGTGGGGTAGAAATAAGATCATTATTGGGGTGCATTTATAACCTCAATTCATGTTCCAAGCATTATAATTTTAGTTATTAGGGCTTGTCATGTCAATACAGGCTGAAAAACACTACATGAACAGGATTTTAAATGTTCCCAATGTCACAGTGAGATTTGAAGATGTCGGCAGTAGTTGCAGTGTTCTTGAACAGAGTATCGTATTTAATTGACACAGTGCTATGTCCCTGGCACCAGGGTACAATTATTCATATATTTAAGTATTCATGTGAATATGGATGATATGACTGGACAGTGTGTGAAATCATGCCGAGCTATTGAGTAGCACGTGTGAAACAGTGGCGTCTGTTGGCGCATGTGGTTCGTATGACTACAGTTGGTGCTATAGCAGTAGGCTAGTGACGTGTCTTCAAAAAACTACTCATGCCACAATTGGTGCTACATCATGTTTATTGTATATTCAAATCTGCTTACTGCATTCATAAAATCTATTTTCTGCATTAATTCAAACTGTTTTCTGCATGTGGTTCATATGACTACAGTTGGCGTCTGCCTAAATTATTTTCTGTTCACTATTTAAAAAATTGTTCGATGTTTTCTCATAAAACACCTAGTGAAATCGTGTTTTCTAAATTTAAAAGCCAAATCTGAATGCTTTTTCATGTTTAAATTTCACAATAATCGAATTGGTTTTTTTGCATTAATAAAATTTGCTCTCTACACATCATGTTTACTGTATATTCAAATCTGCTTACTGCATTCATAAAATCTATTTTCTGCATTAATTAAAACTGTTCACTATTTTCTCATAAATTTTTTTTACTGTTTTCTACATAAACTATTTTTAGCATTCTGCATAAAAGTATTTTCTCTTTAGCATTATTTGAAAAATTGTTCACTGTTTTTTCTGCATAAATTATTCAATGTTCATTAGATGTTTTATGATCTGGATGCTCTAATACCAATGACTACCCAGGAGAAAGCACAACAGTAATATGGAAGCATAAACAATGATCAAATAGATAATAAAGAAGTAAATAACAAAATTGATATATTCAAAATAAGGTTAAAATGGAGTATGGAATATGAAAATAGAAACTAGTAAAATCTTACTTGAATAAAAACTTCAGTCTTTGATAAACTTGAAAACAAACTGCTGTCTTTGATATAAGCCTGAAAATAAAGCTGTCTGAAGAGAAAGGTTACAAGATTACAAGAGGGGAGAGAGTACAAAAGTCTTTCTGAGGGAGAGGGAAGGCTATTACAAAAGGCTTTCTAAAACTTTGAACTTAAAAGCTTAGAATCTTAGAAACTTAGAAACTTGTCTTCTGTCTTCGTAGTCCGTCTCTTTTATAGGTGAAATGAAACATGGTAAAGTAACCTGAGTAGGTAAATTTAACTCAAGTTAATCTGTCGGTGGTATGGAAATTAGTACTAATGAGTAATAGTCTGTCTGCGTCTGTCTGGGAATCTTTCTAAATCTCAGGAATCTATCAGATCTCTTTTTACGCATGCTAGTAAACAGTAGTAACTGTCTTGTATTAAAGTACAATTTATCTATTAAAAGAGAAAACGACCATCTTTTAAATGACAGAAATCATCAATATTAAATTTGTACTAACTCATTTTCCATAGGTAAAGACAAATCACAAATAAACAAATAATTGTACAAACAAAAAGAGCCAAATACAGACAAAATACACACTATGCACACAGGTCAGCGCTACAATTCACACTATAATAAACTAATTTTATTAAATTTTAGCAACTGACCATTCAAAGTTTCAAACCAATTCCACTTTAAAAGGCTCCACACAATATATCCAGAACAATAAAAATAAAGACAGACAATCTACTACTGTAAGTTTCTAAACCAATTCCACTTTAATAGCAAATTATTTGTTTTATAATAAAAAAATACAACTATTTGGGCGGCAAAATTAAAAAAATACAACTGTTTCACACGTGCTACTCAACAGCTCGGCATGATTTCACACACTGTCCAGTCATATCATGCACATTCACATGAATACTTAAATATATGAATAATCATACCCTGGTGCCAGGGACATAGCACTGTGTCAATTAAATACGATACTCTGTTCAAGAACACTACAACTACTGCCGACATCTTCAAATCTCATTGTGACATTGAGAACATTTAAAATCCTGTTCATGTAGTGTTTTTCAGCCTGTATTGACATGACAAGCCCTAATAACTAAAATTATAATTCTTGGAACATGAATTGAGGTTATAAATGCACCACAATAATGATCTTATTTCTACCCCACTAACTTCGTAGATTGACTAAGCTATGAGTCGCAACGCCTCAACATCAAATCGTACAATACGAAACAAGTTTGGATCTACTTCAACAAATGGATTATCTCAAGTTCCAGCAAATCAACAACTACAAACATACACAGAATACTATGGAGGGAAATGGGTTGGAAAGAAGAGAGATTTCCTTAATATGCCAATATACATGTACGAGAGTCTTGGAAGCGTCAGGAACATCATGGTCGGCAAACCTACAAAACTAAGTATAGATACCACCGCAATAGAGTTCACCGTAGCAGAACCACCATGGTCAACCCTATACGAGAAGAGGTGTGAGTTGGAGGTGTATTGTCGATGGCATGGATTACGAGTTCCTAAGGCACGCTCAGCCAAGTTACCTAGAGATAAACCTGCCAACATAATTGCTCGTCTTAAACAAGAGAACAATCAAATGCAAAGGCGATTAGACCGTTTTCATGCAATCCAAAAGGCTAAGAAGCATCTAAAGGGGAAGGCGCAAGAGCGAGCCATCAAGTCTATTAATGAAGTTACTGCATTAGATGATGAAAGAGATATTTCAGACTTCTCAGATTCAAGTAATGATGATTTTCAAAAATTTCTACCTACGAACATTAGACGCTGTTGTTAATGTCTACACGTTCTGTGCAATACAAAATGTTGTTGTTAATGTCTGACAACTGATGATTATGTACATTCAACTTTTGCAAATCTAAAGATTAACTGTTCATTAATTATTGAGTTTACACGATCTTGTCCATTCAACGATTTCGAATTTTTCAATAAATTCGGATGATTAATACATTAGTACACATTTTTCCATTTAAATTTCACGATTTTGTACATTTAACGAATTCAAACTTTTCAACAAATTTAGACTATCTGTACATCTAATTTACACAATTTTATTTTGTACTTTCAAGATTTTATACAATCAACAAATTCGAACGATCTGTACATCTAAATTTTGTTTTTTACAAATTTGAACGATCTGTACATCTAATGTACATAATTTTCTCTTGAATTTTCACGATTTTGTACTTTCAACGAAATCAAATTTCTCAACAAGTCCAGAATATTTGTACATCTAATGTACACAACTTTCCATTGAATTTTCACGATTTGGTACATTCAACAATTTCGATTTTCCATTAAGATTTCACGATTTTGTATGTTCGACAATTTTGAAATTTTCATCAAATCAGGATGATTAGTACATTAGTACATAGTTTTAAATCAAATTTTCACTATTTTGTACATTTGACGACTTCAAATTTGGAAACAAATTTGGATGATCTGTACATCTAATCTAATTAATTTTCCATTAAGTTTACTCAATTTGGTATGTTTTTCAATTTTCATTTGAATTTTCACAATTTTACACACTCAACGAATTCGAATTTTTCAACAAATTTGTACTATCTGTACATCTAATGTACACAATCTTTCCCTTGAGTTTTCACAGTTTTGTACATTCAACGAATTCAAATTTTTAAACAAATTCATACGATCTATACATCTAATGTACATACTTTTCCATTGAATTTTCATTTTTTTGTACTTTCAATGAAATCAAATTTCTCAACAAGTCTAGACTAACTGTACATCTTATGTACACCTTCACGATTTGGTACATTCATTGATTTTCCATCGATTTTTCTCGAATTTCTACATTCAACTAATTCGAACTATTTTACAAATTCGAATTTTTCGAGGGATTTACCATTAGGTGATTTATACGAATCATTCATTTTTCTTTCATGGAGTTTGTCCATTATTCATATGGTTACATATTTAAAAAAACACAAAAACCATTTAAGTGCAATAACTGCGCCAATGCTAAAAACAGTTTATGCAGAAAACAGTGAACAATTTTTACGAGAAAACAGTGAACTGTTTTACTTAATGCAAAAAACAGATTTTATGAATGCAGTAAGCAGATTCGAATATACAATAAATATGATGTGTAGAGAGCAAATTTTATTAATGTAGAAACAAATTTTATCAATGCAGAAAAATAGATTCGATTATTGTGAAATTCAAAAATGAAAAAGCATTTATATTTGGCATTTAAATTTAGAAAACATGATTTCACTAGGTGTTTTATGAGAAAACAGCAAACAATTTTTTAAACAGTGAGCAGAGAATACTTTACGCAGAAAAGTATATAACAAATATAGATTCTATTCTCTCTCAGCCCCTAGACAGAGGGAAAGTATATAACAAATCTGATATTGAAAGGCTTTAAAGAAACAAAATATTTGGTCAAGAACCTGCTTCGAAGTTGTATGTGAAAACTGAAAACCCAACCTACCACCTTTATTTGATCAGGTGGATGTAGTTTCTGTTTTTTTTTTTTTTTTTTTTTTTTGGTTGGTTGGTAATTTATGCTGCTTATGACAACTTATTTAAGTACAGCAACAATGCCGCTCAATTTTTTATTTTGGCAGTTCTTTGGTCTTGATTTCCCGCAATGTATTTCGTGGCATAGATTTTTGGATAAACCCAAAAATGTTTAACTTTTTAGATAAACTAAATAAGGAGTAATAATAATAATAATAATAATAAAATGTAATAAAGGGAAATTTTCAATACATTACGATTCATTGTATTCAAATCATCTCTAATTTCTACTCATTTTGTCACACTTGTTCTATACTTCTACATGGTAGACTGTAGGTGAAGTAGAAAAAATAGTGAGTTTATTAGAAAGTGAAAAACAACCAATCACAATCTATCATTGTTGGATAATTTTGACAAAGTGTGTGTCAAAATAGATTTTATCAATGCAGAAAAATGGATTCGATTATTGTGAAATTTGAACATGAAAAAACATACAGATTTGGATTTTCAATTTAGAAAACACAATTTCACTAGGTGTTTTACGAGAAAACAGTGAACAATTTTTTTAAATAGTGAACAAAAAATAATTTATGCAGAAAAGAGAGTGAACAATTTTTTAAATAATGCTGAACAGAAAATAATTTTATGCAAAATCGTAGAAATAGTTTACGCAGAAAACAGTGAACAATTTTTATGAGAAAATAATGAACAGTTTTAATTAATGCAGAAAACAGATTTTATGAATGCAGTAATCAGATTCGAATATAGAGTAAACATGATGTGCATAGAGCAAATTTTATTAACGTAGAAACAGATTTTATCAATGTAGAAAAACAAATTCAATTATTGTGAAATTTAAACATGAAAAAGCATTCAGATTTAACGTTTAAATTTATAAAACACGATTTCACTACGTGTTTTAAGAGAAAACAGTGAACAATTTTTTTAAATAGTAAACAGGAAATAATTAATGCAGAAAAGAGAGTGAACAATTTTTTAAATAATGCTGAACAAAAAATAATTTTATGCAAAATCGTAGAAATAGTTTATGCTGAAAACAGTGAACAATTTTTATGAGAAAACAATGAACAGTTTTAATTAATACAGAAAACAGATTTTATGAATGCAATAATCAGATTCGAATATAGAGTAAACATGATGTGCATAGAGCAAATTTTATTAACGTAGAAACAGATTTTATCAATGCAGAAAAACAAATTCAATTATTGTGAAATTTAAACATGAAAAAGCATTCAGATTTGACGTTTAAATTTAGAAAACACGATTTCACTAGGTGTTTTACGAGGAAACAGTGAACAATTTTTTAAATAATGCTGAACAGAAAATAATTTTATGCAAAATGCTAGAAATAGTTTATGTAGAAAACAGTGAACAATTTTTATGAGAAAACAGTGAAGATGGTGTGCAGAGAGAAAATTTTATTAATGTAGAAACAGATTTTATCAATGCAAAAAAATAGATGATCTATACATCTAATGTAATTAATTTTCCATTAAGTTTACTCAATTTGGTATGCTCTTCAATTTTCATTTGAATTTTCACGATTTTACACACTCAACGAATTCAAATTTTTCAACATATTCGTACTATCTGTACCTCTAATGTACACAATTTTTCATTGAGTTTTCACAGTTTTGAACATTCAATGAATTCAAATTTTTAAACAAATTCATACGATCTATACATCTAACGGACATACTTTTCCTTTGAATTTTCATTATTTTGTACTTTCAACGAAATCAAATTTCTCAACAAGTTTAGACTATCTGTACATCTTGTGTACACATTCACGATTTGCTACGTTCATTGATTTTCCATTGATTTTTCTCGAATTTCTACATTCAACTAATTCGAATTTTTCGAGGCATTTACCATTAGGTGATTTATACGAATCATTCATTTTTCTTTCATGGAGTTTTTCCATTATTCATATGGTTACAAATTTAGAAAAACACAAAAACCATTTAAGCGCAATAACTGGGCCAATGCTAGAAATAGTTAATGCAAAAAACAGTGAACAATTTTTATGACAAAACAGTGAACAGTTTTAATTAATGCAAAAAACAGATTTTATGAATGCAAAAAGCAGATTTGAATATACAGTAAATATGATGTGCAGAGAGAAAATTTCATAAATGTAGAAACAGATTTTATCAATGCAGAAAAATATATTCGATTATTGTGAAATTCAAACATGAAAAAGCATTCAGATTTGGCGTTTAAATTTAGAAAACACGATTTCACTAGGTGTTTTATGAGAAAACAATGAACAATATTTTAAATAGTGAACAGAAAATAATTTATGCAAAAAAGAGAGCGAACAATTTCTTAAATAATGCTGAACAGAAAATAATTTTATGTAAAATCGTAGAAATAGTTTATACAGAAAATAGTGAACAATTTTTATGAGAAAACAATGAACAATTTTAATCAATGTAGAAATTAAATTCATATTTCGAAATTAAAATCTCTATATCTTACAATGCTTCAATTTAAATAAATAAAAACATAGAAAAGCTACTTATTTTTATCTTTATGTTTATTTGTCAATTATCCTCAAGCAAAAAAACAAAAACAAAAACAAAAAAAAAAAAATTTACACAGTACTCAAGTTTCGTAAACTCGAGTACTTTAGAAAAAAAATTTCTGTATTTTTTTTATAAAAGGTACTCGAGCCTGGTATACTTGAGTATTTTGTTGCATAGTACTCGAGTTTACCAACCTCGAGTACCACTTAATTTTTTTTAATCGCCAATTTCCAGCTCAGTAGCCATGGTGGAACTATAAAATAGGGTACTCGAGTTCACCAAACTCGAGTACTTGAAAAAGTGGTAGATTCCTGTTTATTTCTGAAACAGTGTTTTTTTACCAAATATTTCGAAAATTGATGGTAAAGGGCCATTTTGGCCTTCATAATAGAGACAAGTCATCGTGATCTGTCACGCATAACCACAAAACGTCAAACCAATGTAAATCAATTCTAACATTTTCCTCAGATCATAGCAGGTGGGCTGGATATGTGTCTCTGGGTCAACACCGGATAGGCCCACCAAAGTGGCACATTGGATGAACTTACGCAAGTAATTTACTCCTCATTAAGAAATGAAAAGAGAGGAAAAGAGAGGGTAATTTACACATTCTGCGTTCAGGAAAAGAGAGAGTAAGATTACTTCTTAGCGGTGGCCAGCTATATAGTTGCGTTTATATTGCTTTTTGACCGACTTAAAAGTTGTATTCAGAATAGAGACAAGTCATCGTGATCTGTCACGCATAACCACAAAACGTCAAACCAATGTAAATCAATTCTAACATTTTCCTCAAATCATAGCAGGTGGGCTGGATATGTGTCTCTGGGTCAACACCGAATAGGCCCACCAAAGTGGCACATGGGATGAACTTACGCAAGTAATTTACTCCTCATTAAGAAATGAAAAGAGAGGAAAGAGTAAGTTCCTTTTTGTAGCATCCTTTACGAAATTTCCTCAAATTTTCCAAGTAACTAAAGCCAAACACCCAAAAAAAAAAAAATAATAATAATAATAATAATAATTTCCCTGAAGTTACTCGCTTGACTTTGACTACCTTTTCATGACATGGAAATGCATAAAAATCAGGAAAGAAGACGAAAAATTTACACGGCCTCCTTTCTCGACTTGACCAACACCAACACGTCTTCCAAACCAACACGTTTTTCTTGACTTGACTAAGTCATCATTCGGTGTGCATATATCCCACAGCTCAGCTAACACAACCATCCAATTCCAATTCCAATTCCAGCAAAGGGCAAGGCAAATCTCAGCTTGCTCCTACTTGTATTTCTCATCTTCTTCACCCCTTTACTCTCTTGTCCCAGTGAAGAGCCCGCTGGGCAATTTAGAATCATGGAATTCTAGCTTAAATTCCAATCAATGGGACATGGTCAATTGTCTCTTCAATATCTTAATATGCTATTATCTTTTCTTGATTGTGCTAAAAACTTGGCAAGCATGTTTGGATAATCAATCCCCCCCTCCCCTTTGATATAGATCATTGTGGTCATCTTGTATGGCTGTTTGATTAAGTTGATCATCTCTTTATTCATCATTGTGGTCTTTTTATTGAAAGTGAATTTTGACAAATCCACCATTGGATTATATCTTCTTCTTATATCCTCTACGCTTACACAATTTCTAGAAAATTAAAGATCAATAGCTATGTCATCAATAAATTATTTAAATTGTAAGTTTTTGTAGTTTAAAATTATGCATAAAAAATAAACTTATAAATTATAGAATAAATAATATCTAATCGACATAAAATTTAACATATATATTGAGAGTGTAAAGAACATATAATTTAACAGTTGGATTTTCAAAATATGTAATAATATTTATTTTATTGAGTAAGATTGTAGCTAGACTGTAATTTAACAACTTGTTATGGTCCTACTATAATAATCACTTTTCTATGCTTTTATTAGACAAGTGGAGTGTCACTCATTTTTCTTAATCCCGCAAAAGCAAAAGGGCATTTTAGAATTTTTATTTTTTAGAGAGATTTTAGAATATTATTAATGCAACCTTAACAAATAAAAAGGTACATTAATGTCCATTATCAAATGCCAAATATAAATATTTTTTCTAAAAAAGAAGTCATATTAACGAATGTTTCTAGGGTAATTGTTATTGGACCTTTTTAAAAAAAAATTTAATACCACTTTTATAAAAAAATATAAAAATTTATTAAATAAATTAATTACTCTTTTCTAAAAATATTCATTAAACCAATATCTTAAGCCATTCATTAACTAAAAAAAAGCCAATGATAGATGATAAGATTATTTTTTTTTTCCATCAATAAATGATGAGATTTGTAAGGTGGTCGACCATACAGATCAAAAAGCAACTTTTGATTTTAGACTGACGACAATTTTTGGCTGAAGTCAACAAAGCTGCCTTCAAAGTGGTCTTTTTAAATGATATTAATGCTTACCAAAATCTTCCAATCATTGCTTTAACGTAGAAATCACTCCAACTCTCGCTTTTCTAGCTGTGGCCTCAATTATTTCCTTGCTTGTGGAGTGGGTTTTTAGGATTACCCACTTTTCCAAAGTCAGCAAACAAGTAATGAATTCCACAACTCTCTCTCTCTCTCTCTCTCTCCATAAGTCTAAAGCTTCTTTTTAGAAGCTGAACCATTACACTTCAATAGCAAAATTTCCACAGCCTCCTTTCTTGAATTGACTAACGCGTCTTCCAAACCAACACCAACTTGTCTTCCAAACCAACACGTTTTTTCTTGACTTCTGTGCACGCATATAAACCGACCAAGGAGTTGACAAAATCCACTCCTACAAGAACTCTTCTTCCTTAATTTTCTCTTATAAATTGCCACCCAAGCCATAACGCACACTACTTTATGTTCTCTAACTTCACAATACATAAAGAGAAAAAAACTTTTGGACCCTAAATACCTCTTCTCTGCTCAACTTAAAGCGCTGGTTCGAATCTGATCCATTGTGTCAGAAAAAAATTTGTTCTCATATCTAATATCTCATTCCTCATTCTCAAAATTTTGAGCAATAACCCAAACATGATTTTTAGACTCAATAAAGCCCACCTCTTTCTCCTCATTTGCCTTTCCCTCCTCCTCATCCTCATTCATGCAAGACCTTATGTTCCAAAACAAAATGTTGTGGATGAGGAATCAGCTAGAAACAAAGCTACTTCTGCAAATGCATTTGCACAACCTCCAAGTGTTCTAGCTTCTCAAAAACATAAAAATAGAAAAAGGAATATACCTGCATTGATATTTACATTATTGATTGGAGTATTGGGCGGAAATTTGCTTGGATTTGTTACATTATTGATTGGAGTATTGGGTGCAAATTTGCTTGGATTCGTGGAGGGAGCGGTGGTTTTTGGTAAAGGTGGAAGGAAGCCCTCAGGCCCGACAATCTTTAGCCCTTTGATAAAAAAGAAAGAGGACCTAGCTTTCTTGGCCAACGAAGGTGGCCTAGCTTCGTTGGAAGTCATTGGAAGAGGTGTGTGCAGAGAGGTTTTAAAGGTGTAATTGCTAGGAAGCAACAGGAAAATTGTTGCGATCAAGAAGATAGTTCAACCTTCAATGCATGCAACAGAATTGACCGGGGACGAAAGAAAGAATCTAAATGGTAAAATGCGTCAAATTCGATCAAAGATAAATATTGTGGGTAAGATTAGGCACCGGAATCTTATTCCTTTATTAGCCCATGTGTGTCACGGTGATTGCCATTATCTTGTATATGAATTCATGAAGAATGGCAATTTACAAGACGTGTTAGATGAAGTTTCTAATGGGAATAAGGAATTGGATTGGCTTGCTCAGTAAAAAATTGCATTAGGAGTGGCAACCGGGCTTG
Organism: Quercus aquifolioides; assembly: GCA_019022515.1. Taxonomy (NCBI): domain Eukaryota; kingdom Viridiplantae; phylum Streptophyta; class Magnoliopsida; order Fagales; family Fagaceae; genus Quercus; species Quercus aquifolioides. The sequence continues at coordinate 247,150 of CM032326.1, forward strand.
AACATATGCACTTTCTCCACAACCCATGTATAATTCATAGAGATCTGAAGCCTGCAAATGTACTATAGGATGATGACATGGAAGCTAGAATTTCAGATTTTGGGTTAGGAAAAGTAATGCCTGATGATAATATCTATATCACAAGCTCCAATGTGGCAGGGACTATAGATTATATAGCACCAGAATACCTCCAAACACAGAAGTTCATAGCCAAATCTGATATCTATAGCTTCGGTGTGTTGCTAGGGGTTTTGGTGATAGGAAAGAAGCCAACTGATCCGTTTTTCCACGACACGGATGAGATATGCTTAGCTAAATGGCTTTGGAATGTAATGGCATCAGATAATCCTAAACAAGCAATTGATTCCAAGCTTATAGGAAACGGGTTTGAACATGAAATGCTGTCAGTTTTGAAGATTGCTTGCTTTTGTACTATGGATGATCTAAGTGATAGGCCTAGCAGCAAGGATGTCAGGTGCATGCTGTCTCACATCAAGGATGAAATATATTGAAGAAAATCAAATACCATTACAAGCCGCAAGTCGTTTAAATGCCACTGTTGTGCTACATATAGTTTATGTTTACTGTTATTGCTGTTTAAGTCATCACGTGCTGATCATGTGATATTTGAGTTAGTTATTAAGTTGACTGGTTTGTTAAGTTTGTTAATGTGTTAGTGACTCAATGTATATAAACTATTCAGGTTTTCAATAATAATCAAGCAGAGCATTTATTCATTCTGTTTCCTCTTTTCTAATTTCTCTCTTCTAATTTCAATATAGTATCAGAGCGAGTTGGCTCAGTGTATTCCATCAATTCCTAACTCATCCTCTATTGTTGAGTTTTTCTTGAAGCTTTTTTTCCACTCTGTATTTCTTTTTCTTTCGTTGATCCCTCTCGCAAAGTTTCTTTAATTCTTTGCTCATATTTTCCTCTGATTCTTGAAACTAAGTTCACTGTAAAACCTTGTTCAAGCTTCTCCAATGGCTTCCGCATTTGCTAATATATATGTATAATAAAAATATATTATCACATATTATTATTGAGTTAAAATTTAAATTGATAATGGAATAAACAAAAATTCTAATGAAGTTAATTTTTTTAGAAGAATTGGTTATGGTTAATTGCACACATCATGCATTTGTCCTCACGTATTGTATTCAATAAAATAAAATAAAAACGGCACTCCTGCAAATAAATATGCATGCAATGGTATTTGTAAGTAAGACACCTTCCAAGAAGTTTCATTCCAACTTAAAAAATGAAAAGCCTACTGACTCCTTGTCTTTATTTCCCAATTCTTTGACACTACATCTTCGTCTTCTTTTGTTTGTATGGTATAGTGGTATGTTTTCTTTTTTTAGTGTTTAATCTGTTGATTGGAGCGAATGGATGTGTGAGTAAAAGACAATGAGTTTACGAGTGAACATTGAAGACTTTGTCAAATTGCGCGTTAGAGGCTTAGAGCCGGTCTGTTCGAAGGTTTATACCATGGAATCTTCGTGGAAGACTTCCCTACTTTGATGAGCTTTAATCCCATCACCTCACAATTTACGGTTTGGCAAAGAAACACAATATACATATACCTTGAACACGGAAGACTAAGTCAATTGCGCGTTGTCAAAAAATTCAGATTATTCATTGCTCTGTCATTCACTTTTTGAAAAATGAAAGAGCCTCGAAAGTTTGCACCATGGAATCTTCGTGGAAGTGGGACTTTCCTATTTTCAAGGCCTTCATTTCCAATGTGAAATCAAGGGGCTCCCTGGCCCAAAGAAAAAATAAAATAAAATAAAAATTGGCCCCCTGACCTAAAGAGAAAAAAGAAAAAAAAAATTATTGGTTATATATTTTTATTTGGGTCCGGTTAATGTGTATCCTTAGAGCACACATTAAACCTTTCACTTTTAGAAATATTTTCTTGAAAATTGAAAAAACTGTCAATACTTTTTCAATTTTCAAGAAAATTTTTTCCATAAATGAAAATTATTGTGTGCTCCAAGGGCACACATTAGCAAAATCCTTTTTATTTTTAGAGATGCGCCTTTTTCTTTAAAAACTTAGACTAGCTTAATCCAATTAACAATTACTCAATTAAAAAACTTTAAAATAAAAAAATAAAAAATTCTAATCAGTCCTGTATTAGAGTACTAGCATCAGGTATTTTAAATGCTAAACATATAGAGGTTATTTGGCACTGTTGTTTAAACAACAGTTTTCACCCCTTTACTCTCTTGTCCCAGTGAAGAGCCCGCTGGGCAATTTAGAATCATGGAATTCTAGCTTAAATTCCAATCAATGGGACATGGTCAATTGTCTCTTCAATATCATAATATGCTATCTTTTCTTGATTGTGCTAAAAACTTGGCAAGCATGTTTGGATAATCAATTCCCCCTCCCCTTTGGTATAGATCATTGTGGTCATTTTGTATGACTGTTTGGTTAAGTTGATCATCTCTTTATTCACTTGATCGCATTGTTTTTCTACTTTATATTTGTGTAATGTTTGTTGTGCAAGTATTTCAGGTAAAATAGGATGAAGACTCAAGATGTTGCAACATTTTTAGATTGTGTGAGTGAATTGTTTCCAATATTCCAATTCACATTTAAATCTAGAGTTTATATTACCAAGGTTTTGAAACTCAGACCGTTCATTGAACTGTAAAAGGAAGAGGTTCAAGGTTTTTAAGGTCGAACCGAGTTGAATCGGGGTTGAACCGTGATGATGGCATAATTAATTTAATAATTATTATAATATAAATAAATATATTAAATTTGTAAATATTGGCAAAATTTACTAAAAAATATCTTAAAAATTGAAACAAAATACATAAAATAGTACATTATAAGGTTAATAAAAAATAGTACAACATAAATAGGGGTGTGCAGAAAACCCACCGACCCGACCCAACCCGAACCGCCGGGTTGGGTTGGTTTTTAAGGCTTGGTGGGTTGGGTTGGGTTACAAAAAATTTTTTTTATAGCGGGTCAGGTTGGGTTTGGGTCATAAAAATACAAACCCACCAAACCCGACCCGACCCAACCATATTTAATATCTATTTAAAATATATTATATATTTAATAAATTTTTTTTAAAAAAAACTAGATGTAGATCACTTATATATATATATATATATATATTTAAATATATATTATATATTTATATAAAAGTAAATTAGTTCACACAAACACTAATAAATTACTATTGTTATTTAGTCATTAGTGTTGTTTGCTTTTAAGGAGTTACATTGATACTAATCTTTGAATTTTTTTAATATATTAATATTAATATTTTTTTTTCTACTTAATTTAATAATAATAAAAAAATTGTCAAACTCATGGATTCAACCCGACCCATGTGGGTTGGGTTGGGTTGGGTTGAATTTTTTTTGACCCACCATGGTGGGTTGGATCAAAAAATCCTCTCAACCCGATCCAACCCGACCCATGCACACCCCTAAACATAAATAAGCATAAAAAGAAATTTTTATAATAATCCTTTAAGAGAAATCATTTCAATTAACTAAAAACGACTTTTAAAATAAATTCATAAATTGCATAGGTATTATTCTTAAATAAAAAGTTAATTTAGTAATATTTAATATGTTGAGAAAGATGATATAGAAGTTTAGAAACTATAAATCATGTAAATTTAATATAAATTTAATAGTATTGCATATTAGCTCCCACGAAGAGCACTTGGTCCGTTGGTCATGGCTTCAGTCACCTTACAAGGTGTGAGAGCTCAGGTTTGGATCCTGACTTATATCTTCTTCTTATATCCTCTATGCTTGCAAAATTTCTAGAAAATTAAAGATGAATAGTTATGTCATCAATAAATTATTTAAATTGCAAGTTTTTGTAGTTTAAAATTATGTATAAAATATAAATTAATAGATTATAGAATAAATAATATCTTATCGATATAAAATTTAACATATTTATTAAAAGCGTAAAGAACATATAATTTAACGGTTAGATTTTTAAAATATGTAATAATATTTATTTTATTAAATAAGATTGTAGCTAGACTGTAATTTAACAACTTGTTGTGGTCCTACTATAATAATCACTTTTCTATGCTTTTATTAGACAAGTGGAGTGTCACTCATTTTTCTTAATCCTGCAAAAGAAAAAGGGTATTTTAGAATATAATTAATGCAACCTTAACAAATAGAAAGGTACACTAATGTCCAATATCAAATGCCAAATATAAATAGTTTCTCTTAAAAAAAAGTCATATTAATGAATGCCTCTAGGGCATTTGTTATTGGACCTTTTTAAGAAAATTTTAATACCAATTTCATAGAAAATATAAAAATTTGTTAAATAAGTTAATTACTCTTTTCTAGAAATATTCATTAAACCAATATCTTAAGCCATTCATTAACTAAAAAAAAAAGGCCAAATAGATGATAAGATTTTTTTTTCCCTCAATAAATGATGAGATTTGTAAGGTGGGCGACCGTACAAATCAAAAAGCAACTTTTGATTTTAGACTGGCGACAGCTTTTGGCTGAAGTCAACAAAGCTGCCTGCAAAGTCGTCTTTTTAAATGATATTGACACTTACCAAAATCTTCCAATTTGCTTTAACTTTAGAGGTTAGTCTTTTATGTTTGAATACTTTGATTGACCATTCTTCATTCAACAATCAATATGGGTCCTTTTTCTTTAAGTAAAATGTAATTTCGTTTTCTTATAATGTGGATGCAAATTTATTGGTTGCAGTCTTTAGTCTATCACTACTCTCTTTCATCAATGTTTCTCTCTTTTTTACTAATTTATGATGGGCTTAAATGTAGGGCATTGTTGTTTTTTATTAATTTAAGATTGTAGCTAGACTGTACCAGTTTTATAACTAAATTTTATCATTCTTTTGTGTAGAAAGTTTCGTTGCAAATTTGGTTGAAATTAATAGTTACAAATCCCATTAAAAAAATTAATATGACTACATATTTTGAAAATCTAATCGTCGAATTACACGTTATTTACAAATTATTTATATTTTTAACACACAAATAAAATTTCATACCAATCAAATGTAATCTATTATTCGATCCATAAACTTATTTCAATGCATAATTTTAAACGATAAAAATTTGAAATTTAAACATTTGATTGATAATATAGCTCTTGATATTTAATCATTTGAAAAACTTTGGGAACATGGAGGATATAAAAAGAAAATGTTATCCGTCAAAACTCACATCTAATAAAATAGTAAAATATTGAGTGAAGTCAAAACAATATCTTTTGTTGCATATAAATATATAGATATATTTTTCTTTTCTTATTATCTATATTCAATATATATATATATATATATATAAAGTCGAAGCCTCTAAAACTCCCACAATTTTCCATGTCAGCACAATTTTTTAATAAATTTAATCAACACAATTTTTTAATAAATTTAAAAAATAAAATTGAAAACTCTTTTCACTCAAAAAATAAATATTCATTCTGACACGTAAAATTCATTGTTGCAATAGATTGTAAAATAATTGATATCAAGTTATTGCAATGCTATTTCAATATTTTTTATTGCAATAGATTGTAAAATAATTTACATCAAGTTATTGTTAATATTTTTTTCATTGCAATATATTTAAAAATAATTCATATCAAGTTATTGCAATGATATCTTCGTTGCAATAAGCTATTATTTCAAAAAAAAAAAATACAATAGATTGCACAAATAATTGATATCAACACTATCAATTTATTATAACGATTTCTTCATTTTAAGTTTTTGCAAGCAAGATAAGTAAAGTGAAAGAATATATATATATATATATATATTTCTGTGACAATATATTTGTTCTAATAGATCATTATTTCATATTTTTCATTGCATAGATTGTAAAATAATTGATATTATGTTTTTGCAATAATATCTTAATATTTGTTGTTGCAATAGATTGTAAAATAATTGATATTAAATTATTGCTATGGGGGTAAAGGCCCAAATTTGTGTATTGGGCCCTGAGCTCTATTCGTGGGTGTGGATACGTCCGAGGAGAAGTAAATAACTAGTAGAGGCCACGGAATCGAGGACCACGCATGGAAAGGATGGGCGACTGTAGTCCGAGGAGCATGTCCTTCTCGGATAGAATGAATATCGGTCAAGCAAATACTTGGGCGATTTAGGTGACCTTCCAGGAGATTCCACCGATAAGGATGAACTTCAAACACGTACAAAGGTGGTGGGAATATAAAGATATCTCAAGGAAAAGCTGCTGCCACCACATTAAATGCACTGCGGCAACTTTTCTGGCCGCATTTATGTGGAGAAGACCCCTGAACAGTGCATCCTTAGCTACCGCCACTCACAAATAACAAAGGAAGATGTCTGATGGGACATGTACTCAAGTAAGGGTTTAGATGGTTAACAAGTGTATGATCAAGATGGCTTCAAAGGGACTATATAAAGTAAAGGATCTCCCATAAGAGAGAGATCGAAAAAATAGAAGAGAAAAAGGCAAGAAGGAATCATTGTAGCACTAAGAACTGTATTAGCTTTCAGAACTATTGTATAAGCTCATAATCTATCTCCTCGGATAACAATTTCGTCCAACTTACGTGTAGTTCACACTTGTTCATCGTGGAAATACATACTAGCCATTATTGCAAATCACTAAAACCTAGTTCTTTGGCCCATTCTTTACAAATCTATTGTATTGGGCTCACTAAACCATCGCCCAAATCCATTTTTGGGCCTGGGCTAAAAATTGTGACCCTACAATTGCAATGCTATCTCAATATTTTTTATTGCAATAGATTGTATAATAATTTACATCAAGTTATTGTTAATATTTTTTTCATTGCAATATATTTAAAAATGATTCATATCAAGTTATTGCAATAAGCTATTATTTCAAAAAAAAAAATTACAATAGATTGCACAAATAATTGATATCAACACTGTCAATTTATTATAACGATTTCTTCATTTTAAGTTTATATATATATATATATATATATATTTCTGTAACGTTGTAATAGATAATTATTTCATATTTTTCATTGCATAGATTGTAAAATAATTGATATTATGTTATTGCAATGATATCTTAATATTTGTTGTTGCAATAGATTGTAAAATAATTGATATTAGATTATTGCAATGCTATCTCAATATTTTTAATTTCAATAGATTGTAAAATAATTTATATCAAGTTATTACTATGGTATGTTAATATTTTTGTCATTGAAATAAATTTAAAAATAATTTATATCAAGTTATTGCAATGATATCTTCGTTGCAATAAACTATTATTTCAAAAAATTTGTTGCAATAGATTACAAAAATAATTGGTTTATAACGATTTCTTCATTTTAAGTTTTTGTAACAAATTTTTCTAGTGCGGTGATGTATTAAAGCTTTTATTGCAATCAAAAATTACAAAAACAAAGGTAAATAAGATAATAAACATAAATTTTGTCACGTGACTTTAGGGATTCCCATGGCCATGCATGTTGGTCCTACCTCTGCTTTTGCCCTTAGGGTTTCTGACTAGCACCAAAACCTGCTACTGATTTCGACATGGCTTACTTTCACTCCTACGCCCACGTTGGCATTCACAAAGAAATGATCAAGGTCTAGGTTTTCTTTTTAAGCTTTTTGGTGTGAGAAACTTTTAGCTGTTTTTGTTTGTGTGGATGCATTTTGACTATATGGGTTTTGTTTTATTGTGCAATTTGGATGTGGGTTTGTGATTGCTTCTCTTTTTCTAGTACTGTGTTGTGAGAATTGCTAATGAAAATTTCACTTCTTTAGTGTGTTTTGATGTTTCCTTTTTTACATGTTGTTGGGTTTTGTTGTGTGAATGAATGGTTGTGTTGTTGAGCTCAAGTAGTTAGGTGTTGGGAGCTAAGTGCTTAGATTTTGATGCGGACATTATGGAGGGAATGAAATTGTTGTACTTTTAAGGACGTAGAAAGCACAGGGACTCAATTGATAGCAACGTTTAAATAGTAACTCCATTGAAGAGTTTATAGAGTCTTTGCCTTTTTGTACATGCTATTTCATTGCAATTCTTTAGACTTATTGGTGTTCAGTGCACCTGAAGTAGTTTTTTGTCAATAGAATTATTATTTACCTGTTAAAAATAAATCATTGTATATAAATTTTGTATAAATCTACTGGCATTTACAGAGAAGAAAAATCATCTATGCACTCTATCAACCCCAAGTACGATTCTAAAAAAAAAACACCCAAGTATATATGGAAAATGCTTTGATTTCTTCTCCCCTGCCATGATGTTATATGTTTTGTTATATAATTCTATTGAACTCATCATTGTGCATTTATTTGGAGGGTTTGTGGTTCCAAATGTTCCTCTAGAGGAGACTGAAATTCTAAGAAGGGAAGCAACAGAGAATGGAATTGAATTGGTGTATCTACCTCTCATCCTATATGTTCCTCTACCCTGTATTTGGATTTAGAATTTTCAATTTAGAGTTTTCCTACTATTATTATGTTTCTTATATCACCAAAAACCCACTTTTTCTTTATTATATATGAAATAAAAATTATGGTTGAGAGCAGTTGGTTGGTAGACTGGTAGTAATCATAAAGTTTTTCTTTAACCAAATTTTTTTAGTAACTCTTTTGCAGAATAGTAATTAACTTACCATTACTTAATCTTTTCTTAAGATATTATAAATTTATAATCCATATATATATATATATATATATTAATAGCCAAATCTCGGAGAAAATTCAATTAGATTTTAATTGGTGTGATAACTTATAAATTAGTTAATATGATATACATCAAATTATTAATTGGTATGATAACTTATAATAATTGATAAAGTAAAAGTTTGCATAAAAAAATAAATAAAAAAGTTAAAGGATGGAAAAGTGAGAGGATAGAAAATATTTGGTTCTCCCTCTTGTGTGTTTGGTTGGAGGGGTGGAAAAGTCTTTTGTTTGGTTTGGAGAAAAAAAGGGAAGGATGGAAAATGTAATTTATATAAATTGACTATTATACCCTTGTTACATAATATGTAAGAAATAGATTTATTTGTACTCATTTAATAATATAAAATTTACCACATCATACATATAAATTTATATTTATATTTTTATTATTATAATGAAAAAATTACAATAATGTTCATATAAATTTAATTGGGCAAAAACGTGGTCATACAAATTTATAGTGTACATACGATAGTGCTTTTATTTGTTTTTTTTTCCCCCTCAATTATTATAAGGTCCCTTTTAGGTAAGGCAATTTTTTTTTAAAATAAAAAATTTTACGTTTTTCCTAAGGACATGTACATAATACATGGTAGATAAACGAATGAAAAATAATAATAATAATAATAAATAATCTCAATGTCATACAAAACTTGGATGCAAGAAACAATAGAATGTTGATCAGGTCATGTTGAAAAAAAAAAAAAAGAAGAAGAAAAAAAGAGAGAGAGAAGTGAACCTGAACGTTGGTATGCTGTGATGGTAAGGATGAGAAGAGGCAAAAGTGATATAAGGATTGAGAGGATGCAAAAGTCAAGTCATCAGGTCATGAATAAGGGGTAGGTGAGGGGTATTTGTGTAAAAGTGCCTTCACAACACTTTTTTCTCCGCATTTTTCTCTCGATTTGGGAGGATTAAAAAAGTGGGTCCAGGGAAGAAAACTTTCTCCCCTGTTTTCTGTCTCTTCTATTTTCCTTCCCCAACTAAACAGTGAAAAACAATATTTTCCACCCTATTTTTCTCTCTTTATTTTTCATCCTCAATTTGTGACTTTTTTTTTTACTTTCCCTCTTTCCCATTTTTTCCCATTTTGGAATGGAGTAAAGCTCAAGCGTTTATCCGTCCCTGTCTTTCACTCTAGTTATATAGATGTATATCTGTCAGAGCATTTGCAGCAGTGTAGCTATATTGCTATATTTTAGCTACACTGCTACTAAAATGATGCTCCAGCAGTGGAGCTAAACCTAAAAATTTTAGCTCCACTGCTACAGTACACATCTAAAAATAGATGTGTACTGTTCATGAGGAGCAAAAAAATATATATTATTTTAATCACCCGGTGGATTAAAATAATTCCTCTCATTCTCTCTCTCTCTCTCATCTCTGAACATCACTCTCTCTCTCAGACCCTCACTCCGGCCTCTGGTCTCTCACTCCCTCACTCCAACCTCTCACTCTTTCAACTCCGATCACCGAAGCCGCCGCTCTGTCACTCCGATCTTTCACTCTCTCAACTCCGATCACCCAAGCCGCCGCTCCTCACTCCGATTTGATCACCCAACCCAAGCCGTCGCTCCTCACTCCGATTTGATCACCCAAGCCGCCGCTCTCTCACTCCGATCACCCAAGCCGCCGACCCAGCTCGCCGACAAGATCGACGCTTGCTCGTCGTGGGTTTTTTTTTTTTTTTTTTTTTTTTTTTTCTGTTGTGGACTGGTGGTGGTGGTTGTGGCTGTGGTTGTGGCCGTGGCTAAGGAAAAAGATTGGAGATTTGGGTTTTTTTTTTTTTTTTTCTTTTCTGTTGTGGACTGTTGGTGGTGGTGCTGGTGGTGTTGGTGGTGGTTATGGCTGTGGAAAAATATTAGAGATTTAGTTTTTTTTTTTTAATTTTTTTTACTTATTCCTGCTGTGGACCGGTGGTGGTGGTGGTGGTCGTGGTGGTGCTGTTGGTGGTGGTTGTGGCTGTGGCCGATGGTAGATGTATTTGTGGTTGGTTTTTTTGGGTAGTGGTATATATTATTTTATTGTAGTGATTATATTATTTTATTGTGATGTTTATATTATTTTATTGTGTTGAAAGCTAAAATAGATTCACTGTTGTAGCATGTATGTAGCTAAAATAGATAAAGTAAGTTTTGTTGGTGCTAAATAGCTAAAATTATAGATCCACTACTGTGGATGCTCTCAGTCTCTGTCTTCCCTCTTTCCCATTTTTTTTTTTAAAAAATTTGGAATGACTTTTGATGTTGACATCCAATAAACAATTTGAACAAAGTTGCTTTGCCCATGCTTGTTGTATGCGGTTTTCAGTTCCATTAATTAAAGTTTCATCTTTGATTAAAGCTGTTTCTGACCCTGTCAGCTCTCTTGTTTGATATGGATTGCTTCTTTCTTGTCAATTTCTCTCGAATACGAAGGCTGGATTCATTAAATTAGGCACGTTGTTTCTGAGCCGTTGTTTCTGGCCAAACCCAGAATCAGGAGCAATGCTACACAATATATATATATATATATATATATATATATACGTTTTCTCAATCCCTTACAGTAACACCCAACCTTTTGAACCTACCTAACAAGGAAAATTCTGGTGCCACACCTTTGTGCACAACTTGTCCATGTGGCGAGTTATGATTGGTGGAGGGGTGACCCACCATCACCCCTCCACCAACCACAACTCGCCACATGGGCAAGTTGCGCACAAAGGTGTGGCACCAAAACCCCTCCACCAATCATAACTCGCCACATGGACAAGTTGTGCACAAAGGTGTGGCACCAGAACCACTCACCTAACAAGGAGGGTTGGATGGTACAGTAACATAATGCGTTCCTGAGTACATTAGTCTTATCCTATCCCCACCTGTACTTCTGCTCCTCAGCTCAGGGATGGATAGTGGAATTTACCCAAAAAAAAAAAAAAAACCCAAACCACTCTCTGATGTCTAACCCGATCTCTCACCTTCTCTCTCACTCTCTCCCTTTGACTCCCAAACCCTCACCTTCAACCCACACCTCTCATTTTTGTGGTGATATATTGGCATCGCTGTCATTGTAAAGGTGGAAAATTTTGTGATCCATAGCTCAACCCTTCCTACTCTCTTTCACCGCCGATCCTTGTGCCTCTTCCGCCGCCGATCAAGCTCAATGTGTCGCCACTGACAAAGCCTATCCTGCCGCCGATTTGCTAACTATTCAAGGTATATCTCACTCAATGTTTCCTTCTCTTCTCTCTCACTCTGGTCGGTGGTTTCGGGGTGGTCTGTGATGGTGGGGTTGATCTGGGTTTGTGACGGTTTGTGGTGTGGTTTGATCTAGATTGTGTGGTGGTCTTTGATGTGGTTTGGTGGTGTGGGTGTGGGGTTTTGATTTGTGTGGGAGTGGGTTTTGGGTTGGTGGGTTGCGGCGAGTCTGGGTCGTGGTGGGTTGTGATGGCATAGGGGTTTTGGTTGTGGAGGTGCAGTGATGGCATGGGGCCGTAGTTGTGGCTGGGTTTCGATGGGTTTGGGTTAGATTTTTGGAATGGGTTTGATTTTGGGTGGGTTCTGATGGTGTTGCCATGGTGGTGGGGTGGGTTGTTGCCGTGATGGTGTCTAGTGGTTGCGAGATCGGCGTGGGTCTGGTGGTTGCTGATTCGGCGTGATTCTGGTTGTGAGATCGGTGTTGGGTTTTGGTGGCTGTGTCTGGTGGTTCTCTTTATACTATAATCTTTAAAGCATTTTTGTTATGGGATTTGTTAAAGATTGGTTTTTTTAAGCTTTGAAAGTTGTATTTGATTAGATTTGTTTAGAATTTATTATTTGGTGGTTCTGCTTTGATTTTTACTTTATTGGATTGCTTGAGTTGGCTGGGATTTATGTGGATAGATAAGGGTAGTCAGTTTGTGTTCTGAACTGTACTGAGAAAATTGAATTGGTATTCATTTTTGTGTCTTGAATGTTTAGATGGGGTAGTTTGGTAGTGGATGGCATGATATGATTTTAACTATTGCAGGTGTGACACCAGCTAAGAAGCTTTTGTAGATGTATAATGAAAAGTGGGGACATAATGTGGATCATGCCTTTGAAAGGGAAGGTGGTGGTTGTGATGGTGCTGGTTATGCTATTTGTGGTGATGAAGTTGTTTATGTGGTGGTGGTGGTGGTCCTACAAAAAGTCTGTCTTGGTGGTGTTGGTTGGGGTAGTGGTGTTGGAGGTAGTGTTGGTAGAATTTGTAGATTGAACACTAGATTTCTAAATTTGGAATTCTAGTGTGGTGTCATACATAGTTGACATCTCTTACATTGTTCGCTATATCATACAACCGGTTCAGTGAAATCATATTTTCAACTTCAATAGCTAATTTGACAACCTTTAAGTTCATTGATCTGAGTAATAATCTTTTTGGTGGAAATTGGTCTTCATCTCTAATAGCCAGCATAACATCCCTTGAGAAGATTGATCTGAGTAACAATCTTTTTGAAGGTTTATTCCCTTTTAGCTCATTTTATAATCACTCCAAGCTTAAGGTGATTCAATTAATGAATGATGACAACAACAAACTTGACATTGAAACTGAAAACCCCAGCTAGGACCCTTTGTTTCAATTACAAGTCTTATTATTGTCTAATTGTAATCTAAACAATCCCACTGGCGACTTTCTCAAGTTTCTCATAGGTCAGCATGATTTAGAAGTTCTTTTTTTTTTTTTGTCCAAAATGAAGTTGAAAGGAAGCTTCCCCAGTTGGTTGCTTAAAAACAATACTGGACTACAATGGTTGAATCTTCAAGGTAACTCTTTCATGGGTCCATTACATTTGCCATCAAATCAAAGTATAGATCTTAATTTTTGGATGTCTCTAATAATAGCTTTGATGGGCAGCTTCAAGAAAATATAGGACAGATTATTCCAAAATCAGTGAATCTAATTTTATCCAACAATCATTTTGAAGGTAGACTCCCATCCTCAATTGGTGACATGAGTAGTTTGAGAACACTGGATTTGTCCTTCAATAATTTTTTTGGAGAGTTACCAATGGAAATCATTGCCAAATGCATCTTATTGATGGCTTTGAGGTTATCAAATAATCACTTTCAATGTGAAATTTTCTCAAAGCACTTCAACCTATCCTCACTGGAGGTTTTGGAATTGAGCAATAATCATTTCATAGGTTCTTTTCCATTGGTACTCTTAAAGTACTTGTTGTACATAGATGTTAGCAAAAATCACATGTCTGGTACAATTCCTGAATGGATTGGAGGAAATCAAAGTTTAATATTAGCATCGACTATACTTGAGTAGCAACTTTTTTGAAGGTCAGATTCCATGTGGAGTAAGTGCATTTTCTATAATAGACCTTTCTCGGAACTTGCTTTCTGAATTGTTACCGTCTTGCTTGAATTTATAGAAGGTTCTAAACCTACTTTTGCATGGGTTTAGGGTTTACCCTAAACCCTAAAACCCGAACCCCGAACCCTTAACCCTAAACCCTTAAGTGCATACTTCCCAATTAAGCACTTAATCAAAGTGGTGCTATGATGGACCAGGATTGGTCACAGTCAAACTAATGTTAATGAGAAGTATGCAAAAAATAATAATAATAATATAATAATATATAAATAAATAACTTTTTTTTTATAAGATAAGTAAATAACTTTGAAGGAAAGTCCCAAATAGTCGAACCATAAAAATACATCAACCATGTGATTGGTGGGTGCAGGAGAATAATGCATTGGTGTGCACTTCATACGGTTGGAGTGTGTTTCTTTTTGAAAGCGTCACTGAAATCCGACCAACTAGTTTGGACCAAAGTCCCATCACATTTATGCCCCCACTTGGACCACAGTACTGAGCTCGGCTTTGTTTCTAAATATTGAAGTGTTGGTTTGAGCATGAGATCAATTCAACGGCTGAGATTAAAGTAATTGCCTCCCGAGCCGTGCCAAAAAAAATAAATAAATAAAGAAAAACTGAAACCTTCAGGTTCTCATCTGCTCGTGCGAATCTCGTAAGATATGAAAGTAATTATGACCTGAATGTCTATCAGATTTGCTTATAGAAAAGAAAAGCAGCTTTATCTCAAATTTATAGACCTTAACAGTGTAATGTAACTATAGCTGTAGCTGCAATAAATTAATATGGCTTTATCCAAAAAAAAAATAATAATAATCAATATGGCGTCGCTGTAGTAAGCGTGTGTCCAATGAATTCTCAAGCCTTTGAATTTTCAACCACGAGGATTAAGATAAGGTGCAAGCTGTTTGCAACGAGCCTAAATTTTCTGTCTTACTATTTCTACTTTACTCTATATTTTAACAATGAATACTTATCACGTGTCTACTTAATTAATTAAATACTATTATTATTGACTTGTTAATACTACAATTATTAATTAATAGTAGTATTTAATTAATTAGGTGAACACGTGACAAGTATTTATTGGTAGAATATAGAGTGGTGCAGAAAAAGTAGGACAAAAAATTTAGACTTATTTGCAACTATCAATTTCAGCTGTTAAAATCTCAATCCTAGAATCTCTACTTCGCTTTCTTGCTTTTTTTTTTTTTTTTTGGTTCCTCAGCCAAGTAGAAGTCAAATGAAAAGTTGTTCAGGTGGGAGAAGCCGGTCATACGCGTGAGAACAGTTAATGAGTTAAATTACATCTTGGTAGTCACGCTCAAATTGTCACAATCTAATTACAAACCCAATTATTATTTTTTAATTATTATTTCTTTTACGAACTTCCTATTTTGTTTCTTGTTGAATTCTTTAAATAAATTCTATTAGCCCTTACAATAGACCATAATAGTAGTTGAAAGTGCATTGAAGACAGCTACAGCTACACAGTAAATGAAACCGTAGTGATTGATTCCTGCTAGTTGAGAATTCATTAAACAGATACTTGAAAATAGGGGTGTCCATGTAACCCGCCTACCCGACCAAACCGAGAAACCCGCCCGGACCGACCCGCTCGCCGTCCGATCCGACGACTCTGGCGGTTGGCGGCGGGTCTCAACCCTTCAAACCCGATTCCGGCGGGTCGAGTGGCGGGTTTTCTCCTCTAAAACCGCAGCCACCCGACCCGCCCGACCACCACTTCAGATGAACTATCCTCCGTTCAGATCCGGCGACGATTAGCCATCTTTTGCTTAGATCCGGCGACAATTTTTCTTAGATCTACTTAGATCCGAAGATTTTGGCTCAGATCCGGCAATATTTTTCAAAAAATCGCTCAGATTGGCGACGTTGAAGCTCGGATCGGTGACGTGTAAGCTCAGATCGGTAACTTTGGCTTAGATCCGGCGATGTTCAAGCTCAGATCGGTGACATTTCGTTCTCCTCCGACCAGATCCGATGACGTTTCATTCTCCTCCGCTCGTCGCCCCCGTTCGTCAGTTTCAACCGAACCGACCGATCGTTTTTTAGAATCCGATCCGACTCGACCCGTGGTGATCGGCGGTCGGTTGCTAGTCCGATTCTCTCCCACCCGACCTGAGCGGGTCGAGTCCGGGTTGGGCACAAACCCGACCCGGCCCAACTCGTGGACAGCCCTACTTGAAAATCTATTGGACTCTACGGCTATTACATAATAAATAAATAAATAAATCTTTAGGTGTATCATTGTCACCCTATGTACTAAGCAATAAATCTGAATAAAGATTTTTTAATCAAAGTGGTGCTGTGATGGACCAAGATTGGTCATAGTCAAACTAATGTTAATGAGAAGTATGAAAAAAAAAAAATCATAATATATAAGTAAATAACTTTGAAGGAAAGTACTCTCTGTACCAAATAGTCGAACCATAAAAATTCATCGACCATGTGATTGGTGGGTGCAGGAGAATAATGAATTGGTGCGCACTTCATACGGTTGGAGTGTGATTCTTTTGGGGAGTGGTATATAATATAATATTATAGTTGTTGCATTATTCTTTTTAAAATAATGCTAGAGAATTTTATACATATATATATATATATAGAACCGAAATTTTGAATTTCTCACAATTTTTTATGTCAGCACAATATTTAAATAAAATTATCATTTTATCTGAAAAAAATTATTTTTGTTTTGTTCAAATTTAACGATGAGTGAAACTTTATGTCTTTAACAAGTTTAACATAAATTCAAACTCATCATTATCATTCTATTTAATTAAAATTATTTTTGTTTAGTTCAAATTTAATAAGGAGTGATATCTCTCTAACAAGTCCAACTTAAACTCAAACTCATCATTATCATTTTTTTAAAACAACTATATCTCTCTAACAAGTCTAATTTAAACTCAAACTCATCATTATCATTTTATTTAAATAAAATTATTTTTGTTTAGTTCAAATTTAACACTAAGTGAAACTTTACCTCTCTAACAAGTCCAACTTAAACTCAAACTCATCATTATTATTTTTTTTAAACAAAATTATTTTTGTTTAATCAAAACTTAACAGGGACTGAAATTTTATCTCTTTAACAAGTCTAATTTAAACTCAAACTCGAACGTTGATAATCTATATAAAAACAAAAATTATTATAGGACACAAAAAAAAAAAAAAAAAAAAAAAGACTCACGTTGAAAATAGGACTCAAAAATAAAATAAAATAAAGAGAATCACGTTAAAAAAAAAAAAAAAAAAAAACTCATGTTAGATTAAGAGAAAGAGAGAAAGAGAGAGAGAGATAGGAGTCTCTCTTCCCTGCCACCTCAAAACCCTAAACTTAACTTCACTTTAGGATTTTAAATAAATAAAAAAAATAAAAAAAAGCAAGCAATCTGATTCAACTTTCTTCTTTGCTTAATGAATTTTATGTCGAATTTGTTTATATTGTTATTATTAATAAAATTTCAATTCAACATATGTGGATATTTGTTTGTATTGTTATTAATGAATTTTATCTTTTATATCAAATTTTTTATTTGCTTTCATATGTGCCTCAGATTTTTCTTTCTATCTTATTCTTTTATTATGTTTAAAATTGATCTTCTTTTGAGTATTTGGGTTAATCCCCATATTTGTATTGACATTGTTTTCGTGGGTTTGGTTTTTGGGTTAAAATTTCTACTAATTATTTTTTTATATTGTACATGGCAGATAAAACATCTTTATTTTTTTGGAAAAAAATCAAAGCTGCTACCTATGTCTTCCAGCCTAGGGAATGATAAATTTTTATTTTTGGTATGTTATATATAAATTTGTTGAATTTAATTTGGTTTTGAAGTAGAATTTGGAGATTCTATAAATTTTGAAGTTTTAATACTTGGGTTTTTGGTATTTGTGTCTTAGTAGGTTAATCTTAATTCTTCACCTTAAATGCTTT
This sequence comes from Quercus aquifolioides, assembly GCA_019022515.1. Taxonomy (NCBI): domain Eukaryota; kingdom Viridiplantae; phylum Streptophyta; class Magnoliopsida; order Fagales; family Fagaceae; genus Quercus; species Quercus aquifolioides. Next base: position 265,151 of record CM032326.1, read on the forward strand.
TTGTAGGGTCGGTTTTTGTAGCCCAAGCCCAAAAGGTATGGGTTGTGAGCCCAATGAACCCAAGACAATGAATTTGTAGAGCGTGGGTGAAAGAACTGGGCTGGATGTAAATTAAACAAGAGCTGATCATGGTATTTGCGAACGGTTTAACATGCAATCATGCTCGGACAAGGGCAAATGGGAAAATCCGAAGAGACATTTTATTGAATGAACGTTTGTTACAGTTCTTAGAGCTACAGTAATGGTGTTTTCTTTCTTTCTCTTTCTTTTTTCCATCCCCTCTTATCAAAGGCCTCTCCTCCTTATATAGCACCTTCTCCCTTCATCTTCATCGTCCACTTGTTCATCATCTAAACGTCCACTTGAGTGCATGTCCCATCATGTATCTTCTTTAGCCTCGTGTGAGTGGCGGTAGCTGAGATTGTACTGTTCAGGGGTCTTCTCCACATTAATGCGGCCAGAAAGGTAGGTGCAGTGCATTTAATGTGGTGGTTGAAGTTTGTCTTCTAGATATTTCTCTGTCCCTGCTACCCTCATGCGTGCCTGAGATTCATCTTTATCATTAGAATTGTTTGGAGGATTACTTGAACTTCCCAGACATCTATTTGACCAAGCTTCTTCGGGTCCGAGGACAGTGGCCTCTTCGGACAATTAAACATCTCCTCGGACCATGCCCCATGCTCCTCTCCAGACATGTGTCTTTTACATGGGTTTCTTCTCAAGTGTTTTCATCTCTTCGGACAAACAGTAGTCCTCAAATAGGGCCTTGGGCCCAATATGTTAGGTTGGGCTTCACCCCCCACACTTTTTATTTAGGTTCATGTGATTTTTTGTTTTCTTATTAAAAGTTGTGTTTTTGGTTGATTAATTATTTGTTTGGATTCAACATAAAAGATAATGGAATTAGATATTATAATTTTTATATTGTTCCATGTTTTGAATTGTCTATATTGTTATTACTGTTGATACCGTATTTTGAACGCCCTCGATTTGCATGCTGAACCCCAAAAAATTCAAAAATATCATTTTCTCTCCATGGGTTTGCAAGAGCATCTAGAACGACGTGGCACAACCTGTTCGAGCATCGAAGCACCCAAAGTGCCCTTTTCCACTAAAATGACCAAAATGCCCTTGGTCAGCCCTAGGGTTGACCGAAGGTCAAACAAGGTCCAAACTCTCACAAAACAACGTTTTTCACAGTTTTACATCAAACTCGAGCTTCTCGGAGATTTTTTACAACTTTGACCAAGTTTGACCCGAAGTCAATCTTAAATGGACCTAAAAACCCTAATTTTGATCCGACTGTCAGAATAGGTTGAAACCAATGCCATTGAGAAGATTATCAAATTCTCATTCCAACAACTATTCATGGGTCAAAATCAGAGTTAAAACGGCCGAGATATCACGAAAACTGGGATGGCGCACCAATCGATGCACCGCAAACTTCCGAGAGCCATAACTTTTGATCCGACCGTTGGATTTTCAAGATCCATACCTTTTTTAGAAACAAGGAGTCAAGATATTTCCAAGGGTGTCTACATCAACATATTTTGAGGGCTTTTGAGGCCGGTGATCCTTGAAGGGCTGTCGGCTGCCCTCCAAGGGCTGTCGCCTCGAAAAGCATGTCAGGGCAATAAATAGCCCCAGGCACCCCTCATACTAGAAGAGACCACATTTTTTCTGAAGTTTGCATTCTGCCCAGTTTCTCTACTCATTTTTCTCTCTTCCAAACATCCAAAAACACACAAAAAACACCAAAAAAACACATCAAAGTTTCTTGATTCTTCCCTTTTCATAAAAAATACAAGGTATTGTTCTTATACCCAATCTTCCTTTCCTTGGTTCTACACTTTGGATTTGGGGTTTAGGGGTGTGGATGTAGCCTTTTTAGCTATCATCCACACCCCTAACCCTCTAAATCTCTTTCTAGCATTTATCTTGCTTTCTTTTACTTGAATAACATGATTTATTACTTTCTTTAGCATGTTTCTTGCTCTCGGTGTGTTTCTAGCTTAGATTTCTTGGTTGTTATGTCTTATGCTATGTTTTTATGTTTAGATATATGTTTTCACAAGCTTACATGTTTAGATCTACATGCTTAGGGTTTTATGTCATGCTTTCCTTTGTTGTGTTCCTCTTTTTGCTCTATGTTGATGTTAGGGTTATGTGCTCATGTGCTTGTCATGCTTTACTCGGATCTAGCATTTATGGGCTTTTTGCCATGTTTCGTGCTTAGATCCATATCCGTACATGTCTATATGCTTGGATCTATGTTTTATCATGCCTATGGTTATGCCTTGATATGTTCTACATGTTTGCATGCATGTTCTATGCCCATATGTTTAGATCTATGTTTTCACATACTCGTGTGCTTGGATCTTTGTTCTCTACATGCTTTATGCTATCTTCCATGTGCTTGTGCACTCCGTGCCATGTTTGTGTGCCTAGACCTAGGCTATGTTCATCATGTCACGTGCTATTGTAGCCCTTTTGTCGCTTTATCTTTCTTTCTTGTGTTTTGGCCTAATGGTTAGGACCAGATCTAGACCCTATGGTCTTTGTCATCATCCATACACCATGGTCCACATCAAAGGGTTTAGATCACCCTATTTTGCATGTCTATGCTTGCTTGCTTTTATGTTTTATGCTTGTGTTAGCCTATCTTGTTCTAGGCTTTGCCACGTTTAACACCCTTGGCGGGTTTGTGGTTGCATGGTTACATCCGACACCCATGAGGCCTTGTTTGGATGTAACCACTTGGGTTGCATCACAATGATGCCGGTCGCTCCGCGCGTACCCTCCCCTTTTTTCACTCTGTGCGATGATATGCTTACCATGCTTGTATGCACCATCTGTTGGCTTTATATGCACCTTTACAAGCCTGCTTACATGTCCATGCATGAGTCTTGCTTGCTAGTGTGTCGTCTATACTTCAACACAATGAAGCTATGGACATCTGATCCAAACCTACATTTGTCCCTCGTGAACACCACCTTTTCTTTGTTTCCTTGCTTGTATGCCTTTCTCGCTTGTTGGTTAGCTTTCTTGCTTTTGTCGCATGCTATACTTGCCATATCTATCTTGCTTGTTTGCTTAGCGCCTTTTCGCTATTATCTACGCATCTCTTCCTTTCCATTGCTTGTTTACTGGCTTCTCGTCTTTGCCTTTGCATGTACGCATATGGAGTGGGGAAGCGTGGAGCAAGGGCACGGTTTCCCAGGCACAAGCAAAAAGGGTGCGGGCGCAAGCATGTTGATATAAGCCAAACGATTGCAATCAGTAGGTTTAGGAGTTTAGCCTTTCCCATTTGGTTATGTACTCTTTTAAACCCCCTTCGCTCCTCCCTCCCTCCTTTATATGATAATTTATTATATCTCTCTTCCAAGTTAGTTTATCATTTTTTGAGTTGATTTTTTTTTTGGGATTGAAATTAGGTGCCAAATAATGAGCAAATGACAAACAATTAATGCAGTTTTTAAGAAAAAGTTGTATGTCATTCAAAACTTGGGTAATCTGTAGAAACAAATGTTGATACTTCAATGTCTGATGAGTGTCCCTCCAAATGTTCAAGAATTCAATCTAAAAGGATAAACCATGATCTAGGATCACATAAATAAATATATGAATTCCCTATCAATGAACAAGATGAAATTCGACATGCTTATCTCATAACAGGTCCATATCAACCTAGAAACATAGAGTATCCATACAAAGGACCAAAAAAATTTAGTCGTAGTTTTCAATTTTCGTGGTTTGAATCAGATGAAAATTGGTTGAATTATATTTTAATATATCTCTACTACAACCTAGCCCCCCCCCCCCCCCCAAGTAATTATTCCTGGCTACGCCCTTGCTTAAAGCCCCCATGCATGCAAAGCCCCGAAAGCCAATGCCAAGATCATGTTTTTTACTGCCAATCTCCGAAAATTAATGTTTTATCAAAATAAAGGATTGTCCTTGAATAGGCCTTGTGGGGTGCTTAACACATTCCCCACATGTAACCAAACTTCCGGATCTAAGAATCAAGATTTTTTGCCATCCATATTAGATTAGGAAAAATAACATTTTTCTTAATCTAGGATTGGTAATAAAATCAACTAGAAACAGGTGACCAGTCACACCTTAGAAAAACCCAATGATTGGTGGTGACTCCACTCACCTTTGGTAATCCCTTAAAACTTGGTCCAAATTCCTACCATAAAACTAAAGATAGACCTACCTTCCTCCACCAAGAGAGAGAGCACTTGAAGCTCCGCGCGAAACACATGCACCTATCGCCGAGAGGGGCCCTCCTACAGGGCCCCGTGCAAGCGGGAGCTGTCGCCACGACGGGAGGTCGAACGAAGGCATGGCGGTAGCGGTTTTTTCGCTCCCGATCGAGGCTGAGCGTTGACAATTACCACGAGAAAGTCATATTGCTACTTAAATTTGAAACTTGGTGTGTCTCCCTCATATCATGGTCTTTGTTTATATATTGGCAGTTTGTATTAGTTTTGAGTGTGTGTGTGCATATATAACTATTGGGAGTTTTTGTTTTATTAATTTAAGAATTGTAAATTACTTTGTAGGTTTCAGTAACTATGCACTTTCAACTTATTAACGTTCAATGTTAGACTGGTATCTATTTTTTCGGAAAATTCTTTAGAAAAAAAAAAAAAAAAAACTCGTATCAATTTTGTACGAAAATGCCCCTAGGTCAGACAGGTCAGGAATTTTGACATGAATCCAATATCGGCGTGTGTGCGTGAAAACTTGAATATAGCACATTAAGAGGTCCAAGAAACTAATGGAAAATTCTTTAGAAAAAAAACATGAGTAAATTTCGTACGAAAATGTCCCGAGGTCCGACTGGTCAAGAAGTTTTACCGGAATCAAATATCGGCGTGTTTGCATGAAAACTTATAGATAGCACTTAAAGAGGTCCAAGAAACAATAGGAAAATTATTTAGGAAAAAAAAAAACTCGAGTAAATTTTGTACGAAAATGCCCCTGGGTCAGATTAGTCGGTTAATTTATTCCGACTCTACCAAATACGCATGCTGTGGCAGCTAAGACGGTGAAGGCTTGGGCTTCTGTGGTGTTTAGGCCGAGGTGTGGGGAAGGGTTGACAATGAATTCCACCCAGTTTGAAGCAGGTTTTGGTGGAATGGCAAAATGTCATTCTATAAAACGTGTGGGCACTGTTTTTAATGTCTTTTCCTCCTCACAATAAGGTTAGTATAAGAGAGTTGCGCTGTGGAATTGCTTTTATTTGTTGAGTTTCTTTTCTGTTGGACCTAAAGCTTTGCCACTCAAAACACAAATTGACAGTCGATAATGCCAAGAGTTCATATTATTATCCATTAAGATCATATTTGGGTCATCATGACCTATGGAAATTGAGACTTTATAAAATCCATTATATATGTCATGGTTATACCCAAATGAGTGAGAGGAACAGATATGAAGAGATGAGAGAGAAATATGATTTTTTTTTAATTATAATAAAGGTTAATTTTAAAAAAAAATTACAGATTTTTTTTTTTTTGAGGTTTTTTTTAATGAATTTTTTTTTTTTTTTTTGCCTTGACATGTTTAATTAATTGTTTAAAAAAGTTTGATTAACGTGTCAAGATTTGATTAGTCCAACTTGTATATATGACAAATTTATGTGTCACTTAATGGACACATTGGCGTGGACATTTACGAAATATCTTCCAACCAAAACAATTGGTTATATTGAGGGACTGAATAAAAAGTTTTCTCTCTCAATAAAAAGTTTTAAGTTTTAAAGGAGCAAAATCAAAATCACCCATCCATTTAAGGATATAATTTGCAATATAGTCATATAAGAAAATGAAAATGAAAAGATGATGACTTTCATTTTTATAATGTGAAAATTTATTTTGGGAAGTTCCATATATAAAATAAAAATGTTAATTGTGAAATAGAGAGAGTGAAACAATTCATAATTAAATATTGATAATTTTATCCCATAGAGGGGAAAAAAAATCCACATCAACCCAATAATGGTTTTCATTTATGTAATGTGAAAATTTATTTTGGGATGTTCCAAAAATAAAAGAAAACTTTAGTTGTGAGATAGAGAGAGTGAAGTAATTCATAATTAAATATTGATGGATAAAGAGAGAAAAAAAAAATCCACATCAACACAATAATGGTTTAAACCATTATTGTGTTGATGTGAAAATTTATTTTGGGATGTTCCAAAAATAAAAGAAAAGAATTAATTGTGAGATTGTGAGAGTGAAGTGATTCATAATTAGATTCTTATAATTTTATCTCATAGAGGAATAAAAATCCACGTCAACACAATAATGATTTTCTCGTTTGCATTTTTTTCTTCTTCTTCTTCGTTTGTTTGTTTGTTTGTTTGTTTTTTTTTTTTTTTTTTTAAATAAAAAAAAAGTATGAAGAAGAAGCAACTAATAAATGATATTTTCTTTTAGTTGACAAATATTACTTCCTCAAATATTTAATTGGAGCCAAGGTAATTGGATTAGAGTTTTGACTTTTTTGTTTGTCTCCACTTCTATCAAATATTTTGTGTCAGCGTAGATTGATACTCACGGTAATTGGATTAATGTTTTGACTTTTTTGTTTGCCTCCATTTCTATCAAATGTTCAATCAGCCCTCTGCAACTATATTTCTCCAACAAAGTTCCCTCAATAGGTGTCTTGAGCAGTAACACTAGAGATGGACTAGGAGGTACCTTTTGAGTAGTAACACAATATTTCTTTGTTCATAGTCCATTCAAGAAGCTTCTTCTTAAGAAAGGTATGTTATTGAATTTGGCTTTTACCTCCGTAAAATCTGACTCCACAAACCCTGAATGTAAGACTGTTGATATATTGCAGAAATAATTTATTTTTGTGATAATGTAAAAGGGATATTAAGGCTTTACTGTTACTTTGTTTCTTTTTTCTTTTCTTTTTTTCTTTTCTTATTATCATATATATATATATATATATATATATACACACACAAACACACGACAATTGGTCTAGGCTAGGCCGCATCCTAGAAGGAGGAATCCAATCCAAATATATCCGAGTCTAGCCTTGGTGGGTGGTAGCGTAGTGGGCTTTTTCTTTTCATTAAAGATATATTTGTTAACATATTTTACAAAGAAAAAAATATTTACATGACTTTGCCATTATTTTGTAAAACAATGAGCACAGTGTGAGTGCAATTGCCAAGAAGGAGAAGAAGGTTGTTTTGTAGGTATTGTAAAATCTAGATTATGACCGTGTACGACCGTGTTGTGTGAAATTGTGATTTGCGATAGATTCCAAACTACGTGGTTTTTATTTGGTCTATTCTCGGCTAGACTCTTTAGTCTTGACTCTAAATGTCTTGGAAATCAGTCTAAAGTCTTGAATTCAGATTCCTTTTTTAACGTATTTTTTAAATTAGTCTAAAGTCTAACGTCTAATGTCTTGAAAGCTTCTTTGTTCAACATGTGTTTTAAATTAACCTAAAGTCTTGAAAGTTGTGGAAAACATTTTTAGGGAGTTGCCAAATTTGACTTTTTATAATGGGTATGCCTTAGGCATATGTTACTAATAAATTTTTTTCAAAAATGGACTGTCAAAAGACTAGACCTTTTTATAATTCAACAATCTTATTGCGAAGGCCCTATGAAATTACAAGAATACACCATCAAAGATTAACAAAATGCCATTATTTACTTGTGCAGCTCTTTTTGTTAATGGAGTGGCCTTTAGTAAAGTTTTTCCTATGGGCTTTACTACTCTTTATTCTCATTCGTGAGAATAAATGCTGTATGGAGGAAGAGAGGATCGGTTTGTTAGAATTGAAGGGATTTTTGAAATCCAATATTAACAATACCAACCTTCTTCTTTCATGGGTTAACGAGGCAAAGAGTGAGTGTTGTAATTGGGAGGTTAGGTGTAATGCCACCAAAGGTCATGTGATTGAGCTCTCTCTCAACAATTTGTGGCAATATGAGAATTTTGCCAGTGATTATGTCAATGCTTGGCTAAACGTGTCTTTGTTGCACCCTTTCAAGAAGCTACGAATTCTTGACTTGTCTTCCAATAGTTTCCGTGGCTGGCTAGGAAATGAAGGTATGTGAGCATCTTCTTACTTTCAGAGAATAACTTGATATGATTAGGGGGGGGGGGGGGGGAACCCAATTTTTTTACAGAACCCAATTGATGCATATATATATATATATATATATTTTTTTTTTTTACAGAACCCAGTCGCTTTACTAAGCTCAGCAAGCTAACAGACTTAATTTTAAGAGATAATTCCTTTGACAAGGAGCCAATTCTCAAATATCTAGACCTATATGGCAATAAAATGGAAGGGCCTCTTTTGGGCGAAGGTACGTGCAATTTTCTTCAATTTGCATTTTAATCAAATTTTTGTTCATTCCAATATGAAATGTGTTTAGTTCTGTTAATTTCAATTTGACAAATGGTTCATCAAAAAAAATGTTTGACAAATGCATATATCTTCACTGGTGATGTAGAACTAGTTAATTTAAGCAACTTGGAGGTCCTCATCTTGGGAGAGAATTGCCTTAATGGAACCCTGCCATTCAAGGGTAAACATTACAACATCCATTGTTAAAGGCTACAAAAATTTTCTTGTGATTAGACAAGTCTTTTAGTATAAACCAATTAGCAATATTAAAAATTTTCTGTTGACAAAATTTCTCGTCATTTCTCTTAATAGATATGGCAAGTTTCAGCAATTTGGAGACTTTAGATTTGAGCGTAAATTATTTCACTGGAAGTATTTCTCCACATATTGCAACACTATCTTCTCTCAAGGCTATATCATTAGAAGCCAATAGTCTAAATGGAACTTTAAATCAAGGTAAGAATCTACCAAATTGACATGTCTTGCTGATTCTTACGGTGGCACATATTTAGCATAGACATTGCTAATCCTTTTGCTTTTGACAGAACTGTGTTCACTAAAGAAACTCGAAGAGTTAGATCTTTCTTCTAATCATTTTGAAGGGATCCTTCCTCCATGTTTAAACAACTTGACATCTCTTACGTTGTTCGCTATATCATACAACCGGTTCAGTGGAATCATATCTTCAACTTCAATAGCTAATCTGGCAACCCTCAAGTTCATTGATCTGAGTAATAATCTTTTTGGTGGAAACTGGTCTCCATCTCTAATAGCCAGCATGACATCCCTTGAGAACATTGATCTAAGTTTGGGAAAATGTTTTGGGCCTCCATGCTCTGAACAAGGACAATTTTTTTCAAATGCTTATTGTTGGGAAATTTAGACCCCGATTGATAGAATTAACAAGTTTTAAATCCAAGTTGTTAATTAGATTAATTATGAATAAAACTTGTTAAAACAAACTGTTAGGTTCTAAGGTCTTAGGATTTTATGTATTTAGAACTCTAATTTGTAATGTTGGCAAACCATGATCAAAACATTGTATTTAGTCTTGTTTAGGCTTGCTCAAAGTTGGTTTATTATTGTAAAGTTGGAATCGAGTGGCTACAGAAGTACTTGGGACTTTTGGCCTGGCTCGATCAATCGAAGAATAGACTCGATCGATCGAAAATCGCACAGGTTGATTATTCTGCAGAATTTCCAACTCAGCCCTACCTCATTAAACGTTTAGGGTTTTATGTTTTTACCCTAGGTATATAAACTAAACCCTAGCCACGTTTTTAAATGTTGTCCATATTGCTTTGTTGCTCATACATTGCTGTTTTGTGTGAATCTCTTGTGAGATCTTTGAGGAGCTTTCCTTTACACAAAACTTAGGGTTTTCAAGGTAGAGATGATTTCAACATCTTGAAGATCATTACCGTTGCAACCATTGGAACTTAAAAGAAAAGCAAGCGGGGAGCTTGTAGCTAATTGAGGAATTCAAGAAAGAAGTAGTCCATGGATTCGGAGCCTGCGCATGGTCGTGTCAGGAAGTTCTACTGATGGGTAGCATTAGGAAGTCGAGCGGGGAGCTTGTAGTCCTTTTGTAAGAACTTCAATTCTTTCATAGTGAATTCTGTTATGCCTTGAGGATCGGTGGGTCAAATCCTCCCCAGGTTTTTACCGTGTGGTTTCCTGGGTGATCATATCTTGTGTTCATTTATTTTCCGCTGCATTATTATTCTTGATATGATTATTTGATTGCTTTAACCTAGAATTGCATAATTTGACTAAGTAACAACTTGGCTAATTAATCTAGGCTACGCAATCTGGTTGTTTAAGGGGTCTAAATTTCCATCAAGTGGTATCAGAGCCAGTAGCTCTTTTGTTTGAGATTTCTATCTCTGAGCTGATCCTTGACCCCTGTTGTCATGGATTCTTGGAAAATTTTTCTGCTTATTTGTCAACTTATCTATTTGTTATCTTTGCCTTTTGTTGTTTTTGTTAAAGCTTTCTTTAAGTATATTGGCATAATCACATGTGATAAGAATTATGTATGTTATACTGCTTTAACCGCCTTAAAGGCACGTGATTCTTGTCTTTGGTATTTGGATAGTGGTTGTTCCAGGCACATGACAGGAAATAAAGGTTTATTCAAAACACTCTTTGAAGGAAAGATTGGGACAGTCACTTTTGGAGATGGAAGTAAATATGTGATCAGAGGCATTGGTACTGTGGACATTCCAGGATTGCCAGTGTTTGAAGATGTTTGGTATGTTGATGGATTGAAGGCCAATTTACTCAGCATAAGTCAGATTTGCGCCAATGGATTAAATGTTCTTTTCACCAAGTATGAATGTGAGATACTTGATGGAGGAGGTGACTGTATGTGTGTTGGTGTAAGGACAGTTGACAACTGTTATGGCATAACACCAAGTGTAAACAACAAATGCTTTAGTGCAAAGATTGATCAAGTTGATTTGTGGCATCAACGGTTGAGGCATGCCAGTCATAAGCAGTTAGAGAAGATTTCCAAGTGTGAGGCAGTTATCGGTTTACCTAAATTTGAGAAGATTGATAAGTGCATTTGTGGACCATGTCAGATAGGTAAACAAGTAAAATCCAAGCATCCGTCTGTGACTAGTGTTCAAACTTCAAGACCTTTAGAGTTATTACACATTGATCTCATGGGTCCTGCCAGAGTTCAAAGTTTGGGTGGAAAGAAGTATATTCTAGTTGTTGTGGATGACTTTACTAGATATACTTGGGTTGTGCTTTTGAAAGATAAAGCTGAGGCTCCTGAGAAGATGATACATCTATGCAAGAAATTGCAGGTTGAAAAAGATACTGTGATAGCCAGAATCAGAAGTGATCATGGAAGAGAATTTGAGAATACCAAGATGGCGACTTTCTGCAATGATCAAGGCACTCACCAAGAGTTCTCATCACCCAAGACACCTCAACAGAATGGGATTGTGGAGAGGAAAAACAGAGTTGTTCAGGAAATGGCACGAGTCATGCTGCACAACAAAAAGTTGCCAAAGTCCTTCTGGGGAGAAGCTGTCAACACTGCTTGCCATACACTCAACCGGGTGTATTTTAGACCTGACTCCAAGAAAACTCCCTATGAACTCTGGAGAGGGAAGAAACCTGTTGTCAAGTATTTCAGGATATTTGGCAGTAACTGTTACATTCTACGTGATAGAGAGAACCTAGAAAAATTTAATGCAAAGAGTGACAAAGGATACTTTCTAGGATACTCTTCCACTAGTAGAGCTTATAGAGTGTACAATCTGAGAACCAAAACAGTCATGGAATCTTCAAATGTTATGATAAATGATGAAGTATGTTCAGAAGCATCTTCAGAAAGCACTGTTCCTGCTCAAGATAAGTCTTTAGAGGTTAATGATTCTCCTCTTACTGAGTATGTTGGGAAACATAGTGAGGAAGAGCTGCTGGTGTTGAATGATACAGTCTCAGTACCATCAAATTCAGAACCATCCACTCTGGTTCATAACACTCGACAGGTATAAAGTGAGTTTAGTCCTCTATTTGAACAGAAAGGTACTACAACATCTCTGGTTAAACGTCCATCCTCTAGAGTGAGATTGAATCATCCTTCCACAAATATATTGGGTAGTCTGAATGATAACATGAGATTGAGATCAAAGGCCTTGAATGTGATCACTCACTCATGTTATTTGTCCCAATTTGAACCGAAAAAGGTAGATGAAGCACTTCAAGATGCTGATTGGGTAAATTCCATGCATGAAGAACTTCATCAATTTGTTCGGAATGATGTGTGGGAATTAGTTCCTAGGCCTGAAAATGTAAATGTGATTGGAACTAAATGGATCTTTAAGAACAAGTCAGATGAACATGGCACCGTGATTAGAAACAAATCATGACTTGTTGCACAAGGATACACACAAGTGGAAGGAATTGACTTTGATGAGACCTTTGCACCAGTTGCAAGATTGGAATCCATTCGGATACTGTTGGCCATTGCAAGTCATCTAAACTTCAAGCTGTATCAAATGGATGTCAAAAGTGCTTTCTTAAATGGGATGTTACAAGAAGAGGTGTATGTTGAGCAACCTAAGGGATTTGTGGATCCTCACAGACCGGATGATGTATACAAGTTGAAGAGAGCCCTCTATGGTTTGAAACAAGCTCCTAGGGCTTGGTATGATAGATTGACTGCATATCTCACTAAGCATGGATTCAAAAGGGGATCTGCAGATACAACTCTCTTCATAAGAAAGGATAAGACTGGTTTTGTTGTAGCTCAAATTTATGTTGATGACATTGTTTTCAGTGCTACTAATGATTCTCTTGCTCATTCTTTTGCAGATGAAATGAAGGCAATGTTTGAAATGAGCATGGTTGGTGAACTGACTTACTTTTTGGGATTGCAGGTAAAGCAAACAGAGTCCGGCATCTACATCAATCAAGCTAAATATGCAAGGAATTTAGTCAAAAGATTTGGACTGGACAAAGCTGCTCATGCTAGAATACCAATGGCTGCAAATGCAAAATTAACACTAGATCCATCAGGTGAATCTGTTGATATTAATTTATATAGAAGCATGATTAGATGTCTTTTGTATTTAATTGCTAGTCGGCCTGATATCTCTTATAGTGTTGGTGTTTGTTCTAGATTTCAGTCTAATCCTAAGGTTTCTCATTTAAATGCTGTTAAGAAAATTATCAAATATGTGAGTGGAACCTGTGATTATGGATTGTTTTATAGCAAAGAGTCAAATTTGTTTCTTGCTGGTTTTTCTGATTCTGATTGGGCTGGGAATGCTGATGATAGAAAAAGCACCATTGGGGGGTGTTTTTATGTTGGAGCCAATCTTGTGGCTTGGATGAGTAAGAAACAAAATTCTATTTCTTTATCCACTGCTGAAGCAGAATATATTGCTGCTGGGAGTTGCTATTCCCAACTCCTTTGGATGAAAAAGCTTTTGAGTGATTATGGGATTCCTCAAGACACCATGGTTGTCTATTGTGATAATTCTAGTGCTATAGATATATCTAAAAATCCTGTTCAGCACTCTAAGACCAAACACATTGAACTTAGATATCACTTCATTAGGGATTTGGTTGAAAAGAAAATTGTTGTTCTTGAGTATATCCCTATTGATCGTCAAAACGCTGACATCTTTACCAAACCTCTTGATGGAAGTAAGTTTGAGACACTTCGTCAAGTGATTGGTGTTCTTCAGTGTCCCTAAGTTGTTTTTGTTGACTTTCTTGGTCCTTGTGCTTAATTGCTCTATTCTTTGGTGACCATTGTTCTTTGGTTTTTGCCTTTTTTGTTGTTTTTGTTCTAGGACTTGCATTGCATTACATTCATGCATTTCATTCTAGGATTTATTTGTTTTTTTTTTCTTTTAATAAAAAAAAAAAGGAAAAGGAGAAAGCAAAAATTATGTTAGACACTATTTTTCTTGATTTTTGAAAAACGAGGTTGGTCTATCTTTTGACACTTGTCATGTTCTGTGTACCTTGTTTAACTTTGATGAACTTATTCATTGCACTTGACTAGTTGAAACTTTGTAGTGCATGTTGTGTGGGAAAGATGTGTGTGGTTTTTAATCACTTTGTCTTAATCATGAAGTCATATGTTATTTAATTGTCGGACTTGATTCTTTTGAGAAAGGCATAAATAACCATCTTCACCACTGTTCACTAGCCAATCATAAACACCTTAGTGCATATCATAAGATTTTGTGTACTTGTTACACATGCACAAAAAGAACATAAGGTGATGCCTCGGATTAATTGCTTAATGCTTAAAACTGGTGTGTACTATTAGGCTTGATGCCAATTCACTTAATTCAAACCGGTGTGTATTATTAGGCTTGATGCCATTCCACATAATATATTTCACATGCTAAGAGGCAAAAATACAAGAAACTTACATGATTGCAAGCTTTTGTTCTAGGAGATGTGGGAGTTATAGGATGTAACTCTTTAGGTGATAGTCTCTTTTAAATTCTATGTGATGAATTGTGTAGACTTTGTGTTTGATTGCTATTCACATATCACCTCACATGTATCTCAAGTTTTTGCTAGTATCACACACTACACAAGTTACTCTTTGTTAAACACTGTACATGCTAGTGTGTGTGTTTTTGGTCTGACCAACCAAGTTTGAGAATATCTTGAGATTTGTGCACAACATATCATTGCTTGAGAAAATTAAATGGAAGAATGATTGAAATTTGTTTTTGAGAAAATTGGGTTTAAAATTTTGGGTTTTTTTAAAAAAAAAAAAAAAAAAAAAACATTCCATCTCATACTCATGCATTTCGTTTCTGTAATTTAATGCTTTGAGGAGTTGTTTTTTTCAAAATTAGGTTTGTATCTTTCAAAACTGTGATTTTTCTCAAAATTTAGTGAGCCTCTACCCATTTCGATCGATCCAGTCTGATTTTCGATCAATCGAAAAAGTGCTTTCATCTGTCTCAAAATGACTGTGTGTTTCGATCAATCGAGTCTGATTTTCGATCAATCGAAAAAGTGCCTTAGTTTGTTCTAAAATGACTGTCACATTCGATCGATCGAACATCGTGAAAAAGCTTTTTAAAAGGTTCTTTTCTAACTTTTTCAAAGTTCCTATTCAAAACTTTTCAAACTTTTTTTCTCTCTCTCCGCGTTGGCAAGGCTCCACATAGAGATTTTTGTCGTTTTCCTCCGAAGTTTTTGCAAAGTCTCTCTTTCCTCAAGCCGGTAAGACTCTTTTGCCCTTCCTTTTGATTTTATTTTCATGTTTTCATGCATAAATCCATGCATTTGAGGGTGATTTTCGCACTTTGCAATTTTGGGATTTTCATTTGATTCAAGCCTTATTTTATGCAATTGATCATTGGGTTTTTGTGGGGACACATCATAAACATGATTCTTACATGTTAATTTGATCAATTTTGAGTTTGGTGAAAAATTGAAAAATCTAGGGTTTGTTCTTGATCTGAATTGGGGCTTTTGTTAAATTGGGTAGAATTTGATGAAATTGGCTTGTTGTGTTGTTGTAATTAAGCATTATAATCTATGTGATGTGTTTTGTAATGCTCAATTCATCAATATGTTTAAAAAATTTCAACAAGTGGTTTTCAATTTTTGGGATTTGTGATAAAAATTCCATGTTCAGGCCAATTTTGTCAATTCAATCTCAATTGAACTTATTTGTTTACTGCATTAGATCATGCATCACAACATTATTATTGTTCATGCATCATATAGATTTTTGTTCTATATTTTTTTATTGTGCTAATTTGCAGTCTGCCCTTGGTTTTGTTTTCTCTTGTTCTTTTTGGTTTTCACTTTGTGTCTATGTCCTTTCCTTAGCACTATGCCTAGGAAGACTAGAGCCCGTAGGAATGTTCCCTCACCTTCTCCTTCACCCCCTCCATCCTTTGACCGTGAGAAGTTTTCTAGTGAGAAAAACCAAGAGATTTTTGAGAAGCTGAACGTTAGGAGAAAAATATGGGCTGAGCGTTCTGTTCACTTAGATGAACTTGATCCTGCCATTAGGGCAAACTTTGAGCGTAGGGGCTGGTTACCCTTGGTGGATGTTTCTGATCCTCCTCCACCTTCTGCCTTGATTAGAGAGTTCTACTCGAATATCTCTATCCGCATCTATGATTCCAACACTCTAGTCAAGAGTTGGATACGAGGCGTAGAGTACTCCATTACTCCTCAGGTAGTGGCTGATGCTCTAGGGGTACCATTGGTTCGGCATCCTGTCTATCCATATGACGTGTCTCCCGAGATTAGTGATGTCTTGTCTTACATCACTGGGACTACTGTCCAGTGGGGTTCTGATCCTCGGATCACTTCTGCTGAGCTCTCCGGGTTACACTATCTCTTCTTTAGGATAGCGTGTCATTCTATCTGGCCCATTTCCCATGTTCACACCATTCCTCTTGAGAGGTGTGTATTTTTGTACGCTTTGGTTACTGATGCTCCTATTAGTTTTCCCCATCTTTTTCTTCGTTCTTTGAACGATGTTTATAGGAGTTCATCCTCTGCTCATGCTCTTGTACATCCTATTTTCATTCATAGGATTCTTCGTTATCTTGATATTAGTGGCTTTCCTTCCTCTGAGCCCGTTCATGTGATAGCTCCTATAGGTGCGTCTTTTCTTAGACAAAGGGCTGCTCATTTTCGAGCTGGTTCTAAACACCCTAGGTCTGAGCCCTCTAGTAGCGCACCTCCTCCTTCTTCTTCTGTAGGTCTTGCTGGTGAGGATGTTCCTGATCCAGTTGGTGATGTTGCTGCTGCTGCTGGTGTTCCTCCGCCTCCTTCGGCCGACTTCGATGTTCGTCGTACTTTGGAGACTGTCATGACCGTTCAGGCGGCTCATGGTCAGATTTTGGTGGACTTACTAGACGAGATTCATGCTCTCCGAGCCGATTTTGCGCGTCTTCATTCACCCTCACCACCTCCTTTTGATGGCGACTTGTGATTGCCCTTTGGCATTCCGTCACAAAAAGGGGGAGTGGAGTTTTGACTTGTAGAGGTGTTTTTGTAGTTAGGGGGAGTGGAGTTTTTTTTTTGACTTTTGGAGTTTTAGATTGTATCTAGGTGCTTCACTTTGTATATCATTTTTTGGGGATATTCATGTTAGGGGGAGTAACATTGATTGATATACATGTTATTTTTATTGATTCTTGTTGCTTTGTGATTCACTGCTTATTGATTTATATTTATGAGTTGATCATTCATATATGTCTTTATTTTGTGTTGTGTGAATCTTACAAGAATGTTATACCTGTTGTTTTACTCTTTTCTGTCACACATCCGTTTATGCGTTTGTTGAGTATTTCAGGAATATACAGGTTGATTCAACTAAGCTGCTGTCTACACTTGCAACTGATGGATAGTAGTTAGGCTGAATTTGAATTTATGAGCATTATATTTGTAAAGGGCTTTTTACTTGTAAAACTTTGAGCTTTTAAATAAGGTTTTGTCACGGATTGCCAAAGGGGGAGTTTGTTAGGTTCTAAGGTCTTAGGATTTTATGTATTTAGAACTCTAATTTGTAATGTTGGCAAACCATGATCAAAACATTGTATTTAGTCTTGTTTAGGCTTGCTCAAAGTTGGTTTATTATTGTAAAGTTGGAATCGAGTGGCTGCAGAAGTACTTGGGACTTTTGGCCTGGCTCGATCGATCGAAGAATAGACTCGATCGATCGAAAATCGCACAGGTTGATTATTCTGCAGAATTTCCAACTCAGCCCTACCTCATTAAATGTTTAGGGTTTTATGTTTTTACCCTAGGTATATAAACAAAACCCTAGCCACGTTTTTGAATGTTGTCCATATTGCTTTGTTGCTCATACATTGCTGTTTTGTGTGAATCCCTTGTGAGATCTTTGAGGAGCTTTCCTTTACACAAAACTTAGGGTTTTCAAGGTAGAGATGATTTCAACATCTTGAAGATCATTACCATTGCAACCATTGGAACTTAAAAGAAAAGCAAGCGGGGAGCTTGTAGCTGATTGAGGAATTCAAGAAAGAAGTAGTCTGTGGATTCGGAGCCTGCGCGTGGTCGTGTCAGGAAGTTCTACTGATGGGTAGCATTAGGAAGTCGAGCGGGGAGCTTGTAGTCCTTTTGTAAGAACTTCAATTCTTTCATAGTGAATTCTGTTATGCCTTGAGGATCGGTGGGTCAAATCCTCCCCAGGTTTTTACCGTGTGGTTTCCTGGGTGATCATATCTTGTGTTCATTTATTTTCCGCTGCATTATTATTCTTGATATGATTATTTGATTGCTTTAACCTAGAATCGCATAATTTGACTAAGTAACAACTTGGCTAATTAATCTAGGCTATGCAATCTGGTTGTTTAAGGGGTCTAAATTTCCATCACAAACAAACATCAATATCATGTCAATAATGAATGCAGCAGACAAGTAAATAAGACAAAATATGATGACCTAGGAAAACCAATGAAACAAACTAGTTTCACAGTAAAAAACCTGGGGGGAAACCTTCCTGAACAGCAATCCACTATAGTAAAGAAAAGCTTCAGATCTAGTACAAAACCTTTGTCTCTAGACTCTACAATCCCCGTAGATGAACTCACAGCATAAACCTTCCACCGCTTTAGAACCTCTGAATTCTTCAATATATGAACGCCACCCTTTTTTTTTATGCACGAATCCCAGTACGTGACTAACCAATTGCGTGGATCCTAGTACGCGACTTCAATCACCAACTAGAAGAAGATGTTGGCTGCAAAGTTCTTCACTTCATCAACAATGAAGATCAAGAAGCACTTGGTTACAAAACCCTAAGGCGCAAAAGACGCAGTAGCTTCTTTCAGAGAGAATAAGGCATCGGTCACCTTTTGCATGTGTTCTCCTTGTATTCTCTTATGTGACGGCCTCTAAAATAAGCCTTATATAGGTCTAGGGTTGTGAGAAAAGAAACCCTACACAAATACATAAGCCTGGCCCAAAAATCAGATCTGAAAATTCTGATTTCCGTAACCTCGATAGATACCTCGATCGATCGGGAGGTGTCGAGCTTTAAACAACTTCGACAGATACAGCTATCGAGAAGCTGTCGAGGAGGTGTCGAGGGGACAGAAGATTTCTCGATCGATCCACCAGCTATCGAGAAGGTGTCGAGATTGCGATAAGAAAAAGCTTAAGAATCTCGATAGATAGCCAGCTGTCGGGAGGTGTCGAGCAGCTGTTGAGCTATCTGTCCGCAAGTGTCGAGCTATCTGTCCAACTTTATTGAACACCTTTTCTTCACTTGTTTCTTGGTCCAATCTTCATGGCTTTAATACTAGACTTGAACAACATGTTTCTTGAAGTATTAAACACATCCTAGATCTACCCAATTACAAGTAAAGTGCGTTTTGTCAAAGGATTAGCCAATTACATAAAATAATGACATATGTTCCTAACAAGTGAACCACATATGTCCTAACACTTATAGTTATATAAGTTCTTAGTTTTGTCTTGACTCTTAAACATACATGCTTGTAATTTAAATGAAATCATGAAGTGCCATGTAATTTACCTTGATACAGAACACTGAGTGTTAAATGAAATCAGTACTTGTGAAGTCAATTCTTGTGCATAATGATATTTCTTATTCTACAAAGCTCTAGTGTATGTGACTTTGCCCTTTAAGAACCAGATTAACCTAGTTAATTAGCCAAGTGATTTAACTTAGTCAAATTATGCAATTCTAGGTTATCACAAACATACAATCATATCAAAAATATAAAGCAGCAGAATAATAAAAAACACAATGATATGATCACCTACGAAACCACACGGTAAAAACCTAGGGAGGATTTGACCTAGCTATCCTCAAGGTAAACATGAATCCATTATGCGAAAGAATCGAAGTTCATACAAAAGGACTTACAAGCTCCCCGCTTGACTTCCTAATGCTACCCACCAGTAGAACTTACTGACACGACCACGTGCAAGCTCCGAATCCACGGACTCTTTCTTTCTTGGATTCTCCAATCAGCTACAAGCACCCACGCTTGTTATTCTTTAAGCTCCAATGGCAGCAATCGAGTTGATTATCAAGATATTGAAATAATCTCTACCTTGAAAACCCTAATTTTATGTGAAGGAAAGCTCCTCAATGATCTTACAAGAGATTCACACAAACCGCAATATATGAGCAACAATACAACAAGAACAACTCTTAAAAACGTGGCTAGGGTTTTGCCTTTTATACTTAGGGCAAAAACAGAAAACCCAAAACGTTTAATGAGTTAGGGCTGAGTTGGAAAATTCTGCAGAAAAGCATTCTGGCCGACTTTCGATCGATCGAGTCTAACTTTCGATCGATCGAGCCAGGCCGAAATGCACCAATGCATCTGCAGCCTCTCGATTCCAACTTTACATAAAATATATAACTTTGAGCAAGCCTAAACAAGACTAAACATATTGTTTTAATCATGGTTTGCCAATATTACACATTAGAGTTCTAAATACATAAATTCCTAAATCTTTAGAACCTAACAAACTCCCCCTTTGGCAATCCGTGACAAAACACAAATTAAAAGCTCAAAGTTTACAAGTAAAAAACCCTTTACAAAAATAATGCTCATAAACTCAAATTCAATCCTAACTACTATCCATCAGTTGCAAGTGTAGACAGCAGCTCAATTGAATCAACCTGTATATTCCTGAAACACTCAACAAACGCATAAACGCATGTGTGACAGAAAACAG
Organism: Quercus aquifolioides; assembly: GCA_019022515.1. NCBI lineage: Eukaryota > Viridiplantae > Streptophyta > Magnoliopsida > Fagales > Fagaceae > Quercus > Quercus aquifolioides. The sequence goes on from CM032326.1 coordinate 285,753, forward strand.
TAAATCAAACAGGTATAACATTCTTGTTTGATTCACACAACACATAATAAAGAAATATATCAATGAACAACTCATAAATATAAATCAATAAACAGTGAATCACAAGAAACAAGAATCATGTATATCAAAAACAATGTTACTCCCCCTAACATGAATAGCCCCAAAAATGATATACAAAGTGAAGCACCTAGATACAATCTAAAAACTCCACTAGCTCCTCAAAACAAAAAATATACTCCCCCTCACTACAAAAACCCCTCTACAAGTCAAAAACACTACTCCCCCTTTTTGTGACGGAATGCCAAAGGGCAATCACAAGCCATCATCAAAAGGAGGTGGTGAGGGTGAATGAAGATGCGCCAAGTCGGCTCGCAGAGCACGAATCTCATCAAGCAAGTCCACCAAAATCTGACTATGAGCCGCCTGAACGGTCATGACAGTCTCCAAGGTACGACGAACATCAAAGTCATCCGAAGGAGGTGGAGGAACATCAGCAGCAGCAGCATCACCAACAGGATCAGGAACATCCTCACCAACAGGACCTGTAGAAATAGAGGGAGGAGGTGCGGTACCAGAAGGCTCAGATCTAGGGTGTTTAGAGCCAACTCGAAGATGAGCAGCCCTTTGTCTAAGAAAAGACGCACCTATGGGAGCAATAATATGTACGGGCCCAGAAGAAGGGAAACCACTAAGATCAAGATATAACAAAATCCTATGAATAAAAATAGGATTGACAAGAGCATGAGAAGAAGATGAACTCCTATAAACTTTAAGAACCTAACAGTTATAAAATCTATTTCATAAGGAAAAATATTTCAAATTCCAAAATCAAGTTAGTGTAAAAAGTTTGTTTGTTTGTTTTTTTTTTTTTTTTTTTTGGCAAAGTTAGTGTAAAAACAAGAAAGAATCCTTACCAAATTTATTGGCCTTTAATGGTGTAAAGTAAAATTATTTAGACCATTTTCCAAATTAATTAAAATTAGAAAGAATCCTTATCAAATTTATTGGCCTTTAATGGTGTAAATTAAAATTATTTAAACCATTTTCCAAATTAATTAAAATTTGGAAAGAATCCTTATCAAATTTATTGGCCTTTAATGTTGTAAATTAAAATTATTTAAACCATTTTTCAAATTAATTAAAATAACTGAAGGATTTATTTCCAACGATAGAGGATATTTGTATACTCATGTAGTCATATGAGTGTAATAAGTTTCAGCTTTATTCCTAAATGAGATGTGACCTCCCATATAAGTATGAATGCAAATCCTTTGTGCCACTTTTGTGTATCACTCTATGTTTCACCAAACACTACTTACTATGTGTATAATTGCTTTCCATTTTAAACTTTAGTTATTCTATAAGGAAAGTAAAATCAAAACATGGCAAGTAGTAGTTGGTGGAACATAAAGTGGTACCCAAAAAGTGTTATAGAAGATTTGGACTCTATAAATATTGCCTATAGGGGAATCCCATTCTATAGAGCAAAGCAAAGTCGCTAGAAATCAAGGTTGTCCTGTATCCACGCAAACGTCGTAGATATGGATCTTGCATCTTCCAAGATAACTTCCATGGTCATTATCCTATTGGTCATTTCATCTTGTAAGTTCCTTTTCCTCTACTAATTTCAAAGGTAGAATTTTTTATACAACATGGAAGTGGCTAATGAAAACTATGAAATAGTTTTGAATGCAGGTCTATCATTGACAATGTTGCAAGTTTCATGTGAAGTCCCAACGGGTTCCTTTTGTATCGGTGGCAAATGCAATCATGAGGAACCCTTGGGTGTCTCCGCAACTCCCTCGGTTCATTGTACTAGTGATGATCAATGTCAGCATTATCAATGTTCTAAGGAATGTGTTACATGCATAAAGCAATGCTTTAATCATAGTTGTTTATTAACATGTGGAAAAAAACCACCAACAAATGTATAGGGCAATGCGTCGATGGTCAATGTATTTGGTCGTGCCGAGGCTGAATATTCTCACTTCATTGTGAAATGGTACTAAATAAAAAAAAAAAAGAGTTATCCACAAATTACGCGTGTTATTTTTTAAACGATGTATTTAATTTATATTCTTTTTAAATTTCTCTTAATATATATAAATATATATATATATATATAAAAGTATTCTTTTTACATTTCTATGTTTTCTACTTGTTTAATTTTATTTCTAAAAGGAATCGTTCTAGTCCCAAGTTTGCATATTTTCCATAAAACTTCGGTAAGTTAGGGAAGCCAATTCTATTTGATTTGATCATACGTGCTTTGATTAGTGGTTTAATTGCATGTTTCCAAATTCAAGTTTAATGCACTAAAATTTGATTTGCTAACTAAAATGGCTATAAAAAGCAATTTTAATTTCAAAACTTTGTCCTTTATCACCACCATGATTTGAGATACTTTGAAATTCCATTTAAAAACCCCAACATTCATTTGGTTTTGTCAACTTCTCCATCTTCCTTTTATTTAAACGTTGACATGTGAAGCAATCACTTAAGGTCTGGTAGTTCTAGCTTGGCTGGTAGCATAATTAGGGCCTGTTTGGATTTTAAATTTGAATCCTAGAAATCAATTTGAAAAATGTAGAGGCTTTAATGAGGTGTCAAAAGATAAGATCTTTCCATTGGAGTTAAGCACTTAAATTCTAATTTAAGTTGACATTTCTATTGGCAAAGTTTTTGATAAGTGATTGTATCTTTTCTCAAATAAGTGTGTCGTTAGTGCCAAGAGATTATATTTTAATATTTAAATTCAATTTCGAATTGGAAATAAAATATGAAAAGTATAAAAGATGTTTGGATCTTGAATGAGAAGATTTGGTCAAGGTTTTAAATTGGAAAATGAAATAAAAGACAAAGGTATGCAAGAGCATACCTTCAAAAGGAGATTTTAGAAGAACTTGAATACAAAAATTTAATTAGTCAATTTGCACCTAAAAAGGAAAGAAAAATAGATTTTAAATGAAATATATTATAATATAAAAATATTAAATAAGTATTAATTTAATTAATACATAAATATTGCTTCCAAAAATAATAATAATAATAATACATAAATATAAAAGAAGACCTCATTTTAATTCTTGCCTTAGGCCCCAAATTGTCAAACTCCTTGCCACGATCACTCCTTATCCTGACAATAGGATCCCCTTTCTCTTTTTGAATTCTCTTGCACAGAATTTCCATCTTCTCACATGCTTCTTATTTTTCTCTAAGAAATTCCACCCAAGTGTATCTTGAGAAATCATCAACAATGACCATGATGTACCTTTTTCCTCCTAAGCTTTCAGTTCTTGTGGGCCCCATAAGATCAACATGAAGAAGCTCTAAACAGCATGAAGTAGAGATCACATTCACCTTGTGATGATTTGACTTTGTTTGCTTCCCCATTTGGCATGCACCACATATGGTCTTCTCCACCTTTCCAAATTTTGGAAGTCCCTCAACAGCTTCAAGTTTAGACATTTTAGCCACTTGTTTGAAGTTTGCATGCCCAAATCTTTGATGCCAAAGTTCCAACATGTCAACACGAGCACTTCTACAAGAAATCTCTGATGTAGGAACTACTCCGTAGCAATTGTCGGTAGTCCTATTTCCCTCCAAGAGTTGAATCCCTTCTTCATCAATGATTACACACCCCTTCTTTGAGAATTGAACAAGGAAGTCCTCACCACATATTTGAGTGATGCTTAAGAGATTCGCCTTAAGCCCTTTGATGTATAAGACATCCTTCACTAAAGGTAATCCCAGTATCTCAACAGTCCCTTTGCCAAGTACTTGAGCATGACTTCCATCGCCAAATGTCACATAGTCACCGACCTTCTCTTTGAGTGACTTAAACAGTGATTTATCTCCTATCATATGGTGAGAGCAATTGCTATCAAGATACCGTAAACACGAATTAAATACCTTCAAGGAAGTGTGTACAAAGCAAGCATGGGACAAGCACTCTTGACCTTCAAATAGAAAATTATCTTCATTTTCCACATTTTTGTTAGATTGAATTTTCTTTTTAAGATTATCCACCTTATCACACAATATTATATTCCTTCTTTTATATTTCCTAATCAAAGAATTTGACTTACATAGACTACTGGGTAGGATATGATTCTCATTTTCAAAATATTTCAACATGTGAACAAATATTCTAGCATGTTTCATTGTTTTTAATAACTCTAGGAGTTCATTGTTAGGACAATCTTAAAACATACTCATAGAGTCATTATCACAAACATTTAAACCACAATTCAACATAGTCTTTTCCATAGCTTCATCCATAGCTAAGGAGTCTAGGATCACACTTAGTTAATTAAACCACAACAAGTGCACCCGCTCTGATACCAATTGAAAGTTCAATTAGTGTGTAAAACACTAATGAATGTTTAGACCCCCAAATTTAACAATACAAACACAAGCTTATAATCAAACAATATATGTACGGAATATGAAATATAAGCTATATCCAAATTGGTAAGACACTCTAAACAATAATTAATTACAAACACAACAGCAATTAAAATGTAAAGAGTTAGGGAAGAGAGATGCAAACATAAAGATGACATCGGCACGTATTATCGAAGAGGAAACTGAAAAATTCGGTGAAAAACCTCTCCGCCACCCTCCAAGCGGTTAAATGATCCACTAAAGAATAAAGTTGGGATACATGAATAGCAGAAGACCCTCCAAACCTAATCTACCCAGTGCACCTAAGTCCTCCAAGCTTCTTGCTCCAACAGGGTTACGTCGAACCTTGTCTTCTTTTGCTTCCCGGATCCCGTAATAAGCCCATTGCATCAACCAAGTATTGGTCATCTCTAAACTACTTCCCAAGCACCAAAATACCTCCTCACTGATATGAGTAAGGTGAGATAAGGATTTGGCAAAACGTACCTCTCAAGGATATGTCAATGGAAAGGGTGAAAGTAGAGGAATTTGGAAAATCAAATGATGAAGATTGTGGATGAGTCAATCTTGTTTTCTCTAAGGTTTCTCTCTCAAAATTCTCTTTGGAAGCTCTCTACATTTCGTGGGAATAAGGGTATTTATAGTAGTGTATGTGAGGAATGTGAAAAGTCAGTTTTCATCCAAACAGGGCATTCTGGCGACTCAACCTTGTGACTAGAACGAGTCACGAGTCTGAGTCGTGAGCTAACTGCCTGGCCCGACTGTACATTTTGTCCTATAGTGCTCCAGCTGTCGTGACCCTTCAGCTCCCTTGCATGCTTCACACATGTGCCACTTTCGCAACTTACTAGTTGCAAGATCCAGTCGCGAGACTCCTTTGATTGCACATGTAAAGTTGAATTTATTCAATCATGTGTTGGCTTTATTCCGTGCCAAATTTGCTTACAATTTAGCAATAAGATACCCTGTATTTTGGTGGGAATTATGTAAGGGTAGTGTGTGAGAGAGTGTGAAGAAATCTCAAGAAGTGTGCAATTCAAAGGAGTCTCGCAACTGGATCTCACGACTGGCTCGCGATTGGCAAGTCGTCAGAATGGCACACGTGTGAAGCATGCAAGGGGAGCTGAAGGGTCAGGACAGCTGGAGCACTACAGGACAAAACTTCCAGTTTGGCTAGGTAGTTAGCTCGCAACTCAAACTCGAGACTCGTTCTAGTCACATGCTTGAGTCGTTAGAATACCCTGTTTGATTGAAACCTGACTTTTCGCATTCCTCATACACACCACTATAAATACCCTTATACCCACGAAATGTAGAGATCTTCCAAAAAGAGTTGTTAGGACATATGTGATTCATTTGTTAGGATCATATGTCACTATTTTATGTGATTGGCTAATCCTTTGTCAGAACACACTTAACTTGTATTTGGGTAGATCTAGGATGTGTTTAATACTTTAAGAAACTTTGTTTCAAGATCAAGTGTTGAAGCCATGCAAGTCTGTCCAAGATTCAAGTCTGAAAAGTTCCTGTCATTAAAGCTCGACAGCTAGTATGTATCGAGCTTAAGAAGTTATTCCAGCCCCGTGGCTCGATAACTGCTCGACAGATGGCTATCTGTTGAGGTTTATGAAAAACAAAATTTCAGTTCTGTTTTGACTCTAATCCGTGATTATGTGTTTGGGCTTTCTTTTGTCATAACCCTAGACATATAAAAGGATTATTTTAAGGCCCGTCAAAGAGGACACAAGTCGCACAAGTGTTGAGCAAAATTTGTTCAAGCAAATTGTGACCAAAGACAAAGTTTTTCCCTAGTTCATCATTCTTCTAAAAAAGTTGCTGTGTTTGTGCACTGTAGGATTTTATGACCAAGCATCTTATTGTTCTTCATCGTCTGGATGAACTGAAGAACTTTGCAGCCAACAACCTTCTCTAGTTGGTGATTGAAGTCGCGTACTGGGATCCGCGTAATTGGTTAGTCACGTACTGGGAGCCGTGCATCAAAAGGAGAAATTGTCACTACAAAACAAGTCCAATTGGGTATTGGGGTAAGGGTTCAACTATAGATTGGTATAAGGTACTGGGATTCCTTTACTCGTAACCGCTTGTTGTGATAATAGTGGAATTTAGGGAGTGTGACCTTAAAATCACCCGGTGAGATTTTTGCCGTGTAGGTTTTCGCCATTCGTAAACAAATCAATATGTCAGTTTATTTTCCGCTGCATACTTAGTTTAATTGGTGATTTGTTTGTGCTACCACGCGTTTGCATGCTAAATTGATTAATTAATTAAACTTGGTTAATTAATCAATTAATCCATCACAAGGGGTCAATACGTTTTTGGTCTATCAAGTGGTATCAGGGTAGGCACACTCTAATTGAGGTTAATCTTTGCTGTGTTTGATCCATTGACCCCTATTTGTCATGGATAGAGGACAATCATTAATTATACCTCCTTTATTTGATGGCACTAATTATGCATACTGGAAAGTACGCATGAGAGCTTTCTTACAGTCTTTAGATGAGAAAGTGTAGCTGTTGAGATAGGCTGGACTAAGCCGAAGGAAGCGCCAGCCGATTGGGATGATGCCAAGATCATGGCGGCAAACTTCAATAGTAGGACATTGAATGCTTTATTCAGTGTAGTCACCAATATGGAGTTCAAGAAGATATCCTCCACTAAAACTGCTAAGGAAGCATGGACCATTCTCCAGGCAACCTATGAGGGTACAAAGGCTGTCAAAGATTCAAAGTTTCAGAGGCTCACTACAAGCTTTGAAGAAATCGAGATGGAGGAGGATGAGTCGTTTGATGAGTTCTATGCCAAACTTAAGGACATAGTGAACTCAGCCTTCAACCTTGGGGAAACCATTCCTAAACCCAAGATTGTGAGGAAGGTGCTCGGATCTCTACCTGAGAGATTCCATGCCAAGATTACGGCGATCAAGGAATCAAAGGATATTGACAAGATTCCTTTGACAGAGCTGGTTGGTAATTTGCAGACCTACGAGCTAGGGTTAACAAGAATTGGCAAGTCGGGTAAAGGCAAGAGCATGGCATTGAAGGCCAAGAGCAGTGACACTGATGAGTCTTCAGACGATGAAGATTCTAAGATGAAGTCCTACATCACCAGGCAATTCAAGAAGTTCATGAAGAATGCCAATGGGAAGGGCTTTGACAAGGACCGTAGGCAATCCAGTTCTTCTCAGTTCAAGAGCCAAGACAAAGGGAAGAAGGATGCTAGGGATGGCGGTCAGTACACTATTCCCACAGGACCTAAGTGCTTTGGGTGTCAAGGCTTCAGTCACATGAAACAGGAGTGTCCTACATATCTCAAGAGCATTGGGAAGAGCAAGGCACTTGCTGCTACCTTGAGCGACATCGAGCTTGAGGATGATTCCGAAAATGAGGATGACGGAAACTTAAATGCCTTCACTGCTACTGTCAATCCTACTGAGGGGATTGTTGAAGATGTGGATGAAGAAGAGGAATTGGTGGAGTCTAAGTTCGAGAAGATGGATGATCAAGATGATATCCATACAACCTATGAGAAACTGTACAAGCTCTCTAAGAAGCATGAGAAACTTTATAGGCTGGCCACCAAGAATCTCAGTGGTGTGGAACTTGATCGTGAAGAGCTTTCCACAAATTTTGATGAAGCAAATCAGACTATTGGAGCATTGAGGTTTGAAAACAATTTCTTGGTTGAGAAGACCAAGAACCTTGAAGCAAAGCTATTTCAAGTCAGAGCTCAATTGGAGAGGACTTCAAGTGCGAAGCTAGAAGAGATGCTTAGTATTCAAAAATCTGCTTCAGATCGAATCGGTTTAGGGTATGGTCTCTCTTCTTCTAATATTGCTTCTACTAGTACTACTGTTTTTGTTCCTCCTAGTAATAATGATAAAATTGAGAACAATGATGTTAAAACTGATTTAGCTAGTGAGAACATAGACAAGGGTAAATCTATCTTAGGAGCACCCCCTAAGCAGGATAAGAAAGAAGTTAAAAACCCTAGGGCTAAGAAGGCTAACTCTTAAAAGCCTAAACAGAAGAAGCAGCATCTTTGTCATCATTGTGGAGTTGTTGGTCATACTCGACCAAATTGCTATAAGTGGTTAGCCACTCAACAGAGCAACGGCATGATAGCATCTGGAAGCCAGAATCAGCTTCAATCCTCTCTTGCTCCCCTTGGAGATCTTCTCAAAGCCCTCATGTTCCTTTCGAACTTGAACGGTTTCAATTCTTCTCCCTCACCGCCAGATCAAGGATTTGCTAGACGGAAAGGTTCTTCCAAGGTATGGAAGGAAAAGGGCTCCAAGTGATTCTATCACTTTCTTCTCTCTTTTTGTGTGTGTGTGTGTGTGTTTTTTTTTTTTTTTTTTTGCATAACTTGTGTGTTTTGCTTTTATTTTGAGTCAGTCTAGTTTTATGCTTTGCTTTGTTTAACATGTTTTTGTTTGTTTGTTTTCAGTTTTGTTTATTTTGTTTTTGATATAAAATTTTTTTAAAAAAAATTGAAAAATCAGAAAAATACAAAAACAGTGTATGTTTTGTGTACATTGATACTTGTGTACTTTGGATGGCCATTGAAACAAATTTTTCTAAACTTTGTACATTCCGTAGCTTAGATGAGCATCTCTATGAACAACTAAGTAAGTGAGCTTTGCGGCTCGTGTTTGTGATGAGTAAGATTAAGTAATCTCTTGTACTTAACACTCGTATCACTCTTTTTGACGGGAAGGACTAGAAAATCCTAAGAGAAAGGCATAAATAACCATCTCACCACTGTTGCCCGCCAATCATGAAATGACATCTGTATGCTTCGGCATAGCAAAAGTGCAATGTCAATGACATTTGTGTGCTTTGACATAGTAAAATTAGAATGTCAAATATCATTGGGTATTTCTTTTTTTTCTCTTATATGCCCACGCATGATATGCTTTTTAAAAAGAAAAATATGCAAAGAAAAATAAAAAGCAAAAAGATAAAAAAAATGCCTCTAAATATGATTGCAAGCATGTATTCTAGGAGATGTGGGAGTTATAGGATGTACCTCGAAGGTGATAGCCCCCATCAAACAATTATGATTGTGTGTAAGTTAAAGTGATTTTCTCATATCTCAAATCGTCATAACATGTATACACTTATTCAATCTTGCGATGTTTTTCACACACAACACGCAATATTCTTTGCTACTTTTGATACACGTGTAGGTACAATGTGATTTGGCCATCACAAGGTTTACATGTGTTAATGTATGCTCACTAAACTGTCTTGACTTGTTTTTAAAAAATAAAATTGGTTAGACTTGTTTAGTGTGTGTGTGTGTGTACTTTTGGGATCCTTGTGCTTAAAATTGCTGTTGAGAGATGATTTTGAGAGCTTAAAATGTTGGTTGGATCATCGGTTGAGTTGCATGCTTGATTGCATTCATATCTGTGTTTTTCCCTTCTTGAAAAACTGTTTTTAAGCAATCTAGACAGCTTCTTGACACCTCCTCGGCACCTGGCTATCTATCGAGCTTTTCAACTTCTTCTTATCGCAATCTTGATAACTTCTCGACAGCTATGTGGATCGATCGAGAAAGCTCCTGTCCCCTCGATAGCTTCTCGACAGCTGGTGGATTGATTGAGCTTCTTTTATCTGATCTTTGTATTGCACCTCGACAGCTGCATCTGTCGACATTTTGTTTTCTCGACACCTGGCTCGACAGATGTCTTGACACCTTTAGACACCTCTATCTATCGAGATTTACTAAGCCACTATATATAGGTTCTATGCGATCCAATTCTTATTTCTCTCGATCTCTCTCTCAATAGCTTTGTCTCCTCACTTCCCTAACCTCTCTCACTCACTCCAAATCACTTTCCAAGAGATTTTCAAGCTTTCTCAAGTTTTTCTGTTCACTTGGTAAGTTTCTTTTCTCTCATTTTCATGGATTTCATGTTTTGAAACCTAGGTTTTGGGGTTTTTGAAAAATTTTGGGGTTTTTCAAAATTGATGAGTTTTTGTTGAAATTTTGGGATGGGTTTTTGCTTAAATGAGTTTAAAATCTCATACATTGCATCACATGTGCATTATAACAGTATTATCATGCATTTAGATGTGTGCTGGTAGAATTGGATTGGGCTGAGCCCATGATGCTTTTGATATTGCATGTCACATGTTCATGCATTTCCCAAGCATACGTACTCTCTTTTCAATACACTTGTTATATTTGAAATGCGTTGGGACTTTTCTGACTGTCTCTCTCTCTCTCTCCCTCTCTTTTCGTTTACGTTAGTCATGTCTATGGCACTTAAACGTAAGTCTACTCCATCTCAGAACCCTCTTCATTCTGGGGCATCGTCTTCCTCTGATCCTACTCCATCACATATTCGATTCAGTGATGAGGATGCCCGTAACGCTTTCTTGAAGAACTTTTCTCCACAAGGCATTCATTCGGAAAGCCGAGTCATCCTGGCGGACTTCACTGACACTGACCTACCTGATGTCATTCATAGTTAGGGTTGGGAGTCACTGTGTGACGTCCCGGTCACTTGTCCATCTGTGCTAATTCAGGAGTTTTACTCCAACATGCATGGATTTGATTTTTCAGTACCTCTCTTTCACACTTGCGTTCGAGGTACGCACATTGCTGTCACACCACAGCTTGTTGCGGATGTGCTCCATGTACCTAGGGTTGAGTTTCCTAACTACCCTGGTTGTGAGCGTCTGAGGACTGTGTCCAAAGATGAGCTCAAATCTGCTTTTTATGAGCGCCCTTCTGTTTGGGGTGAGCTTCATTTCACTTATTGTTCGGACTCTGCAAAAGGTCCTCGGTTTTTTAACATGGTTATGACTTTTGTTCTTCACCCTCTTTCTCACTATAACTCTATCACAGAGCCTCACGCTCAGTTTTTGTTGTCCTTTCTTGAGCATTTTACCGTAGATTTTCCTTCTCACTTTATTCTTTCTATCTTAGATGTCTATAGGGATATGACGTCCCGTGATAAGCTCATCTTTCCTTCGGCTATCATAAGGACCTTACGCCATTTTTCTATTCCCTTTCCAGTGTCCAACCACTTTACTCATATTTGTGCCATAGACGCTGCTATTGTTAAATGTAGTGAGGCGCAGTTTAGGTCGAGACAGTTTGGGTCAGCAGCTCCTCCCTCCTGTTTGACTCCATCCTGATTTGCTCCATCCACTTCCACTCCTTCCTCTTCTACGGGCGATGTGACTCTAGAAGACATCATGACGCAGCTTCAGCGCATGGATGTTCGCCTTGATACACTCTCTATAGAGCTGTATCAGGTGAACGTTTGTGTTAGTCGTATTGCACGGTGGCAGGTAATCATGGGTGGCTTCGCTTTTGAGGCTTCTCCTCCACCTCTTCCAGTGGCTTTTGATTCTGAGGTTGAGGTTGATGATGATGGTGATGACGATGATGCTTCTGTTGATGATGATGATGGAGATGCTAGCTCTACCGATGATATGTCTACTTGACACTCTTACTTGACACTCTTACCCTTTGTCACTCGTGACAAAAAGGGGGAGTAGTTTTGGTTTATGAGAGTAGTCATTCTTAGGGGGAAAGTTAGTATAGGACCATTTTGTTGGGGGGAGTATTGATTTTTGAGGGATGTAATGCGGATTATTTGTATCTTTTTCTTTTCTCTACTTTCTACTTTAGATACATTTATTCTTGTACATTGGGTTTTGTGACCATTATTGAAATACATTGTACTTATCTTCTTTATATGTTGATGTATGTTTCTTTCACCTACCCTTACATGTGTTGTTTTTTTTTTCTCTTTATGCACATGCTTCTTATTAAGTGTATACAATCTATTATTTCTGTTTCACACAAAGATGCCTTGATGAGTTTTGTTTAAAGTGTTTCAAAAATACAAGTTGTCAAAGTCTACTTGCCATAAACTCTCCTCTTGCAAAGTTTTTCAAGAGTTTGTGTTAGGATAGATTTATTGTATTCAACAAGTGAATATAAGTTTAGTGTTTTATGACTTCTCTTATATGTTCATTTGTTTGTTGTGGTTTTGTCACGGATTGCCAAAGGGGGAGATTGTTAGGACATATGTGATTCACTTATTAGGAACATATGCCACTATTTTATGTAATTGGCTAATCCTTTGTCAAAACGCACTTAACTTGTATTTGGGTAGATCAAGGATGTGTTTAATACTTCAAGAAACTTTGTTTCAAGATCAAGTGTTGAAGCCATGCAAGTCTGTCCAAGATTCAAGTCTGAAAAGTGCCTGTCATTAAAGCTCAACAACTAGCTCGACAGCTAGTATCTATCGAGCTTAAGAAGCTGTTCTAGCCTCGTGGCTCGACAGTTGCTCGACAAATGGCTATCTGTTGAGGTTTATGAAAAACAGAATTTCAATCTTGTTTTGACTCTAATCCGTGATTATGTGTTTGGGCTTTCTTTTCTCACAACCCTAAACATATAAAAGGATTATTTTAAGGGTTGTCAAAGAGGACACAAGTTGCACAAGTGTTGAGCAAAGTTTGTTCAAGCAATTGTGACCAAAGACAAAGTTTTGCCCTAGTTCATCATTCTTCTGAAGAAGTTGCTGTGTTTGTGCACCATAGGGTTTTGTGACCAAGCATCTTCTTGATCTTCATCGTCTAGATGAACTGAAGAACTTTGCAGCCAACAACCTTCTCTAGTTGGTGATTGAAGTTGCGTACTAGGATCCGTGTAATTGGTTAGTCATGTACTGGGAGCCGTGCATCAAAAGGAGAAATTGTCACTACAGAACAAGTATAATTGGGTATTGAAGTAAGGGTTCAACTGTAGATTGGTATAAGGTATCGGGATTCCTTTACTTGTAACCGCTTATTGTGATAATAGTGTAATTTAGGGAGTGGTGACCTTAAAATCACCAGGTGGGGTTTTTGCCGTGTAGGTTTTTGCCATTACTAAACAAATCACCGTATCAGTTTATTTTTTGCTGCATACTTTGTTAATTGGTGATTTGTTTGTGCTACCATGCATTTGCATTTTATATTGATTAATTAATTAAACTTGGCAACAAATTAGTTTTGCATAAAAACTCAAGGTATTTTCAAACTTGGTTGGTCAGACCAAAAACACACATAATAACATGTACAAAGTTTAGCAAAGAGTAACTCGTGTCGTGTGTGCAACTAGCAAAAACTTGAGATACAAGTGAGGTGATATATGAATAGAAATCAAACACAAAGTCTACAAAATTCATCACATAGAATTTGAAAGAGACTATCACCAAAAGAGTTACATCATATAACTCTCACATCTCCTAGAACATAAGCTTGCAATCATGTAAGTTTCTTGTTTGCCTCCTATTGTACACATAAATTTTAGTTGTTCAAAAACTTATTAAATAGCTGGGATAATGTACACACCAATTTTAAGCATTTAAACCAAGCTACACCTTATGTTCTTTTTGTGCATGTGCTATACTTTCTCGAGCACAAAATCTTACGATATGCACTAAGGTGTTCATGATTGGCTAGTGAACAGTGGTGAGATGGTTATTTATGCATTTCTCAAATGGTTCAAGTCCGACAGTCAAAGACATGTGACTTCAAGATCAAGACAAAGTGATCAAAAACCATAAACATCTTTCCCACACAACAAGCACTACAAAGCTTTAACTAGTAAAGTGTAATAAATAAGCTCATCCAAGCTAAAAAAGGTACACAAGACATGTTATGTGAAAATAAATTGGCCAACCTTGTTTTCAAAACCAAGAAAAATAATGCCAAACACAATTTGCTCCCCTTTTCCCTTTTATATATATATATATATATATATATATTTTTTTTTTTTTAAAGAGAAAACAAAAGAAATTCTAGAATGAAATGCATAAATGTTATGCAATGCAAATCCTAGAAACAAAATGACAACAAAAACCAAAGAACAATGGTCACATAAGGATAGAGCATTGAAGCATAAGGACCATGTCAAAAAGACTCAATTAGATCGAGTCTTTTGTATCCAAAACCTTTTAGATGCACCACGAGCATTGGAGTCCTTATTCACATTAGAATGATTTCCAACTCCAGGATTGGAATAAAGGTTAAATGCCTTTACCAATTCACCAATAAGTGCCATAGGATCTTGTGCTTGAGGCATAGGCACTTTTGGTTTGTTTGCTCTCTTAGCAGCTTGAAGCTTGTAACAGTTAGGACGAATGTGTCCAGACTTCCCACAAAAATGACAAACCTAAGTAGGTTTACCATGTATCTTGTCCTTAGAAAGGGTAGACTCCTTAGGTTTAGACTCTTTCATATCAACCTTAATCTTCCTAAAGGGTGAAACTTCTATGGGTTTGACAACCCCACTCACAGGGGGTTTGACAGTTTCACTCACAACCTCACTCACAGAAGGTTCAGAGGAAGAAGGAACAAAGTTTGTGGAATTTGGTGTAGACACAGAGATGCTTTCAACAAAACCTAATCATGATTTGTCAAAATGAGCCTTTTGAACACTCAGCATTTAATCAAGTTTAGAACTAGCAAATCTAGCAACAGATAAATCATGTTCCAAAGATTTAACTTTATCAAGCAAGAGCATATTCTCAGTTTTCACATTGTTCAAAAGTTCATTAGCATCAAACAAATTAACAAGCAAAATTTTCTTTTCAAGCTCAAGAGTTTCAATTTTCTTTAGGCCAAGTTCAACATTCATAGAATCCTTTGTAGCAACTTTGCAAAGTTTATTGTAGGCCTCTTGAAGATCTGCATCCTCAGAGAGTTCCCCATCAGAAGGGTTCTCTTCAACAAACATGCTTTCATTGACTACAGCAGTAGCAGTAAAAGCAATGAAGTTTCCATCCTCGTCACATCTAGACTCATCATCAGAAACTTCATTATCACTAAGGGTTACAGCCATAGCCTTACCCTTAGACCTCAAGAATGTAGGACATTCAGATTTCACATGACCATACACTTGACATCCAAAACATTGTGAACCCATAGAATTAATAGAAGTTTGACCTACTTTTTCTCTAGGTTTTTCAGTGTTGATGACCTTAGTGGGATCATTCTTCCTAAAGTTTCTAGGTTCAGCAGTGTTTGTACCTCTTGCCATTCTGTTACTATTCCTAAGAAAGTTCCTAAAGTTTTTGGCAAGATAAGCAATCTTTGTAGCAGAGCGTTCATCATCAAATCCACCAACCTCAACATCATCAACTGACTTAAGAGCCATTGACTTGGATTTGCTAGTTTTGGGTAGATCCAACTCATAAGATTAAAGAGATCCTACAAGTTCATCAACAGGGATGGAGTCCACATCCTTGCTTTCAGTGATGACAGTCACCTTGGGTCTAAAGTCTTCAATTAAAGATCTAAGAATCTTCCTAACAATTTTAGGTTGATCATAGATTTCACCCAGATTGTATGCAGAATTAATAATGTCATTAAGTTTAGCATAAAAATCATCAAAGGATTCATCATCAGACATTCTAATGCTCTCAAACCTAGAAGTTAATTGCTACAACTTATTTATTTTGACAGCCTTTGTGCCTTCATGCACAGTCTGAAGGATTTTCCAAGCAGTGTGAGCAACCTCAGCATTAGAGATTCTCTTAAATTCCTCCATAGAAACAGCGTTAAAGATGGCATTCATAGCTTTGCTATTGAACCCAGCTGCTTCTTTTTGAGAAGTTTGCCACTCACTCACAGGAGTTGTGGGCTTCTTCCATCTGTACTCAACGAAATTCCAAACTCTCTCATCAATGGATTTCAGGAATGCTTTCATCCTTACTTTCCAATAAGCATAATTATTCCCATCAAAATGAGGAAGAACAACTAGAGAGTGTCTGTGTTCCATGACAACAGGGGTCAAAGATTAGCTTAGAGATCAAAAGATCTACAACAAAAGAGCTACTCGCTCTGATACCTCTTGTTAAGTTTTTAGACCCCTTAAACAACAATTGGATTAACCTAGTAAATTAGTCAAGTGATTAACTTAGTCAAATTATGCAATTCTAGGTTAACACAATCATATAATCATATCAAGTATAAAGTAGCGAAAATATAAATAACACAAGATATGATGACCCAGGAAACTACACGGTAAAAACCTGGGGAGGATTTGACCTAGCTATCCTCAAAGTAAACTTAAATCCACTATACGAAAGAATCGAAGTTCATACAATAAGACTTACAAGCCCCCACGCTTGACTTCTTATTACTACCCACCAGTAGAACTTACTGAAACGACCACGTGCAAGCTCCGAATCCACATACTCCTTCTTTCTTGGATTCTCCAAAACGTACAAGCACTCACGCTTGTGTATCTTTAAGCTCTTATGGCAGCAACTGAATGATCATCAAGATGTTGAAGTAATCTCCTTCTTGATAACCCTAAGTTTATGTGAAGGAAAGCTCCTCAAGGATCTCACAAGAGATTCACACAAACCGCAATATGAGCAACATGAGCAACAATAAAACGTGGCTAGGGTTTGCCTTTTATACCTAGGGCAAAAACATAAAACCCTAAACGTTTTAGGAGTTAGGGCTGAGTTGGAAATTCTGCAGAAAAAACAATCTGGCCGACTTTCGATCGATCGAGTCTAAGCTTCGATCGATCGAGCCAGGCCGAAAGTAACAAGTACTTCTGCAACCACTCAATTCCAACTTTACATAAAAGACACAACTTTGAGCAAGCCTAAATAAGACTAAACAACCTGTTTTGATCATGGTTTGCCAATAATACACAGTAGAGTTCTAAATACATAAAATCCTAAGTCTTTAGAACCTAACAGATTATTAACTGCTTGGAGGGCGGCAGAGAGGTTTTTGGCCGAGTATTTCGGTTTCTTCTTTGATAACACATTGCCGTGTTATCTTTGTCTTTGCCTCTTTCTTCCTTTACTCTTTACCATTTAATTGCTGCTGTATTTGTGATTAATTATGGCTTAGAGTGTTCTACCAATTTGGGTTTAGCTTACATTCATATTCCACACATATATTGTTTGTTTATAAGCTTGTGTTGGTAATTTTAATTTGGGGGTCTAAACGTTCATTGGTGTTTTACACACTATTTGAACTTTCAACACACGTCTTGAGTTTTCTTCACACTCTCTCACACACAACCCTTACATAAATCCCACCTAAATACAGGGTATCTAATTGCTAAATTGCAAGCAAATTTGGCAAGGAATAAAGCCAACACATGATTGAATAAATTCAACCTTACAACACCGGTAGAAGATTTGAGAGAGATTTGGGTACGAAAACCCTAGATCTACAATTAGAGGTATAAGGTGCACTCTTCTCTCTCTAAAAACCACTCTAGGGTTAGCTTATAATGTCCTTTAAATACTGTAGCAAGCAGGTCACATTTTAGGCTTCAAATGGACAAGTTTAGGCTAATGGCCCAAACTTAAAAATTTTGCAAATGCATTTAAACCATTTTTCATATTAATTAAAATTAGAAAGAATTCTTATCAAATTTATTGGCTTTTAATGGTGTTAATTAAAATTATTGAAACCTTTTATTGTGCATTTATTGGCTTTTAATGGTGACAAATTTATTGGCTTTTAATGAGTGTAATAAGTTTCAGCTTTATTCCTAAATGAGATGTGAGCTCCCATATAAATATGAATGCAAATCCACTGTACCACTTTTTGTGTATCACTTTATGTTCCACCAAACATTACTTACCATGTGTATAATTGTTTTCCACTTTAAACTTTAGTTATTCTTTAAGGAAAGTAAAATCAAAACATAGCAAGTAGTGGTTGGTGGAACATAAAGTGGTACACAAAAAGTGTTATAGAAGATTTGGACTCTATAAATATTGCCTATGATGGGATCCCATTCTATAGAGCAAAGCAAGGTCGCTAGAAATCAAGGTTGTCCTGTATCCACACAAACATCGTAGATATGGATCTTGCATCTTCCAAGATAGCTTCCATGGTCATTATCCTATTGGTCATTTCATCTTGTAAGTTCCTTTCCCTCTACTAATTACAAAGGTAGAATTTATTATACAACATGGAAGTGGCTAATGAAAACTATGAACTAATTTTGAATGCAGGTCTATCATTGACAATGTTGCAAGTTTCATGTGAAGTCCTAACTGGTTCCTTTTGTATTGGTGGCAAATGCGATCGTGAGGAACACTTGGGTGTCTCCGCAACCCCCTCGGTTCATTGTACTAGGGATGATCAATGTCAGCATTATAAATGTTCTAAGGAATGTGTTACATGCATAAAGCAATGCTTTAATCATAGTTGTTTGTTAGGATGTGGAAGAAAACCACCAACAAATGTATAGGGAAATGCGTTGATGGTTAATCTATTTGGTCGTGCCGATGCTGAATATTCTCACTTCATTGTGAAATGGTACTAAATAAAATAAAAAAAGAGTTAGCCATAAATTACGCGTGTTATTTTTTAAAGGATGTATGTAATTCATTTTCTTTTTACATTTCTTTTAATATATATATATATATAAGTATTCTTTTTACATTTCTATGTTTACTACTTATTTAATTGTATTTCTAAAAGGAATCCTTCTAGATCCAAGTTTGCATATTTTCCATAAAACTTCAGTAAGTTAGGGAAGCCAATTCCATTTAATTTGATCATACGTGCTTTGATTAGTGGTTTAATTGCATGTTTCCAAATTCAAGTTTAATGCACTAAAATTTGATTTGCTAACTAAAATGGCTATAAAAAAAATTAATTTCAAAACTTTGTCTTTTATCACCACCGTGATTTGAGATACTTTGAAATTCCATTTAAAAACCCCAACATTCATTTGGTTTTGTCAACTTCTCCATCTTCCTTTTATTTAAATGTTGACATGTGAAAGAATCACTTAAGGTCTGGTAGTTCTAGCTTGGCTGGTATCATAATTAGGGCCTGTTTAGATTTTAAATTTGAATCCAAGAAATCAATTTGAAAAATGTAGAGACTTTAATGAGGTGTCGATAGATAAGATCTTTCCAATGGATTTAAGCTCTTAAATTCGAATTTAAGTTGACATTTCTATTGGCAATGTTTTTGATAAGTGATTATATCTTTTCTCAAATAAGTGTGTCATTAGTGCCAAGAGATTTTATTTTAATATTTAAATTCAATTTCGAATTGGAAATAAAATACGAAAAGTGTAAAAGATGTTTGGATCTTGAATAAGAAGATTTGGTCAAGGTTTTAAATTGGAAAATGAAATAAAAGACAAAGGTATGCACACACATACTTTCAAAAGGAGATTTTAGAACTTGGATACAAAAATTTAATTAGTCAATTTGCATCTAAAAAGGAAAGAAAAATAGATTTTAAATGAAATATATTATAACATAAAAATATTAAATAAGTATTGAATGTTCAAAATGTGTGTAAAACACTTATGAACATTTAGACCCCCAAATTACAAATTACCAATTCAAGCTTATTAACAAACAAGATACGTGCGGAAAATGTAAATAAGCTAAAACAGAATTGATAACATAATCTAAACCAAATAAAATCACATCCATAGAAGAAATTAAATGGCAAAGACTAAAGAAAGAGAGATGCAAACACAAAGACAACACAGCAATGCGTTATCGAAGAGAAAACCGAAGTCCTTAGAGTAAAACCTCTCCGCCGCCCTCCAAGCGTTCAATAATCCTCTAAAGAATGAAGTTGGGATACATGAACAGCGAAAGACCCTCCAAGCCTAATCTACCTAGTGTACCTAAGTCCTTCAGGTTTCTTGCTCCAACGAGGTTACACCGAACCTTTGTCTTCTTTAGCTTACCGGATTCCGCTATAGCCCATAGCATCAACCAATATCAATTGGTCCCTTACTAACTACTTCCCAAGCACCAAATAACCTTCTCACAGATATGAATATGGTGAGAAAAGGATTTGGGTAATGTACCTCTCAAGGATGTAACAATGGAGTGGGTGAGAGTAGAGGAATTTGGAGAATCAAAGGATGAAGATTTTAAACAACAATTGGATTAACCTAGTAAATTAGCCAAGCGATTAACTTAGTCAAATTATGCAAATCTAGGTTAACACAATCATAT
Source organism: Quercus aquifolioides (assembly GCA_019022515.1). Taxonomy (NCBI): domain Eukaryota; kingdom Viridiplantae; phylum Streptophyta; class Magnoliopsida; order Fagales; family Fagaceae; genus Quercus; species Quercus aquifolioides. The sequence goes on from CM032326.1 coordinate 306,178, forward strand.
AATCATATCAAGTATAAAGCAGCGGAAATATAAATAACACAAAGATATGATGACCCAGGAAACCACACCAGTAAAAACTTGGGGAGGATTTAACCTAGCTATCCTTAAGGTAAACTTGAATCCACTATATGAAAGAATTGAAGTTCATACAATAAGACTTACAAGCCCCCATGCTCGACTTCTTATTGCTACCCACCAGTAGAACTTACTGACACGACCACGTGCAAGCTCCGAATCCACATACTCCTTCTTTCTTGGATTCTCCAAAAAGTACAAGCACTCCCACTTGTGTATCTTTAAGCTCCTACGGCAGCAACTGAATGATCATCAAGATGTTGATGTAATCTCCTTCTTGATAACCCTAAGTTTATGTGAAGGAAAGCTCCTCAAGGGTCTCACAAGAGATTCACACAAACCGCAATATGAGCAACATCAAAATGTGGCTAGATTTTGCCTTATATACCTAGGGCAAAAACATAAAGCCCTAAACGTTTTAGGAGTTAGGGCTGAGTTGGAAATTCTGCAGAAAAAACAATCTGGCCGACTTTCGATCGATCGAGTCTAAGCTTCGATCGATCAAGCCAGGCCGAAAGTAACAAATACTTCTGCAGCCACTCGATTCCCACTTTACACAAAAGACACAACTTTGAGCAAGCCTAAATAAGACTAAACAACCTGTTTTGATCATGGTTTGCCAACATTACACATTAGCGTTCTAAATACATAAGCTCATAAGTCTTTGGAACCTAACAGATTATTAACCGCTTGGAGGGCGGCAGAGAGGTTTTTGGCCGAGTATTTCGGTTTCTTCTTCGATAACACATTGTCGTGTTAGCTTTGTCTTTGCATCTTTCTTCCTTTACTCTTGACCATTTAATTGTTGCTATATTTGTGATTAATTATGGCTTAGAGTGTTTTACCAATTTGGGTTTAGCTTACATTCATATTCCGCACATATATTGTTTGTTTATAAGCTTGTGTTGGTAATTTTAATTTGGGGGTCTAAACGTTCATTGGTGTTTTACACATTATTTGAACTTTCAGCATACGTCTTAAGTTTTCTTCACACTCTCTCACACACAACCCTTACATAAATCCCACCTAAATACAAGGTATGTAATTGCTAAATTACAAGCAAATTTGGCAATGAATAAAGCCAACACATGATTGAATAAATTCAACCTTACAACTCAAGTAGAAGATTTGAGAGAGATTTGGGTACAAAAACCCTAGATCTACAATTAGAGGTATAAGGTGCACTCTTCTCTCTCTAAAAACCACTCTAGGGTTAGCTGATAATGTCCTTTAAATACTATAGCTATTAGGTCACATTTTAGGCTTCAAATGGACAAGTTTAGGCTAATAGCCCAAACTTAAAAATTTTGCAAATGCATTTAAACCATTTTTCATATTAATTAAAATTAGAAAGAATCCTTATCAAATTTATTGGCTTTCAATGGTGTTAATTAAAATTATTGAAACCATTTATTGTGTATTTATTGGCTTTTAATGGTGACAAATTTATTGGCTTTTAATGAGTGTAATAAGTTTCAGCTTTATTCCTAAATGAGATGTGAGCTCCCATATAAATATGAATGCAAATCCCCTGTACCACTTTATGTTCCACCAAACATTACTTACCATGTGTATAATTGTTTTCCATTTTAAACTTTAGTTATTCTTTAAGGAAAGTAAACTCAAAACATAGCAAGTAGTGGTTGGTGGAACATAAAGTGGTACACAAAAAGTGTTATAGACGATTTGGACTCTATAAATATTGCCTATGGGGGGATTCCATTCTATAGAGCAAAGCAAGGTTGCTAGAAATCAAGGTTGTCCTGTATCCACACAAACGTCGTAGATATGGATCTTGCATATTCCAAGATAGCTTCCATTGTCATTATCCTATTGGTCATTTCATCTTGTAAGTTCCTTTCCCTCTACTAATTACAAAGGCATAATTTTTAATACAACATGGAAGTGGCTAATGAAAACTATGAAATAATTTTGAATGCAGGTCTATCATTGACAATGTTGCAAGTTTCATGTGAAGTCCCAACTGGTTCCTTTTGTATTGGTGGCAAATGCGATCGTGAGGAACACTTGGGTGTCTCCGCAACCCCCTCGGTTCATTGTACTAGGGATGATCAATGTCAGCATTATAAATGTTCTAAGGAATGTGTTACATGCATAAAGCAATGCTTTAATCATAGTTGTTTGTTAGGATGTGGAAGAAAACCACCAACAAATGTATAGGGAAATGCGTTGATGGTTAATCTATTTGGTCGTGCCGATGCTGAATATTCTCACTTCATTGTGAAATGGTACTAAATAAAATAAAAAAAGAGTTAGCCATAAATTACGCGAGTTATTTTTTAAAGGATGTATGTAATTCATTTTCTTTTTACATTTCTTTTAATATATATATATATATATAAGTATTCTTTTTACATTTCTATGTTTACTAGTTTAATTGTATTTCTAAAAGGAATCCTTCTAGATCCAAGTTTGCATATTTTCCATAAAACTTCAGTAAGTTAGGGAAGCCAATTCCATTTAATTTTATCATACATGCTTTGATTAGTGGTTTAATTGCATGTTTCCAAATTCAAGTTTAATGCACTAAAATTTGATTTGCTAACTAAAATGGCTATAAAAAAAATTAATTTCAAAACTTTGTCTTTTATCACCACCGTGATTTGAGATACTTTGAAATTCCATTTAAAAACCCCAACATTCATTTGGTTTTGTCAACTTCTCCATCTTCCTTTTATTTAAATGTTGACATGTGAAAGAATCACTTAAGGTCTGGTAGTTCTAGCTTGGCTGGTATCATAATTAGGGCTTGTTTAGATTTTAAATTTGAATCCAAGAAATCAATTTGAAAAATGTAGAGGCTTTAATGAGGTGTCGATAGATAAGATCTTTCCAATGGAGTTAAGCTCTTAAATTCGAATTTAAGTTGACATTTCTATTGGCAATGTTTTTGATAAGTGATTATATCTTTTCTTAAATAAGTGTGTCATTAGTGCCAAGAGATTTTATTTTAATATTTTAATTCAATTTCGAATTGGAAATAAAATATGAAAAGTGTAAAAGATGTTTGGATCTTGAATAAGAAGATTTGGTCAAGGTTTTAGACTGGAAAATGAAATAAAAGACAAAGGTATGCACACGCATACCTTCAAAAGGAGATTTTAGAAGAACTTGGATACAAAAATTTAATTAGTCAATTTGCATCTAAAAAGGAAAGAAAAACAGATTTTAAATGAAATATATTATAACATAAAAATATTAAATAAGTATTGAATGTTCAAAATGTGTGTAAAACACCTATGAACATTTAGACCCCCAAATTACAAATTACCAATTCAAGCTTATTAACAAACAAGATACGTGCGGAAAATGTAAATAAGCTAAAACAAAATTGATAACATAATCTAAACCAAATAAAATCACATCCATAGCAGAAATTAAATGGCAAAGATTAAAGAAAGAGAGATGCAAACACAACGACAACACAGCAATATGTTATCGAAGAGAAAACCAAAGTCCTTAGAGTAAAACCTCTCCGCCGCCCTCCAAGCGTTCAATAATCCACTAAAGAATGAAGTTGGGATACATGAACAGCGGAGGACCCTCCAAGCCTATTCTACCCAGTGTACCTAAGCCCTCCAGGCTTCTTGCTCCAACGAGGTTACACCGAACCTTTGTCTTCTTTAGCTTACCGGATTCCGCTATAGCCCATAGCATCAACCAATATCAATTGGTCCCTTCCTAACTACTTCCCAAGCACCAAATAACCTTCTCACAGATATGAATATGGTGAGAAAAGGATTTGGGTAATGTATCTCTCAAGGATGTAATAATGGAGTGGGTGAGAGTAGAGGAATTTGGAGAATCAAAGGATGAAGATTGTGGATGAGTCAATCTTGTTTTTCTCTAGGGTTTATCTCTCAAAATTCTCTCTAGAAACTCTCTACATTTCATGAGTATAAGGGGTATATATACTAGTGTGTGTTTGGAATGCGAAGAGTCAGGTTTTCCCAAACAGAGTGGTCTGGCGACTTGGCCTCGCAACTTGACTAAGTCGCAATTCTAAGTTGCGAGCTAACGGCCTAGCCAGCCTGGGACTTTTGTCCTGCAGTGCAACAATTGGCATGACTCTTCAGCTCCCCTGCATGCATCACACGTGTACCAGCTTTGGCGACTTGTAAGTCGCAAGCCAGTCACGAGGCCCTGTTTCTGTGCACACTTTTGAGTTTTCCTTCACACTCTCTCAGACGCTACCCTTACATGATTCCCACCAAAATACAGGGCTTCTAAATGCTGAATTACAAGCAAATTTGGCACGGAATAAAGCCAACAAAATGGTTGATTAAATTCAACCTTACAAGTATTAATTTAATTAATACATAAATATGGCATAAAAAAAAAACATTAATACATAAATATAGAAGAAGACCTCATTTTAGTTCTTGCCTTAGGTTCCAAATTGTCAAACTGCTTGCCATGATCACTCCTTATCTTGACAATAGGAACCCCTTTTGTTAGGACATATGTGTTTCACATGCTAAGAACATATGTCTTACTTATTTATGTAAATTGGCTAATCCTTTGACAAAACGCACTCTACTTGTAATTGGGTAGATCTAGGTGTTTTTAATACTTTAAGAAACTATGTTTCAAGGTCAAGTGTTGAAGTCATCAAGTCTGTCCAAGAGAAAGCAAGTTGAAGTGCAGAATTTTTAAAGCTCGACACCTCTCGATAGCTACCTCGACACCTGCTATCTGTCGAGATTTAAAAAGTCAGAATTCCAAATCTGATTTTCTTGGGATCCGTGAATATGTTTTTGGGGCTTCTTTTCTTCTAACCCTAAACATATAAAAGGATTATTTTAAGAGCCGTTTTGGGTGACACAAGTTGTATTATCATTGAGCAATCTCTGTTTATGCAAATTGTGCTCAACAGACGAAGTTCTTGACCTAGTTCATCCTTCATCAAGAAGTTGCTGTGTCTTTGCACCATAGGGTTTTGTAACCAAGCATCTTCCTGCTATTCATCACGTGGATGAACTGAAGAACTTTGCAGCCAACCATTCTTCCTCAAGTTGGTGTTCTGAAGTCGCGTACTGGGATCCGCGCATCAAACTGGTTAGTCACGTACTTGGGAGCCGTGCATCAAAAGGGGGAACTGTCGCTACAGATCAAGTCCAATTGGGTATTGGGGTAAGGGTTCAACTGTAGGTTGGTAAGGTACTTGGGATTCCTTTCTTGTAACCGCTTGATTTGATAATAGTGGAGTTTCGGGAGTGGTGACCTGAAAATCACCCGGTGGGGTTTTTGCCGTTAGGGTTTTTCCCCATTCGTAAACAAATCACCGTGTTATTTATTTTCCGCTGCATATTTAGTATTTGGTGATTTGTTTGTGCTTCCACGCAATTGCATGCTTAATTGATTAATTAAACAACTTGGCTAATTAATTAATTAATTAGGGTTTCTCACAAGGGGTCATTCAGATTGTGACCTAACAAGTGGTATCAGAGCAGGCACACTCTGATTAGGATTTAATCTTTGCTGTGTTGATCCATTGACCCCTGTTTTGTCATGGATAGAGGACAATCCTTAATTATACCTCCTTTATTTGATGGCACTAACTATGCATACTGGAAAGTACGCATGAGAGCTTTCTTGCAGTCTTTAGATGAAAAAGTGTGGCAAGCTGTAGAGATTGGCTGGACTAAGCCAATAGAACAACCGGCCGAGTGGGATGATGCTAAGATCAAGGCGGCCAACTTCAACAGCAGAGCGCTGAATGCTCTTTTTAGCGCAGTCACCAATGAGGAGTTCAAGAAGATATCCTCAACTGAAACTGCTAAGGAGGCTTGGACCATTCTCCAGACAACCTATGAAGGCACAAAGGCTGTCAAAGACTCAAAGCTTCAAAGGCTGACAACAAGCTTTGAAGAAATAAAGATGGAGGAGGATGAGTCGTTTGATGAGTTCTATGCCAAGCTCAAGGACATAGTGAACTCAGCCTTCAATCTTGGGGAAACCATCCCTGAACCCAAGATTGTAAGGAAGGTGCTCAGATCTCTACCTGAGAGATTTCATGCCAAGATTACGGCGATTGAGGAATCAAAGGATATAGACAAGATTCCTTTGACTGAGCTGGTTGGAAACTTGCAGACCTATGAGATAGGTTTATCTAGGATTGGCAAGACCAATAAAGGCAAAAGCATGGCCTTGAAGGCGAAGAGCAGTGATACAGATGAATCTTCCGATGATGAAGATTCTAAGATGAAGTCCTACATTACTCGGCAGTTCAAAAAGTTCATGAAGAATGCCAATGGAAGGAGCTTCGACAAGGACCGCAGGCAGTTCAGTTCTTCTCAGTTCAAAAGCCAAGACAAAGGGAAGAAGGATGCTAGGGAGGCCGGTCAGTATACTGTTCCAGCAGGACCAAAGTGCTTTGGTTGTCATGGGTTCGGACACATGAAACATGAGTGTCCTACATATCTGAAGAGCATTGGGAAAAGCAAGGCCCTTGCTGCAACCCTGAGTGACACTGAGCCTGAAGATGATTCCGACACTGAGGATGACGGAATCTTAAATGCCTTCACTGCCACAGTCAATCCTACTGAAGGGATTGTTGAAGAAGTGGATGAAGAAGAGTTGGTGGAGTCAAAATTTGAGAAGATGGATGATCAAGATGACATCCATTCAGCCTATGAGAAGCTTTACAAGCTATCTGAAAAGCACGAGAAATTATATAGGCTGGCCACCAAGAAGCTCAGTGAAGTGGAACTCGATCGTGAAGAGCTGTCCACAAAGTTTGATGAGGCGAATCAAACTATTGGAGCACTGAGATTTGAGAACAACTTTTTGGCTGAGAAGACCAAGAAGCTTGAAGTGGAGCTGTTTCAAGTCAGAGCTCAACTGGAGAGGACCTCAAGTGCAAAGCTCGATGAGATGCTTAGCAATCAAAAACCTGCTTCGGATCGAACTGGTTTGGGGTATGGTATTTCTTTCTCTAATACTGCCTCTACTAGCAATACTGTTTTTGTTCCTGCTGCTAATAACATTGAAATTGAGAACACTAATGTTAAAACTGAATTAGCTAGTGAGAACTTAGACAAGGGAAAATCCATCCTAGGAGCACCCCCTAAGCTAGACAAGAAAGATGATAATAACCCTAGGGCTAAGAAGGCTAACTCTCAAAAGCCCAAACAAAAGAAGCAGCATCTTTGTCATTATTGTGGAGCTGCCGGTCACACTCGACCAAATTGCTATAAGTGGCTAGCCACTCAACAGAGCAATGGCATGATAGCATCTGGAAGCCAATCTCAGCTTCAATCCTCTCTTGCTCCTCTTGGAGATCTTCTGAAAGCCCTCATGTTCCTTTCGAACTTGAACGGTCTAAATTCTTCCCCCTCACCACCTGTTCAAGGATTCAATCAAAGGAAAGGTTTTTCCAAGGCATGGAAGAAAAAGGACTCTAAGTGATTTCATCACTTTCTTCTCCCTTCTTGTTTTTCTGTTAGTTGCATTGCTTGTGTGTTTTATTTTTCTACTGAGTCAGTCTAGTTTTTGCTTTGCTTTACTTAACATGTTTTTGTTTGTTTATTTTCAGTTTTTGTTCATTTTGTTTTTAATATAAAAATAAAAAAAAAAAATTGAAAAATCAGAAAAATACAAAAACAGTGTGTGTTTTGTGTACTTTGGTATTTGTGTACCTTGGATGGCCAATGAAACAAAGTTTCTAAACTTTGTATCTTTTGTAGCTTAGATGAGCATCTCTATGCACAACTAAGCAAGTGAGCTTTGTGGCTCTTGTTTGTGATGAGTAAGATTAGGTTATCTCTTAAAACTTAACACTCATATCACTCTTTTTGACGGGTAGGACTAGAAAATCCTAAGAGAAAGGCATAAATAACCATCTCACCACTGTTACCCGCCAATCATAGTATGACACCTGTATGCTTCGGCATAGCAAAAGTGCAGTGTCAAAGACATTCGTATGCTTCGGCATAGCAAAAATGCGATGTCAAATGCTTAACATCTTGGGTATTTCTTTTCTCTCTTTTTATGCCCATGAATGATATGCTTAAAAGAAAAATATGCAAAGAAAATATAAAGCAAAAAGATTAAAGATGCTTTAAATATGATTGCAAGCGTGTTTTCTAGGAGATGTGGGAGTTATAGGATGTACCTCGAAGGTGATAGTCCCCATCAAACAGTTATGATTGTGTGTGAGTTAAAGTTATTTTCTCATATCTCAGATCGTCATAACATGTATACACATATGCAATCTTGCGATGTTTTTCACACACAACACGCAATACTCCTTGCTACTCTTGATACATGTGCAGGTACAATGTGATTTGGCCATCACAAGTGTTTACATATGCTAATGTATGCTCACTAAACTGTCTTGACTTATTTTTGAAATATAAAATTAGTTAGACTTGTTTAGTGTGTGTGTGTGTTTTGCATGATCTTTGTGCTTAATTTCTTGTTGAGAGTTGTTTTGAGAGGTTTTTATGTTGAGTGGATCCTTGTTAGAGATGTGTGTTGGATTGCATTCATGTCTGTGTTTTTCCCTTCTTGAAAAACTGCTCTTTTTCTGTGTCTCGACACCTTCCTCGACACCTTCTCGATACCTGGTCATCTGTCGAGATTCTCAAGCTTTTCTTATCGCAATCTCGACACTTCCCTCGACACTTGGTGGATCGATCGAGAAAGTCTCTGTCCTCTCGATAGATTCTCGACACCTGTTGGATCGATCGAGCTTCGCGTATTTGAAATTCTTCTTGCATCTCGATACCTCTCGATACCTGCATCTGTCGAAGGCTTATTTCTCGACACCTTTCTCGACAGATACCTCGATACCTCTCGACACCTCAGCTGTCGAGAATTACTGAGGTGCCTATTTAAAGGCTGTTCGCGATTCTAAACTCAGTTTCTCGATTTCTCTCGATCTCTCCGTGGCTGTTCATCTCCTTTTCACTCTCCTTTCACTCTAAACCTCCAACCCTCTTGGATCTTGCTCATTCTTGCTTCAATCTCTTGGTAAGATCACCTTTTCCCTTTCATTTTCATGCATTTCATGTTTTGAAAACCTAGTTTTGGGATTTTTCATAAAAATTTGGGGTTTTTCAAAATTGCTGAGTTTTTATTGAAATTTTGGGTTGGGTTTGGACTTAAATGATTTCAAAATGTCATACATTGCATTTCATGTGCATTATAATGATATTTTCATACATTTAGATGTGAGTACTTTGTTTATATGCTGTTAGGAATGGATTGGGCTGAGCCCATGATGATATTTCTGTTTTGCATGTCACATGTTCATGCATTCCCATGCATACGTACTCCTTGTTCATATTTTTGTCATATTTGAACTGATTTAGGACTTTTCTGTTTGTCTCCCTCTCTATCTCTTTCTCATTTGTTTACGTTAGTAGTGTCTATGGCACCCAAACGTAAATCTACTCCTGCTCGGAACCCTCTGCGTTCTAGAGCATCTTCATCTTCTGATTCTGCTCCTTTTAACATTCGGTTCCGTGATGGAGATGCCTCAAAGGCATTTACTGAGAACTTTTCTAGACGAGGTGTTCATTCGGAACGCCAAGTCATTCTGGCGGACTTCGCCGATACTGACCTTCCTTCTGTCATTCACAGTAGGGGATGGGGGTCACTGTGTGACATCCCGGTCACTTGCCCTCTCGTGCTGATACAGGAGTTCTACTCCAATATCCACGGGATTGATCTTTCAGTACCTCATTTTTCCACTCGCGTTCGAGGTATGCGCATTCCTGTCACACCGCAACTTGTTGCGGATGTACTTAGGGTACCTAGGATAGAGTTTCCTGATTACCCCTCGTGTGAGCGTCTGAGGACTGTGTCCAAAGAAGAGCTCATCTCTGCCTTCTGTCAGCGTCCTGCTGATTGGGGTGAGCATCAGTTCACATCATGTAGGCCTTTTGCTAAAGGTCCTAGATTCATGAACATGGTGATGACTTTTGTTCTCCATCCTCTGTCTCACTATAACTCTATCACAGAGCCTCGTGCTCGATTTCTGCTCTCTCTACTTGAGCATTTGACCATAGACTTCCCTTCTCACTTCATCCGGTCTATCATAGATGTTTATCTTGATTCGGCGTCTCGTGATAAGCTCATCTTTCCTTCTGCTATCACGCGGATTCTATGCCATTTTTCCGTTCCCTTTCCTGTGTCCGACCACTTCACACACATATCTGCCATAGATGCCGCTACCGTAAAACGTAGTGAGGCACAGTTTAGGTCGAGACAGCCTGGTGCCACTCCTCCCTCCCGTTCAGCACCATCCAGATCAGCTCCATCTACATCTGCTCCTTCTTCCTCTTCGAGCGATGTATCCCTTGGTGATATCATGGCGCAGCTGCAGCGCATGGACACTCGTCTTGATACACTCTCTGCTGAGTTGTATCAAGTGAATGTTCGTGTGGGACGTATTGCACGACGGCAGGCGACCATGGGCGGTTTTGCTCCAGAGGCTACTCCTTCACCACCTACTCCAGTAGCTTCAGATTCTGAGGATGAGGATGATGATGAGGATGATGATGATGATGGAGATGCTAGCTCTGCCGATGAGATGTCTGCATGACACTCTACCCTTTGTCACTCGTGACAAAAAGGGGGAGTAGTTTTGGGTTATGAGAGAAGTCATCTTAGGGGGAGAGTTAGTATAGGACATTTTTGATAGGGGGAGTGTTGATACTTTTGAGGGATGTAGTAAGGTTTGATGTATCTTTTCTTTTCTTATCTTTTTAGATACATTGTTCTTGTATATGAGGTCTTGTGACCAGTTTTACATACATGATACTTATTCTCTTATATATGTGGATGTATGTTTCTTTCACCTCTCTCTTCATGTGTTGTTTCTTTTCTATCTTTATACACATGTTCTTTTATTGTATGCAATCTATTTATTTCTGTTTCACACAAGATGCCTTGATGAGTTTTGTTTAAAGTGTTTCAGAAATACAGGTTGTCAAAGTCTACTTATCATAAGCTCTCTTCTTGCAAAGTTTTTCAAGAGTTTGTGTTAGGATAGATTTTATTGTATTCAACAAGTGAATATGAGTTGAGTGATTTATGACTTCTCTCATATGCTCATTTGTTTGTTGTGGTTTTGTCACGGATTGCCAAAGGGGGAGATTGTTAGGACATATGTGTTTCACATGCTAAGAACATATGTCTTACTTATTTATGTAAATTGGCTAATCCTTTGACAAAACGCACTCTACTTGTAATTGGGTAGATCTAGGTGTTTTTAATACTTTAAGAAACTATGTTTCAAGGTCAAGTGTTGAAGTCATCAAGTCTGTCCAAGAGAAAGCAAGTTGAAGTGCAGAATTTTTAAAGCTCGACACCTCTCGATAGCTACCTCGACACCTGCTATCTGTCGAGATTTAAAAAGTCAGAATTCCAAATCTGATTTTCTTGGGATCCGTGAATATGTTTTTGGGACTTCTTTTCTTCTAACCCTAAACATATAAAAGGATTATTTTAAGAGCCGTTTTGGGTGACACAAGTTGTATTATCATTGAGCAATCTCTGTTTATGCAAATTGTGATCAACAGACGAAGTTCTTGACCTAGTTCATCCTTCATCAAGAAGTTGCTGTGTCTTTGCACCATAGGGTTTTGTAACCAAGCATCTTCCTGCTATTCATCACGTGGATGAACTGAAGAACTTTGCAGCCAACCATTCTTCCTCAAGTTGGTGTTCTGAAGTCGCGTACTGGGATCCGCGCATTGGTTAGTCACGTACTTGGGAGCCGTGCATCAAAGGTGGAAACTGTCGCTACAGATCAAGTCCAATTGGGTATTGGGGTAAGGGTTCAACTGTAGGTTGGTAAGGTACTTGGGATTCCTTTCTTGTAACTGCTTGATTTGATAATAGTGGAGTTTCGGGAGTGGTGACCTGAAAATCACCCGGTGGGGTTTTTGCCATTAGGGTTTTCCCCATTCGTAAACAGATCACCGTGTTATTTATTTCCGCTGCATATTTAGTATTTGGTGATTTGTTTGTGCTTCCACGCAATTGCATGCTTAATTGATTAATTAAACAACTTGGCTAATTAATTAATTAATTAGGGTTTATCACAAGGGGTCATTCAGATTGTGACCTAACACCTTTCTCGTTTTGAAGTCTCGTTTTTGATAGGCCAAACACGTATTGACCCCTTGTGAAAAAATTAACTAATTAATTTAGCCAAGTGAATTAATTAAGTTAATTAACATGCAAACGCGTGGTAGCAGAAAAAAATCACCAATAAACTAATTATGCAGCAAAAAATAAATAACACAGTGATTTGTTTACGAATGGAGAAAACCTGACGGCAAAAACCCCACCGGGTGATTTTTAAGTCACCACTCTCGAAATTTCACTATTATCAAAATAAGTGGTTACAAGTAAAGGAATCCCAGTACCTTATAGCAACCTATAGTTGAACCCTTACCTCAATACCCAATTGGACTTGTTCTGTAGTGACAATTTCCCTTTTTGATGCACGGCTCCCAAGTACGTGACTAACCAATGTGCGGATCCCAGTACGTGACTTCAATCACCAACTAGAAAGAGTTGTTGGCTGCAAAGCTCTTCAGTTCATCCACGATGAAGACCAAGAAGATGCTTGGTCACAAAACCCAAAGGTGCACATACACAGCAACTTCTTCAAGAATGATGAACTAGGACAAAACTTTGTCTCCAGTCACAAATTGCTTGAACAGACTTTGCTCAATGCTTGTGCAACTTGTGTACTCTTTGACGGCCCTTAAAACAATCCTTTTATATGTCTAGGGTTAGGAGAAAAGAAAGCTCAAAGACACATTCACGGATTCCAAGAAAATCATATCAGAATTCTGAATTTCATAAACCTCGACAGATAGGAGGTGTTGATTAGCTGTCGAGTAGGTGTCAAGCACACGGGGCTGGAACAACTTTCTTAAGCTCGATAGATGCAGCTGTCGAGCTTTAATGAATTTGCACTTCTTAGCTTGTTTCTTGGACAAACTTGATAACTTTAACACTTGATCTTGAAACCTTGTTTCTTGAAGTATTAAAAACACCTAGAACTACCCAATTACAAGTAAAGTGCATTTTGTCAAAAGATTAGCCAATTACATAAAAGAATGACATATGTTCTTAACAAGTGAATCACATATGTCCTAACAATCTCCCCCTTTGGTAATTCGTGACAAAACCACAACAAACAAATGAACATATGAGAGAAGTCATAAATCACTCAACTCATATTCACTTGTTGAAAACAATAAAATCTATCCTAACATAAACCCTAAAAAAACTTTGCAAAAAGAGAGTTTATGGCAAGTAGACTTTGACAACCTGTATTTCTGAAACACTTTAAACAAAACTCATCAAAGCATCTTTGTGTGAAACAGAAATAATAGATTGCATACAAGTATAAAAAGCATGTGCATAAAGAAAGAAAAGAAACAACACATGTAAGGATAAGTGAAAGAAAAAACATACATCCATATATAAAGAAGATAAGTACCATGTATGTCAATAATGGTCACAAGACCCAATGTACAAGAACAAATGTATCTATCAAAGAAAGAAAAGAAAAGATACATAAAATCCTCACTACATCCCTCATATCAACACTCCCCCTATCAAAATGGTCCTATACTGACTCTCCCCTTAAGAATGACTACTCTCATATCCCAAAATTACTCCCCCTTTTTGTCACGAGTGACAAAAGGTAAGAGTGTCAAGTAGACATCTCATCAGTAGAGCTAGCACCTCCATCATCATCATCAGAAGCATCATCGTCATCGTCATCGCCATCATCATCATCATCCTCAACTGCAGAATCAGAAGCTACAGGAGGTGATGGAGGAGAAGCCTCAGAAGCATAGCCACCCATAGCCGCTTGCCATCGTGCAATACGACCGACACGAACGTTCACCTGATACAACTTAGTAGAGAATGTATCAAGGCGAGCATCCATGAGTTGAAGCTGCGCCATGATGTCACCAAGTGTCACATTGCTCATGGAAGAGGAGGGGACGGATGTGAATGGAGCAGATCAAGATGAAGGAGCTGAATGGGACGGAGGAGTTGCTGACTCTTGTCGTGACCTAAACTGCACCTCACTTCGTTTTATGGTAGCGGTGTCTATGGCACATATGAAAGTGAAATGGTCGGACATAGGAAAAGGGACGAAAAATTGGCTTAAAATCCTCGTGATAGTGGAAGGAAAGATGAGCTTATCACAGGACGCCGAATCTAGATGAACATCTATAATAGAAAGAATGAAATGAGAAGGGAAATCTATAGTAAGATGCTCAAGCAGGGACAACAAAAATCAAGCACAAGGCTTTGTGATGGAGTTATAATGAGAGAAAGGATGGAGTACAAAAGTCATCACCATGTTCAAGAATCTAGGACCTTTAGCAAAAGCCTGACATGGTGTAAACTGACACTCACCCTAATTGAAAGGACGCTCACAAAAAGCAGACATGAGCTCATCCTTGGACACAGTCCTTAGACGCTCACAACTAGGATAGTCAGGGAACTCTACCCTAGTAACTCGAAGCACATCCGCAACAAGTTACGGTGTGATAGGAATGTGCGTACCTTAAACGCGAGTGAAGAAAATAGGTACTGAACGATCAATCTCGTGCATGTTAGAGTAAAACTCCTGGATAAGCACGAGAGGACAGGTGACCGGGATGTCACACAGTGACTTCCATCCCCGACTGTGAATGACATCAGGAAGGTCGGTGTCGGCGAAGTCCGCCAAAATGACTTTGCGTTCCGAATGAACCCCTCGTCTAGAAAAGTTCTCCGAGAAAGCCTTTCGGGCATTCTCATCACGGAACTTAAAGTTAGAAGGAGTAGGATTAGATGAAGATGATGCCCCGAAATGAAGAGGGTTCTGAGACAGAGCAGATTTACGCTTAGGTGCCTTAGACACAACTAACGTAAACAGAAAGAAAGGGAGAGAGAGACACACACAATCATAAAAGCTCCAACAACAATTCAAATATAACAAGTATATTAAAAAGAGAGTACGTATGCATCGGGAATGCATGAACATGTGACATGCAAAAGAAATTTCATCATGGGCTCAACCTAATCCAATCCTACTAGAACACAAACATATTGCACACATCTAAATGCATGAAAATACTATTATAATGCATGTGATGCAATGTATGAGATTTTAAACTCATTTAAGCAAAAACTCATCCCAAAATTTCAACAAAACTCATCAATTTTGAAAAACCCCAAAAAATTTCAAAAACCCCAAAACCTAGCTTTCAAAACATGAAATGCATGAAAATGAAAAGAAAAGAGATCATACCAAGTGATTTGAAGCAAGGAGAGTTCGAAAATCACGAGGATTGAAGGTTTGGAGAGAGAAAAGAATGTTTGGGAGGTGAAGAGATGAATCTACCAAGAGAGAGATCGAGAAAAATGAGAACTGGATCGCGTTGAACAAATATATAGGAGCTCAGTAAAGCTCGACAGATGGAGGTGTCGAGAGGTGTCGAGACATCTGTCGAAGAAGGTGTTGAGAAATACAACGTCGATAGATACAGGTGTCGAGAAACAAACCACCAGAACCAAGACCAGAAGCTCGATTGATCGACCAGGTGTCGAGTAGCTATCGAGAAGGCAGAAACTTTCTCGATCGATCCACCAGGTGTCGAGAAGCTGTTGAGATTGCAATAAGAAAATGCTTAAGAAGCTCAACATACAGCAAGGTGTCGAGGAGGTATCGAGGCCAGCTTTTAAAACCAGTTTTTCGAGAAAAGAAAAACACAGACATGAATGCAATCAGACATGCAACTCAACCAATGATCCAATCAACATATTAAGCTCTCAAAATCATCTTTCAACAAGATTTTAATCACATGGATCCCAAAAACACACACAAACACACTAAACAAGTTTTTATATTTCAAAAACAAGTCAAGATAGTTTAGTGAGCATACATTAACACATATAAAACCTTGTGATGGCCAAATCACATTGTACCTGCACATGTATCAAGAATAGCAAAGAATATTACGTGTTGTGTGTGAAAAACATCGCAAGATTGCATAAGTGTATACATGTTATGACGATTTGAGATATGAGAAAATCATTTTAACTCACACACAATCATAACTGTTTGATGGGGACTATCACCTTCGAGGTACATCCTATAACTCCCGCATCTTCTAGAATACACGCTTGTAATCATATTTAAAAGCATTTTTGATCTTTTTACTTTTTATTTTCTTTGCATTTTTCTTTTTAGGCATATCATGCATGGGCATAAAAGAGAGAGAAAAGAAATACCCATTGCTATTTGACATTCCAATTTTGCTATGCCGAAGCACACGAATGTCATTGACATCACACTTTTGCTATGCAGAAGCATACATATGTCTTTCATGATTGGCAGGCAACAGTGGTGAGATGGTTATTTATGCCTTTCCATTAGGATTTTCTAGTCCTTCCCGTCAAAAAGAGTGATAGGAATGTTAAGTCCAAGAGATAACTTAATCTTACTCATCACAAACAAGAGCCACAAAGCTCACTTGCTTAGTTGTGCATGGAGATGCTCATCTAAGCTACAAGAGATACAAAGTTTAGAAAACTTTGTTTCAATGGCCATCCAAGGTACACAAGTATCAATGTACACAAAACACACACTGTTTTTGTATTTTTTGATTTTTCAATTTTTTTTTATATGAAAAACAAAATTAAGCAAAATTGAAAAAAAAATAAAAAAAATAAAAACAAACAAACAAACAAAAAAAACAAAAATATGTTAAGCAAAGCAAAGCATTAAACTAGACTAACTCAAAACAGTAAAGCAAAACACATAAGTAATGCAACAAACAAAAACAAGAAGATAGAAGAAAGTGATAGAATCACTTAGAGCCCTTTTCCTTCCACACCTTGGAAGAATCTTTCCATTGATTGAACCCTTGAACAGGTGGTGAGGGGGAAGAATTGAAACCGTTCAAGTTCGAAAGGAACATGAGGTCTTTGAGAAAATCTCTAAGAGGAGCAAGAGAGGATTGAAGCTGATTCTGGCTTCTGGATACTATGATGTCATTGCTCTGCTGAGTGGCTAACCACTTATAGCAATTTGGTCGAGTATGACTAGCAGCTCCACAATGATGACAGAGATGATGCTTCTTCTATTTAGGCTTTTGAGAGTGGACCTTCTTAGCCCTAGGGTTTTTAGCATCTTTCTTATCCTGTTTAGGGGATGCTCCTAGGATAGATTTACCCTTATCTAAGTTCTCACTAGCTAATTCAGTTTTAACATCGTTGTTCTCAATTTTAACATTATTAGCAGGAGGAACAAAAACAGTAGAACTAGTAGAAGCAATATTAGAGGAAGAAAGACCATATCCTAAACCTGTTCGATCCGAAGTAGATTTCTGAATGTTTAGCATCTCATCAAGCTTCGCACTTGAAGTCCTCTCCAATTGAGCTCTAACTTGAAACAGCTCCGCTTCAAGCTTCTTGGTCTTCTCAGCCAAGAAATTGTTCTCAAACCTCAGTGCTCCAATAGTCTGATTAGTCTTATCAAACTTTGTGGATAGCTCTTCACGATCAAGTTCCACATCACTGAGTTTCTTGGTGGTCAGCCTATACAGTTTCTCATGCTTCTTAGAAAGCTATACACTTTCTCATAGGTTGTATGGATATCATCTTGATCATCCATCTTCTCACACTTAGAATCCACCAATTCTTCTTCTTCGTCCACGTCTTCAACAATCCCTTCAGTAGGATTGACTGTGGCAGTGAAGGCATTCAAGATTCCGTCATCCTCATTGTCGGAATCATCCTCAGGCTCAGTGTCACTCAAGGTTGCAGCAAGTGCCTTGCTCTTCCCAATGCTCTTGAGATATATGGGACACTCTTGCTTCATGTGTCCGAAGCCATGACACCCAAAGCACTTAGGTCCTGTGGGAACAGTGTACTGACCGCCATCCTTTGCATCCTTCTTCCCTTTGTCTTGGCTCTTGAACTGAGAAGAACTGGATTGCCTACGGTCCTTGTCAAAGCCTTTCCATTGGCATTCTTCATAAACTTCTTGAACTGCCTTGTAATGTAGGACTTCATCTTAGAATCCTCATCATCTGAAAACTCATCAGTGTCACTACTCTTAGCCTTCAAAGCCATGCTCTTGCTTTTACCCGACTTGCCGATCCTTGATAACCCTAGCTCGTAGGTCCGCAAGTTTCCAACCAGCTCAGTCAAAGGAATCTTGTCAATATCCTTTGATTCCTCTATCGCCGTAATCTTGGCATGGAATCTCTCAGGTAGAGATTTGAGCACTTTCCTCACAATCTTAGGTTCAGGAATGGTTTCCCCAAGATTGAAGGCTGAGTTCACTATGTCTTTGAGCTTGGCATAGAACTCATCGAACGACTCATCCTCGTCCATCTTGATCTCTTCAAAGCTTGTAGTGAGCCTCTGAAGCTTTGAATCTTTGATAGCCTTTGTACCCTCATAGGTTGTTTGGAGGATGGTCCATGCTTCCTTAGCAGTTTCAGTAGAGGATATCTTCTTGAACTCCTTATTGGTGACCGCACTGAATAAAGCATTCAATGCCCTGCTATTAAAGTTTGCTACCTTGATCTTGGCTTCATCCCAATCGGCCGGCGCTTCTTTTGGCTTGATCTAGCCAATCTCTACAGCTTGCCACACCTTCTCATCTAAAGACTGTAAGAAAGCTCTTATGCGTACTTTCCAGTATGCATAGTTAGTGCCATCAAATAAAGGAGATATAATTAACGACTGTCCTCTATCCATGACAAACAAGGGTCAATGGATCAACACAGCAAAGATTAAAACCTAATCAGAGTATGCCTGCTCTGATACCACTTGATAGGCCAAAAATGAATTGACCTTCTGTGATAAATTAACCAATTAATTTAGCCAAGTGAATTAATTAAGTTAATTAACAAACAAATGCCTGGTAGCACAAACAAATCACCAATCAACTAATTATGCAGCGGAAAATAAATAACACTATTATTTGTTTACGAATGGAAAAAATCTGACGGCAAAAACCCCACCGGGTGATTTTTAGGTCATCACTCTCGAAATTCCACTATTATCACAACAAGCGGTTACAAATAAAGGAATCCCAAGTACCTTACCAACCTACAGTTGAACCCTTACCCTAATACCCAATTGGACTTGTTCTGTAGTGACAATTTCTCCTTTTGATGCACGGCTCCCAAGTACTTGACTAACCAATTGCGCAGATCCTAGTATGCGACTTCAATCACCAACTATAGAAGGTTGTTGGCTGGAAATTTCTTCAATTCATCCACGATGAAGATCAAGAAGATGCTTGGTCACAAAACCCAAAGGTGCACATACACAACAATTTCTTCAAGAATGATGAACTAGGGCAAAACTTTCTCTTCGGTCACAATTTACTTGAATAGACTTTGCTCAATGCTTGTGCAACTTGTGAACTCTTTGACGGCCCTTAAAAAAATCCTTTTATATGTCTAGGGTTAGGAGAAAAGAAAGCCCAAAGACACATTCATGGATTCCAAGAAAATCATATTAGAATTCTGAATTTCATAAACCTCGACAGATAGGAAGTATCGAGCAGGTGTCGAGCACACGGGGTTGGAACAGCTTTCTTAAGCTCGATAGATATAGCTGTCGAGCCAGCTGTCGAGCTTTAATGATTTTGCACTTCTCAGCTTATTTCTTGGACAGACTTGATGACTTCAACACTTGATCTTGAAACCTTGTTTCTTGAAATGTTAAAAACACCTAGAACTACTCAATTACAAGTAAAGTGCGTTTTGTCAAAGGATTAGCCAATTACATAAAAGAATGACATATGTTCTTAACAAGTGAACCACATATGTCCTAGAAGTTTTGAAGTATCATTTTAATGATTCTGATTTTTCTCTAAGAAATTCTTATGGGCCCCATAAGATCAACATGAAGAAGCTCTAAACAGCATGAAGTAGAGATCACATTCACCTTGTGATGATTTGACTTTGTTTGCTTCCCCATTTGGCATGCACCACATATGGTCTTCTCCACCTTTCCAAATTTTGGAAGTCCCTCAACAGCTTCAAGTTTAGACATTTTAGCCACTTGTTTGAAGTTTGCATGCCCAAATCTTTGATGCCAAAGTTCCAACATGTCAACACGAGCACTTCTACAAGAAATCTCTGATGTAGGAACTACTCCGTAGCAATTGTCGGTAGTCCTATTTCCCTCCAAGAGTTGAATCCCTTCTTCATCAATGATTACACACCCCTTCTTTGAGAATTGAACAAGGAAGTCCTCACCACATATTTGAGTGATGCTTAAGAGATTCGCCTTAAGCCCTTTGATGTATAAGACATCCTTCACTAAAGGTAATCCCAGTATCTCAACAGTCCCTTTGCCAAGTACTTGAGCATGACTTCCATCGCCAAATGTCACATAGTCACCGACCTTCTCTTTGAGTGACTTAAACAGTGATTTATCTCCTGTCATATGGCGAGAGCAACCTCTATCAAGATACCGTAAACACGAATTAAATACCTTTAAAGAAGTGTGCACAAATAAGCAAGCATGGGACAAGCACTCTTGACCTTCAAATAGAAAATTATCTTCATTTTCCACACTCTTGTTAGATTGAATTTTCTTTTCAAGATTATCAACCTTATTGTTAGGTTCTAAAGACTGAGGATTTTATGTATTTAGAACTCTAATGTGTATTATTGGCAAACCATGATCAAAACAGGTTATTAGTCTTGTTTAGACTTGCTCAAAGTGTGGGCATTTTATGTAAAGTTGGAATCAAGTGGCTGCAGAAGTATTAGTGACCTTCAGCCTGGCTTGATTGATCGAAAATTAGACTCGATCGATCGAATCTCGGGCAGAATGTTTTTCTGCAGAATTTTCCAACTCAGCCCAAGCCCATTAAGGATTAGGGTTTCAGATCTAATTATCCTAGTATATAAAGAAAACCCTAGCCACGTTTTTTAGTACAGCTCTAGTTGCTCATATTGCTGTTTTTGTGTAAATCTCTTGTGAGATCTAGAGGAGCTTTCCTTAACACAAAACTTAGGGTTTTCAAGGTAGAGATATTATCAACACCTTGATGATCAACTCAGTTGCTGCCATTAAAGCTTAAAGAAAAACAAGCGTGGGTGCTTGTATTTGATTGGAGAATCCAAGAAAGAAGGAGTTCGTGGATTCGGAGCTTGCATATGATCGTGTCAGTAAGTTCTACTAGTGGGTAGCATTAGGAAGTTAAGCGTGGGTGCTTGTAAGTCCTTTTGTATGAACTTTGATTCTTTCGCATAGTGGATTCAGGTTTACCTTGAGGATAGCTAGGTCAAATCCTCCCCAGGTTTTTACCGTGTGGTTTCCTAGGTGATCATATCATTGTGTTATTTATATTTCCGCTGCTTTATATTTTTGATATGATTGTATGTTTGTGATAACCTAGAATTGCATAAATTGACTAAGTTAATCACTTGGCTAATTAACTAGGTTAATCTGGTTGGTTTAAGGGGTCTAAATTTCTATCAAGTGGTATCAGAGCAGGTAGCTCTCTTGTTTTAGATCTTTTGATCTAAGAGCTGATCCTTGACCCCTGTTATCATGGATAATTTGAAGTGTCTTTCTGCTCATGTTTGTGATGATTTGAATAAAAAGGACACTGTTGTTTCTGTTGATTTTATTGATGTTTGTGAAACTCTTCGTAAGGAATTATCTAAATCTTTGAAAATTTCTAAGAAATTTAAAGAAGAGTTAAAATTGGCTAATCTTGAAAAAGAGGAATTGATTGTGAGATTGGATGAGTCTAATAAAAAGAATGAATTTTTGAGAAATCAAATTTCCTCTCAAGATGAGAAGATGAAAAGCTTGGAACAAGAGTTAGTTGAATCTAAAACTAAAATTGAAAATTTGACTAGTACCAAGCCTGCTGTTGATAACAGAAGTGTTTCTGTTTCTCTTAAGCCTAAAACTGAAAAAGTTTATATCCCTCCTTTCAAGAGGAATAATAAAGAAAAAGTCTTATTTTGCTAGGTTAGACAAAGGTAAAAGTTCTGATTTAGACGCTGAAGTTTCTAAACCTGCTGTTAGAGAGCACAATAAATCTGTTTTTGTGCCTACTTGTCACCTTTGTGATGTTATTGGTCATATTAGACCAAATTGTTCTTTGTTGAGGCAAAAATCAAAATCTGAGACTAGACTTGTTGTTAGGAATACTGATGTTGCTAAATTTGTTCCTGTTTGCCACTTTTGTGGTGTCTGTGGTCACATTCGTCCTAATTATCATAAATTGAAATTTAAACATTCTGTGTTTCAATCTAAAATATGTGATGATATTTCTCCTGTCATAAGTCCATATAAATTGTTTCATATTCTTTTGAAAAATTTGAGCTTGTTGGATTGTGAAAGGAATTTACAGGATTTTAGTCTTTCTCAGAAGATTGGTGTAATCCCTCAAATACACCCTGCTTCTCATGGATTTTCACCTACAAAGCCGAAGACTCGTGCTATATGGGTGAGAAAAGATTCTCTAAGGTGAGAGTTACTGACTTGTCCCTAATTTAATTCTTTCAATTGTTTGTGGACATGTTTTGTTTTTGTTTTTGGTTGTTTTGTTTTTTAGGTTGTTTTTTTTTTAAAATCCAAAAACATTGAAAATTTTCAAAAAAGACAAAAATATTTTATTTTGTGTCTTGGTTTATTTTTCTTGAGGATTACATGAGTTATAATATCTCTCTCTTGATTTAGAATATGCTTGACATTGTGGAGAAACTTGAATAGTATGTGTTATATAAGTGCTAAGCTATTTTTTTTGTGAGTATGTACTAGTTTGTACATGTACTCATGGGTTAATTAAGAAATTGATATTTCTTGTTTGTGTACCCTCTATAGCTTAGTTAAGCACTATCATGCATAGCTTTGCATTGTTCATTTAGCAATATGTGCTTTTTGTTTTTGGTCATAAATTTTTTTTAAAACCAAAAAGATTTTTGTGATTTGTATTTCACATCTTGGATTTATAATCAAGGATTGACCATATTATCTTTACATAACAAGTTTATGTACCTTGTTTAGCTTTGATGAGCTTATTTATTGCACTTGACTAGTTGAAGCTTTGTAGTGCATGTTGTGTGGGAAAGATGTTTATGGTGTTTATCACTTTGTCTTAATCTTGAAGTCACATGTTATTTGACTGTCGGACTTGATCCTTTTGAGAAATGTATAAATAACCATCTCACCATTGTTCACTAGCCAATCATGAACACCTTAGTGCATATCATAAGATTTTGTGCTCGAGAAAGTGTAGCACATGCACAAAAAAAACATAAGGTGTAGCCTCGGTTTAATTGCTTAATGCTTAAAATTGGTGTGTGCTATTAGGCTTGATGCCAAATCACATAATTAAAATTGGTGTGTATATTATTAGGCAAATTCAAGAAACTTACATGATTGCAAGCTTATGTTCTAAGATATGTGGGAGTTATATAATGTAACTCTTTAGGTGATAGTCTCTTTTAAATTCCACGTGATGAATTTTGTAGACTTTGTGATTGATTGCTATTTACATATCACCTCACATGTATCTCAAGTTTTTGTTAGTTGCACACACTACATAAGTTACTCTTTGCTAAACTTGGTACATTTTATTGTGTGTGATCTTGTTGTGGCCATCCAAGATTAAAAGTTCATTGATCTTAGTGCAAAATGTGTTTAAAATTTGAGAAATTGGAAATTCTAGAGCTTGAATGTACCCGAATTGTGGATTTTGTTCAAATTGGGTTCAATTGATGCAATTGGCTTGTTGAATTGATGTAATTGATCATTATATTGTGTATTCTAGCTTGTGTGATGATCAATTTGTCAATTTTTTCCTAAAAACTTAACAAGTGGTTTTAAATTTTTGGAGTTTTATTAGAAACTCTATGCTCAAGCCAATTTTGTGAATTTAACTTATATTGAACTTAGTTTCACTGCATTAGAGCATGCATCATGACATATTTTTTCATGCATCATTTGTGTTTAGGATTCACATGCACTACATTGATTTTTGTATCCATATTGCAGTTTCGAAGTCAAATCTCTCATTGTTTTCACACATAACATGCATACACTTTGCTAAATTGGGTACTCAACTTGATTTAAAAATTGATTGATTAATTTTTGAGTTATGTACTTGTTAGTATATGCTATTTTTATGTGTGAACTGTAGAAAATATTTTTCTTAAGAGATATGATAGATAATCAATGTGCAAATATTTTTTCTACTCATGCAAATGTTTATGGGTCACATAGTGCCATGTTTGCATTTTATTGAAAGAGAGAATATTTTTTCTTCATGTGTATCCTCAACTTAGTTTTTTTTTTTTTGTCTTTTTATTTATCCCCACCTCCTTTATTTTTCCCCAAAACTGTTTTTTCCAAAACTTGTTTTGTTTTTCCTATTTTTATAGGGGGAGATTTTTTTAAACCTTTGTTGTTCATAGGGGGAGTTGTCTCCATTTTCTATAGAGTTGAAGTGGTTTGTGTCCCCTTGATTCTCTATTTTCTCTTATCCTTTATTGCATATGGTGACTGTTTACTCTTTGTATGAGTTGTCTTTGTCAATACGTGACAAAAAGGGGGAGAAATTATTGATTTATGGGAATCATGTTTGTCTTGTTTAGGGGGAGTTGAAATTATTTTTGAAAGGGGAGAATATAAATAAAAACTTTTTGTTGTATCTAACTTAGGGGGAGAGTTAGTTTACTTATGTTTTTATTTCTGTTTCTTGTTCACTACTCATTGATTTATATTTATGAGTTATTCATGATATATGTCTTTGTTTTGTGTTTTGTGAAGTCAAGAATTTATTTGTTGATTTACTGTTTTTCTGTCACACATGCGTTTATGCGTTTTGTTTAGTGTTTCAGGAATATACAGGTTGATTCAATTGAGCTGCTGTCTACACTTGCAACTGATGGATAATAGTTAGGATTGAATTTTTGTGTTTATGAGCATTATTTATGTAAAGGGCTTTTACTTGTAAACTTTGAGTTTTGTGTTTGTGTTTTGTCACGAATTGCCAAAGGGGGAGTTTGTTAGGTTCTAAAGACTTAGGATTTTATGTATTTAGAACTCTAATGTGTATTGTTGGCAAACCATGATCAAAACAGGTTGTTAGTCTTGTTTAGACTTGCTCAAAGTGTGGGCATTTTATGTAAAGTTGGAATCGAGTGGCTGCAAAAGTATTAGTGACCTTCGGCCTGGCTTGATCGATCGAAAATTAGACTCGATCGATCGAATCTCGAGTAGAATGTTTTTCTGCAGAATTTTCCAACTCAGCCCAAGCCCATTAAGGATTAGGGTTTTAGATCTAATTCTCCTAGTATATAAAGAAAACCCTAGCCACATTTTTTAGTACAGCTTTGGTTGCTCATATTGCTGTTTTTGTGTAAATCTCTTGTGAGATCTAGAGGAGCTTTCCTTTACACAAAGTTTAGGGTTTTCAAGGTAGAGATATTATCAACACCTTGATGATCAACTCAAATGCTGCCATTAAAGCTTAAAGAAAAACAAGCGTGGGTGCTTGTACTTGATTGGAGAATCCAAGAAAGAAGGAGTCCATGGATTCGAAGCTTGCACGTGGTCGTATCAATAAGTTCTACTGGTGGGTAGCATTAGGAAGTCGAGCGTGGGTACTTGTAAGTCCTTTTGTATGAACTTCGATTCTTTCATATAGTGGATTCAGGTTTACCTTGAGGATAGCTAGGTCAAATCCTCCCCAGGCTTTTACCGTGTGGTTTCCTGGGTGATCATATTATTGTGTTATTTTTATTTCCGCTGCTTTATATTTTTGATATGATTGTATGTTTGTGATTGATGGAATAATTACATGCGCAGCGGAAAAAATAAGTTTAAAACGGATCTACATCATTCGAAATTGATAACATGCACAAAGTAAATTTCAGAATTAGAGAACAAGAGAGTGTGTACCTTGAAGCGGTGAATTTCAAAACCGAAGATTGAAGCACTTAGGAATACTTTTGATCTTCACTCCAATTCCACTAACGCCCAAGAAGTGTGGACTCTCAATTGGTAACAAAAGGATGATTAGAGAGTGACATACACTCACTTCCACATCATTACAATGTTGTTTTTCTCACACAGAAAATTCTGTACGTTTTTCCCTTTTGTATCTAACCAATAATCTAATTGGGCTGGCCTCTTGGGCCTTTCCAATTGGGCTTAAGTGTGTGGTTTGGAGTGGGACTAAAAGGGACCAATAAGACACTAGCTCCAATGGGCTTTGGGCTTTTCTGTCAACTCTTGACAAGTCCAAAGTTACCATTAACTATATTTAATACCACTATATAAATATAGTTGCACTCTAGGCCTTATCTATAAATTATATCCCAAGACTTTATTATACATGCAACATCTTCATAAAATATTCGTAGTAATACAAAATCATTAATGTAGACTGCCACTTTGTAAATTACTACATCTTAATCCTTGAGTACCCAGTTTAATCCTTTTAAGTTATTCATCATATATTTATGAAATCCAATTCCATAAATATATACTTTAGTCTCACTAAAGTGGTTAGGCCTAACTCTCTGAATAACAAACTCATTAAACTTATCTCAAGGGAATACTTTATATCTCCGTTAAGAGACTATGAATTCTATCTTGAGAATACATGTTCCATCAACACTAAATGTGGCTGCCCAACATACTGAGGTTTTGACCATTACTATAGATCTCACTCCTGATATATCAAAACAACCTACACCTCATGATCAGGTCCATTATTCTCTCAGGATTAAGAGTTCATGCAAATACAAGTCGTGAGATTTATTATTCATATGACAGTCCTTAGGAGAATAATAAATCTCACAGCGGTCCAGTTCAATATGTTTTAACTCTTAAAACATATCAATATATCAACTAGAAGTCACCACTTCCATGATCAAGACAAATCATCTTAATTAATATGTTATGGTCTTCGCAGATGAAATGCCCAATTTCATCACCGACCACGAACTAATATTCTGAGTTTACAAAGAACTTGTGATTTATATCTTCTGTGACTTTTCACATAAATCACATACTATGCATCTCATGGACTATATGATAATGTCCAAATATTCATGTTACCATTATTTCAGATAATAATAAAACAACTTTATTAATTTCAATATTAAGTCATACATCATGTCATACATAATGTCATACATAATATAAAACATAGCATCTTACAATAGAATTCTAGGGCACAAATCCCAATAGTGATAACCTAGAATTGCATAATTTGACTAAGTTAATCACTTGTCTAATTAACTAGGTTAATCTGGTTGGTTTAAGGGGTCTAAATTTCTATCACTTATCACACAATATTCTATTCCTTCTTTTATACTTCTTAATCAAAGAATTTGACTCACATAGACTATTGTGTAGGATATGATTCTCATTTTCAAAATATTTCAACATGTGAACAAATATTCTAGCATGTTTCATTGTTTTTAATAACTCTAGGAGTTCATTGTTAGGACAATCTTAAAACATACTCATAGAGTCATTATCACAAACATTTAAACCACAATTCAACATAGCCTTTTTCATAGCTTCATCCATAGCTAAGGGGTATAGGATCACACTTAGGTAATTAAACCATAACAAGTGCACCCGCTCTGATACCAATTGAAAGTTCAATTAGTGTGTAAAACACTAATGAATGTTTAGACCCCCAAATTTAACAATACAAACACAAGCTTATAATCAAACAATATATGTACGGAATATGAAATATAAGCTATATCCAAATTGGTAAGACACTCTAAACAATAATTAATTACAAATACAGCAACGATTAAAAGGTAAAGAGTTAGGGGAGAGAGATGCAAATATAAAGATAAAATCGACACGTATTATCGAAGAGGAAACTGAAAAATTCGGTGAAAAACCTCTCCGCCACCCTCCAAGCGGTTAAATGATCCACTAAAGAATAAAGTTGGGATACATGAATAGCAGAAGACCCTCCAAACCTAATCTACCCAGTGCACCTAAGTCCTCCAAGCTTCTTGCTCCAACAGGGTTACGTCGAACCTTGTCTTCTTTTGCTTCCCGGATCCCGTAATAAGCCCATTGCATCAACCAAGTATTGGTCATCTCTAAACTACTTCCCAAGCACCAAAATACCTCCTCACTGATATGAGTAAGGTGAGATAAGGATTTGGCAAAACGTACCTCTCAAGGATATGTCAATGGAAAGGGTGAAAGTAGAGGAATTTGGAAAATCAAATGATGAAGATTGTGGATGAGTCAATCTTGTTTTCTCTAAGGTTTCTCTCTCAAAATTCTCTTTGGAAGCTCTCTACATTTCGTGGGAATAAGGGTATTTATAGTAGTGTATGTGAGGAATGTGAAAAGTCAGTTTTCATCCAAACAGGGCATTCTGGCGACTCAACCTTGTGACTAGAACGAGTCACGAGTCTGAGTCGTGAGCTAACTGCCTGGCCCGACTGTACATTTTGTCCTATAGTGCTCCAGCTGTCATGACCATTCAACTCCCCTGCATGCTTCAGACCTGTGCCATTTTGGCGACTTGCCAGTCACGAGATCCAGTCGCGAGACTCCTTTGATTGCACATGTAAAGTTGAATTTATTCAATCATGTGTTGGCTTTATTCCGTGCCAAATTTGCTTACAATTTAGCAATAAGATACCCTGTATTTAGGTGAAAATTATGTAAGGGTAGTGTGTGAGAGAGTGTGAAGAAATCTCAAGAAGTGTGCAATTCAAGGGAGTCTCACGACTGGATCTCGCAACTGGCTCGCAACTGGCAAGTCGCTAGAATGGCACACGTGCGAAGCATACAGGGGGAGAAAAAGGGTCACAACAACTGGAGCACTACAGGAGAAAACTTCCTGTCTGACCAGGCAGTTAGCTTGCGACTCGTTCCTGTCGCAAGCTTGAGTTGCCAGAACGCCTTGTTTGTTTGAGACCTGACTTGTCGCATTCCTCATACACACCACTATAAATACCCTTATACCCATGAAATGTAGAGAGCTTCTAGAGAGAATTTTAAGAGAGAAACCCTAGAGAAAAACAAGATTAACTCATCCACAATCTTCATCCTTGATTCTCCAAATTCCTCTACTCTCACCCTCTCCATTGACATATCTTTGAGAGGTACATTAGCCAAATCCTTATCTCACCATACCAATATCAGTGAAAAGGTATTTTGATGCTCGAGAAGCAGTTCAAAAGGGACCAATTCATTTTGGTTGATGCAATGGGCGATTGCGAGATCCGGTAAGCTAGAGAAGACAAGGTTCAACGTAACCCTGTTGGAGCAAGAAGCTTGGAGGGCTTAGATGCACTGGGTAGATTAGGTTTGAAGGGTCTTCTACTATTCATGTATCCCAACTTTATTCTGTAGTGGATTATTGACCGCTTGGAGGGTGGCAGAGAGGTTTTTCGCCAAGTACTTCGGTTTCCTTTTCGATAACACATCGCCATGTTATCTTTGTGTTTACATCTTTCTTCCTTTACTCTTTACCATTTAATTGCTGCTGTATTTGTGATTAATTATGGCTTAGAGTGTTCTACCAATTTGGGTTTAGCTTACATTCATATTCCACACATATATTGTTTGTTTATAAGCTTGTGTTCGTAATTTTAATTTGGGGTCTAAACGTTCATTAGTGTTTTACACACTATTTGAACATTCAGCAGACGTCTTGAGTTTTCTTCACACTCTCTCACACACAACCCTTACATAAATCCCACCTAAATACAGGATATCTAATTGCTAAATTACAAGCAAATTTGGCAAGGAATAAAGCCTACACATGATTAAATAAATTCAACCTTACAACACCAGTAGAAGATTTGAGAGAGATTTGGGTACAAAAACCCCAGATCTACAATTAGAGGTATAAGGTGCACTCTTCTCTCTCTAAAAACCACTCTAGGGTTAGCTTATAATGTCTTTTAAATACTATAGCAAGCAGGTCAAATTTTAGGCTTCAAATAGACAAGTTTATGCTAATGGCCCAAACTTTAAAATTTTGCAAATGCAATTCTCAATCAGTCGAACCAGGCAGATTTCAAATTCTTCTTTCTGCAGCTTGTTTGTTCTTGAATCTTGACCTGTATCAACTTGAGCATTGTCTAATCAATCATATAGGCATAGGAATCTATATTAAGATAAGTTTGTGCTCACGATTTGCCAACTTGAGCACTGTCGAGCTTTAATGAACTTGCACTTCTTTAGCTTGTTTCTTGGATAGACTTAATGGCTTCAACACTTGATCAGTTTCTTGAAGTATTAAAAACACCTAGAACTACCCAATTACAAGTAAAGTGCGTTTTGTCAAAGGATTAGCCAATTACATACTAGAATGACATATATTCTTAACAAGTGAACCACATATGTCCTAACAATCTCCCCCTTTGGCAATCCGTGACAAAACTACAAAAAACAAATGAATATATGAGAGAAGTCATAAATCACTCAACTCATATTCACTTCTTGAATACAATAAAATCTATCCTAACACAAACTCTTGAAAAACTTTGCAAGAAGAGAGTTTATGGCAAGTAGACTTTGACAACCTGTATTTCTAAAACACTTTAAACAAAACTGATTAAGGCATCTTAGTTTGAAACAAAAATATTAGATTGCATATAAATATAAGAAGTATGTGCATAAAGGAAGAAAAGAAACAACACATGTAAGGATAGGTGAAAGAAACATACATCAAGATATAAGGAGAATAAGTACAATGTATGTGTAAAAATGGTCACAAGACCCAATGTACAAGAACAATGTATCTATAAAAGAAAGAAAAGAAAAGATACATGTAATCCTCACTACATCCCTCATATCAACACTGCCCCTAACAAAAATTTCCTATACTAACTCTCCCCCTAAGAATGACTACTCTTATATCCCAAAACTACTCCCCCTTTTTGTCAAGAGTGACAAAGGGTAAAAGTGTCAAGTAGACATCTCATCGATATAGCTAGCATCTCTATCATCATCATCAGAAGCATCATCGTCATCACCATCATCATCATTATCCTCAGCATAAGAATCAGAAGCCACTGGAGGTGGTGGAGGAGAAGTCTCAAAAGCATAGCCACCCATAGTCGCCTGCCGTCATGCAATACAACCGACACGATCGTTCACCTGATACAACTCAGTAGAGAGTGTATCAAGGCGAGCATCCATGCGCTACAGCTGCGCCATGATGTCTCAAAGTGACACATTGCCCATGGAAGAGGAGGGAGCGGATGTAGATGAAGCAGACCAAGATGGTGCCGACCGAGATGGAGTCAAACCAGAGGGAGGTGCTGCTGACTCCTATCGCAACCGAAA
Organism: Quercus aquifolioides; assembly: GCA_019022515.1. Classification (NCBI taxonomy): domain Eukaryota; kingdom Viridiplantae; phylum Streptophyta; class Magnoliopsida; order Fagales; family Fagaceae; genus Quercus; species Quercus aquifolioides. The sequence goes on from CM032326.1 coordinate 337,600, forward strand.
CTGTGCCTCACTACGTTTTACGATAACGGCGTCTATGGCACAAATGTGTGTGAAGTGGTCGGTCACGGAAAAAGGGATGGAAAATAGCGTAAATTCCTCGTGACAGCGGAAGGAAAGATGAGCTTATCACGGGACGCTGAATCTGGATGAACATCTTTGATGGAAAGAATAAAATGTGAAGGGAAGTCAATAGTAAGATGCTCAAGAAGTGAGAACAGAAAACGAGCACGAGACTCCGCAATGGAGTTGTAGTGAGAGAGTGGATGGAGAATAAAGGTCATCACCATGTTCAAGAACCGAGGGCCTTTAGCAAAATGCTTACATGGTGTAAACTGACGCTCACCCCAATCAGTAGGGCGCTCGCAGAAAGCAGCCATGAGCTCATCTTTGGACACGGTCCTCAGACGCTCACAACTAGGATAGTAAAGATACTCTACCCTAGGAACCTGAAGCACATCTGCCACAAGTTGCGGTGTGATAGGGATGTGCGTACCTCGAACGCGAGTGAAGAAAAGAGGTACTGAACGATCAATCCCGTGCATGTTGGAGTAAAACTCCAGGATAAGCACGAGAGGACAGGTGACTAGAACGTCACACAGTGACTCCCATCCCTGACTGTGAATGACATCGGGAAGGTTAGTGTCGGCGAAGTTCGCTAAAATGACTTGGCGTTACAAATGAACACCTCATCTAGAAAAGTTCTCTGAGAAAGACTTTTGGGCATCCTCATCACGGAACCGAATATTAGAAGGAGTATGATCAGATGAAGACGATGCCCCGAAATGAAGAGGGTTCCGAGATGGAGCAGATTTACGCTTAGGTGCCATAGACACGACTAACGTAAATAGAAAGAGAGAGAGAGAGAGGGAGAGAAAGAGACAATCAAAAAAGCCCCAAACAATTCAAATATATCAAGATATACTGAAAAGAGAGTACATATGCATGGGGAATGCATACATGTGACATGCAAAAGAAAATTCATCATAGGCTCAGCCCAATCCAATCCTACCAGCACACAAACATATTGCACACATCTAAATGCATGAAAATACTGTTATAATGCTAATGTAATGCAATGCATGAGATTTCAAACTCATATAAGTGAAAACCCATCCCAAAATTTCAACAATAACTCATCAATTTTGAAAAACCCCAAAAATTTTTCAAAGACCCCAAAACCTAGGTTTCAAAAGATGAAATGCATGAAGAATGAGAGAATAGAGGCTTACCAAGTGAAGAAAACCTTGAAAAAGCTTAAAGAAACCTTGAGGATGAAGATTGGAGTGAGATGAGATTGTTTGGGAGAGATAAGAGAGAGAGATCGAGAGAAATGAATTATGGATCGCACGAGGAGGTATTTATAGAATTTTCAGTAAATCTCGACAGATGAGGTGTCGAGAGGTGTCGGGCCATCTGTCGAGGGAGGTGTTGAGGAAAATGGTCATCAACGGATGCAAGTGTCGAGAAGGTATCGAGGAACAAAACACCAGAACCAAGAACAGAAGCTCGATCGATCGACCAGGTGTCGAGAAGCTATCGAGGAGGCAAGAACTTTCTCGATCGATCCACCAGGTGTCGAGGAGGTGTCAAGATTGCGATAAGAAAAAGCTTAAGAAGCTCAACAGATAGCTAGGTATCGAGAAGGTGTCGAGGAGGTGTCGAGATAGTTTTTAAAAACAGTTTTTCGAGAAGAGAAAAACACAGACATGAATGCAATCCAACATGCAACTCAAACACTGATCCAATCAACATATGAAGCTCTCAAAATCAACTCTTAACAGTAATTTTAAGCACATGGATCTCAAAAACACACGCACACACACTAAACAAGTCTGACCAATTTTATATTTCAAAAACAAGTTAAGACAGTTTAGTGAGTAGACATTAGCACATGTAAAACCTTGCGATGGCCAAATCACATTGTACTTGCACATGTATCAAGAGTGGCAAAGAATATTGCGTGTTGTGTGTGAAAAACAAGATTGCATAAGTGTCAACTAGTTATGCCGATTTGAGATATGAGAAAATTACTTTAACTCACACACAATCATAACTGTTTGATGGGGACTATTACCTTTCGAGGTATATCCTATAACTCCCACATCTCCTAGAATACACGCTTGCAATCATATTTAAAAGCATTTTTGATCTTTTTGATTTTTATTTTCTTTACATATTTTTCTTTTTAAGCATATTATGCATAGGCATATAAGAGAAAAAAGAAATACCCAATGATAATTGACATTCCAATTTTGCTATGCCGAAACACACAAATGTCATTGACACTACACTTTTGCTATGCTGAAGCATACAGGTGTCATATTTTGATTGGTGGGCAACAGTGGTGAGATGGTTATTTATGTCATTCTCTTAGGATTTTCTAATCCTTCCCGTAAAAAAGAGTGATATGAGTGTTAAGTACAGGAGATTACTTAATCTTCTTCATCACAAACACGAGCCACAAAGCTCACTTGCTTAGTTGTGCATAGAGATGCTCATCTAAGCTACAAAAGATACAAAGTTTAGAAAATTTTGTTTCAATGGCCATCCAAAGTACACAAGTACCAATGTACAAAAACACACACTGTTTTTGTATTTTTCTAATTTTTCTCTTTTTATTTTTATTTTGAAAACAAAAGAAAATTGTAAGGTTGAATTTAATCAACCATCTTGTTGACTTTATTTCATGCCAAATTTGCTTGTAATTTAGCAATTAGTAACCATGTATTTAGGTGGGAATCATGTAAGGGTAGTGAGTGAGAGAGTGTGAAGAAATGCTCAGGATTGTGCAGGATGCAGAGACTCGCGGCCGGGACTCGCGGGTGACTTACGACTAGCAAGCCGCCAATTGCAGCACATGAGTGAAGCGTGCAGAGCAAATGAATAGTCACGCTAGCTGGAGCATTACAAGACAAAAAGTCCAGCCTGGCTGTTCTGTTAGCTCGCGACTCAGTCAAGTCGCAAGGCCAAGCCGCCAGCTAGCTTTGTTTTGAAAAACCTAACTCTTCGCATTCCACTCTCTCCCCAGTATAAATACCCCTTATACCCACTAAATGTAGAGAGCTTCTAGAGAGAATTTTAAGAGAGAAACCCTAGAGAAAAACAAGATTGAATCATCCACAATCTTTACATAGAGACTTTTCAAATACCTCTACTCTTACCCTCTCCATTGTTACATCCTTGAGAGGTTCATACCCAAATCCTTTTCTCACCATACTCATATCTGTGAGAAGGCTATTTGGTGCTTTGGGAAGCAGTTAGGAAGGGACTAATGGTTATTGGTTTAGCTATGGGCTACAGCAAAATCCAGTAAGCTAAAGAAGACAAAGGTTCGACGCAACCTTGTTGGAGAAAGAAGCCTGGAGGGCTTAGGTACACTAGGTAGATTAGGCTTGGAGGGTCTTCTACTGTTCATGTATCCCAACTTCATTCTTTAGTGGATTATTGACCGCTTGGAAGGCGGCGGAGAGGTTTTACGCCGAGGGCTTTGGTTTCTTCTTCGATAACACATCGCTGTGTTGTCCTTATGTTTGCATCTCTCTTCCCTTAATCTTTGCCATTTAATATCTGCTGTGGATGTGATTTTAATTGGTTTAGATTGTTTATCAATTCTGGTATGATCTTATATTCATTTTCCGCACATAAATTGTTTGACATTAAGCTTGAATTGATAATTTTGTTATTGGGGGTCTAAACATTCATAGTGTTTTATACGTTATTTGAACATTCAATTGGTATCAGAGCGGGTGCACTTGCTATGGTTTAAACACCTTAGTGCGATCCTTGACCCCGTATTGAGATGAATTGGTCTCAATCTTTAAATGTTCCACCATATTTTGATGGTAGTAATTATACCTTTTAGAAAGTCCGAATGAGGGCATTCCTGTGTTCAATTGATGATACTGTTTGGGATGCGGTAGAAGTAGGATGGACTAAGCCGGAGGCCGCTAAATCCACTTGGGATAAAGCAGCCCTTGAGGCAGCTAACGCTAACAGTAAAGCTTTGAATGCAATTTTCTGTGGTGTTTCTCCAGATGAGTTTCACAGGATTTCTCACATAACAATTGCCAAGGAGGCATGGGAGATATTGGAGGCCACCTATGAAGGCAAAAAGAAAGTGAAGGATACCAAGTTGCAGATGCTGACCACTCGGTTTGAGGAGCTGAAAATGAGTGAGGACAAGTCTTTTGACTCTTTCTATAGCACGCTTAATGAAGTGGTCATCGGCAACTTCAACTTGGGGGAGAAAACAGAGGACTCGAAAGTTGTGAGGAAAATCCTTTGTTCTTTGCCGGAGAGCTTCCATGCCAAGGTGACAGCAATTGAAGAGAGTAAGGACCTTGATGATATCAAAGTCCAAGAACTGGTTGGCTCACTTCAGACATACAAATTGTTGTTGCCCTCAAAAAGAAAGAGCAAATCCCTTGCTCTTAAGATGATAGATGAGAAGGTTGAAACTCACGACTCATTAGATGAGGATGTTGTAGATAAAGATGTGGCTTATCTTGTGAAGAATTTCCGTAAGTTCTTGAAATTCAAGAACAATGGAAAATTTGGTGATAAAGGAAAATTCCCAAATTTTAGAAAGGAGAATAAGGATTTTAAGAGGAAAGATGGGAAAGACTCTCAATCATCTTAAGAAATCACATGCTTCGAATGCAACGGACATGGACATTTCAAGAAAGAGTGTCCCAATTATTTGAAATCAAAGGGTAAGGTATATGCCACTACTCTTAGTGATTCCGACTCCTCCGATTCAGACTCAGATGGAAGCTGTGATGGAGAGGGAAACTTTTCTGCATTTATGACCATTACTCATGTAGATTCTTCGGATGATTTGGGTGCATTAGTGAAAGAACTTGGTGAGCACTCAGAATTGGAGTCAATTGGGATAGTTGAGGAATCTGAAGATGAGGAAGATGGAGAAGCAGTGGGATTGCAAGAGACATATAATTCCTTCCTTGAGAAGACCGATGAATATGCAAAAGTGGCTAATGCAGCCATTAAAATGATGAAGAGGGTAGAGGAAGATTATAGAAGTCTTCTAGTGAGATACAAAAAGACCAAATGTGAAGTAGAGAAGCTGAATGGAGAGCTGTCAGAAGCATACTTAAAAATTAGATTCCTTGAGCTTGAGGTAGTTCAAGCAAATGCCAAGGTAGAGAGGATCTCCACCAAGAAGCTAGATGATGTCATTTCCTCTCAAAAACATTCCTCAAACAAATCCGGGTTAAGATATACAAGAGAAAGTAGTTCAGCTGTCAAAACTTCCAAGGAAGTGAAGTTTGTGCAAGCCAAAGAATCAGTAGTGGTTGCCTCTACTCTTAAGAAAGTGGAAGATGAAAAGATGAAGAATGTGGCGGAGCAACGGGTGTTGAATAAGCCCCGTAACCAATCTGTGGTCAAACCAGAAGCTAGAAGGAAATCACTTCCATGATCGCAAAGAGGTCCTAGAGCAAACCATTTTTGCCATCATTGTGGACTGCAAGACATACCAGACCAAATTACCACAAGCTTAGAGCATTGAAGAATGCAATGGATCAAAGGTCAAGAGGACTAAGAAGTGACAAGAGGACTTGGGCTGTTGAGTCGTCAAGAGGTTGAAATGGTGATTCCGGAATGATGGACGTAATGAAGATGATTGGTGCATTCACCACCTGCTTGGAAAGCTTCACTAGAAGGTTTGAAAGCCCTAACACTCGTACCCAATCCTATAGGGATATCACCTCAAACGCACGTGACGTGTGGGTGAAGAAGGGTACTCATGCATAAGCATTATGACATGTCCATGCATTAATACTTCCTATGTTTTGTGACTATGCTTAGTTGTCTGCTTTTTGCTAGTGTGTGTTGAAAATTGTTTGTTTGTTTGCCTGTTGCTTTAAAATGTTTTTACATTGTTGTTTTTGCTCAATCTTTTCTTGCTTTTGTGTCAAAAATCCAAAAACACATAAAAAGTAGAAAATCTAAAAAGTTTGATCGACTTTGTTGAGTTTTGTCTCAAAACATGTTTTGCCTTGTACCTTTGTACTAATGGCTTTGTGCATCTATGAGCTTAGCTTGTTTCCTATGCACTCATATCATTGTGGGAGAAATCTTGAAATCTATGTGGTTGTTGTAAATAGATCTTCAACCTTGTCATGAATGATTATTGAATGGTTTTGTTGATCTTGAAGCATGCATAGACTTGTGCCTATATATCTTCCCACTCTTTATTGTGTTTGTTAGGTTCTAAAGATTTAGGAATTTATGTATTTAGAACTCTAATTTGTATTGTTGGCAAACCATGATCAAAACAGGTTGTTTAGTCTTGTTTAGGCTTGCTCAAAGTTGTGTCTTTCATGTAAAGTTGGAATCGAGAGGCTGCAGATGCATTGGTGCATTTCAACCTGGCTCGATCGATTGAAAGAAAGACTCGATCGATCGAATCTCGAGCAAAATGCTTTTCTGCAGAATTTTCCAACTCAGCCCTAACTCATTAAACGTTTTGGGTTTTCTGTTTTTACCCTAGGTATAAAAGGCAAAACCCTAGCCACGTTTTTAGAGTTGCTCCTGTTGTATTGTTGCTCATACTTTTCTGTTTTGTGTAAATCTCTTGTGAGATCTAGAGGAGCTTTCCTTTACACAAAGCTTAGGGTTTTCAAGGTAGAGATAGTATCAACATCTTGATGATCAACTCGGTTGCTGCCATTGGAGCTTAAAGAATAACAAGCGTGGGTGCTTGTAGCTGATTGGAGAATCCAAGAAAGAAGGAGTCTGTGGATTTGAAGCTTGCACGTGGTCATGTTAGTAAGTTCTACTGGTAGGTAGCATTAGGAAGTCGAGCGGGGAGCTTGTAAGTCCTTTTGTATGAACTTTGATTCTTTCACATAGTGGATTTAGTTTACCTTGAGGATAGCTAGGTCAAATCCTCCCCAAGTTTTTACCGTGTGGTTTCTTGGGTGATCATATCACTGTGTTATTTATTTTCCTGCTGCTTTATATTTTGATATGATTGTATGTTTGTGATAACCTAGAATTACATAACTTGACTAAGTTAATAACTTGGCTAATTAACTAGGTTAATCTAGTTGGTTTAAGGAGTCTAAAACAGTTCAAGTGGTATCAGAGTGGGTAGCTCTATTGTTTGAGATTTCTTGATCTCTGAGCTGATCCTTGACCCCTTTGTCATGGAGCATGGACACTCTCTAGTTGTTCCTCCTCACTTTGATGGGAATAACTATGCTTATTGGAAAGTAAGGATGAAAGCATTCCTGAAATCCATTGATGCGAGAGTTTGGAATTCCGTTGAGTACGGATGGGAGAAGCCCACTACTCCTGTGAGTGAGTGGCAAACTTCTCAAAAAGAAGCAACTGGGTTCAATAGCAAAGTTATGAATGCCATTTTTAATGCTGTTTCCAAGGAGGAATTTAAGAGAATCTCTAATGTTGAGATTGCTCATACTACTTGGAAAATCCTTCAAACTGTGCATGAAGGCACAAAGGTAGTTAAGATAAACAAACTGCAACAATTAACTTCTAGGTTTGAGAGCATTAGGATGTCTGATGATGAATCCTTTGATGAATTTTATGCCAAACTTAATGACATTGTTAATTCTGCTTTTAATTTGGGTGAAATCTATGATCAACCTAAAATTGTTAGGAAGATTCTTAAATCTTTAACTGAATACTTTAGACCTAAAGTGACTGCCATTACTGAAAGCAAGGATGTGGACTCCATCCCTATTGATGAGCTTGTAGGATCTCTTCAATCCTATGAGTCAGACCTACCCAAAGCAAACAAATCCAAATCAATGGCTCTTAAATCTGTTGATGATGTTGATGTTGGTAGATTTGATGATGAGCTCTCTGCTACAGAGATTGCTTACCTTGCCAAGAATTTTAGAAACTTTCTAAGGAATACTAACAGAAGGGCAAGAAATACAACCACTGCTAAACCTACAGATTTTAGGAAGAATGATCCCACTAAAGTAAATAACTTTGAAAAACCTAGAGAAAAAGTTGGTCAATCTTCAAAAAATTCTTTGGGTGCTCAGTGTTTTGGTTGTCAATGGTATGGTTATGTTAAATCTGAATGTCCTACATTCCTGAAGTCTAAGGGCAAAGCTATGGCTGTAACTTTTAGTGATAATGAGGTTTCTGATGATGAGTCTAGATGTGACAAGGATGGAAACTTCATTACTTTCACTGCTACTGCTGTAGTCAATGAAAGCGTGTCTGTTGAGGAGAACCCTTCTGATGGGGAACTCTTTGAGGATGCAGATCTTCAAGAGACCTATAATAAACTTTGCAAAGTTGCTACAAAGGATGCTATGAATGTTGAACTTGGCTTGAGGAAAATTGACTCTCTTGAGCTTGAAAAGAAAAATTTGCTTGTTAAATTATTTGATGCTAATGATCTTTTGAACCATGTGAAATCTAAGAACATGCTCTTACTTGATAAAGGTAAAACTTTGGAACATGATTTATCTGTTGCTAGATCTGCTAGTTCTAAACTTGATCAAATGTTGAATGTTCAAAAGTATCCCTCTGAAAAATCTGGTTTAGGTTATGTTGAAAGCATCTCTGTGTCGACACCTAATTCCACAAACTTTGTTCCTTCATCTTCTTCTGAACCTTCCGTGAGTGAGGTTGTGAGTGAAACTGTCAAACCACCCGTGAGTGAGGTTGTCAAACTTGTATAAGTTTCACCACCTAAGAAGATTAGGGTTGATCTAGGAGAGTCTAAACCTAAGGAATCTACCCTTTCTTAGGACAAGATGCATGGTAAACCTGTTTGGGTTTGTCATTATTGTGGAAAGTCTGGACACATTCGTCCTAACTGTTACAAGCTTCAAGCTGCTAAGAGAGCAAACAAACCAAAAGTGTCTATGCCTCAAGCACAAGATCCTATGGCACTCATTGGTGAATTGGTAAAGGCATTGAACCTTTATTCCAATCCTGGAGTTGGAAATCACTCGAATGTGAATAGGAACTCCAATGCTCATGGTGCATCTAAAAGGTTTTGGATGCAAAAGACTCGATCTAATTGAGTCTTTCTGACATGGTCCTTGTGCTTCATTGCTCATTCCTTTGTGACCATTGTTCTTTGGTTTTGTTGTCTTTTTGCTTCTAGGTTTTGCATTGCATCACATTCATGCATTTCATTCTAGAATTTATTTATTTGTTTTTTTTTTTTTTTTTTTTTTAAAAAGAAAAAAAAAAAAAAAAAAAAAGGAGAAAAGTAAATTGTGTTTGGCACTATTTTTTCTTGGTCTTTGAAAACAAGGTTGGTAAATTTATTTACACATAACATGTCTTGTGTACCTTGTTTAGCTTTGATGAGCTTATTTATTGCACTTTACTAATTGAAGCTTTGTAGTGCATGTTGTGTGGGAAAGATGTTTATGGTGTTTATCGCTTTGTCTTAATCTTGAAGTCACATGTTATTTGACTGACGGACTTGATCCTGCTGAGAAATGCATAAATAACCATCTCACCACTATTCACTAGCCAATCATGAACACCTTAGTGCATATCATAAGATTTTGTGCTCGAGAAAGTGTAGCACATGCACAAAAAGAACATAAGGTGTAGCCTCGGTTAATTGCTTAATGATTAAAACTGGTGTGTACTATTAGGCTTGATGCCAAATTTCATCTAATAATGGGGCAAAATTCAAGAAACTTACATGATTGCAAGCTTATGTTCTAGGAGATGTGGGAGTTATATGATGTAACTCTTTAGGTGATAGTCTCTTTTGAATTCTATGTGATGGATTTTGTAGACTTTGTGATTGATTGCTATTCACATATCACCTCACATGTATCTCAAGCTGTTGCTAGTTGCACACACTACACAAGTTACTCTTTGCTAAACATTGTACATGTTATTGTGTGTGTTTTTGGTCTGACCAACCAAGTTTGAAAATATCTTGAGAATTTTGCACAACATATTTGTTGTTTGAAGAATTTAAAGGGGGAATGATTGAAATTTTCTTTGGAGAAACTGGGATTCAAACTTGGGTTTTTGAAAAAGCATTCCATCTCATACTCATGCATTTTGTTTCAACATTTTAATGCTTTGAGGAGTTGTTTTCAAAATATGGTTTGTGTTTTCAAAACTGAAATTTTTCTCAAAAATGTTGTGAGCCGCTGCCTGTTTCAATCGATCCAACCTGTTTTTCGATCGATCGAAAATTTCTTAAAATTCTTTTAGAAATCTCGGATTGATTCGATCGATCGAATGTAATTTTCGATCCATCGAATATCGTGAATCAGGTTTTTAAAACTCTGTTCTTTGACTGATTCAAAACACTTTTTCAAAAAGTTTTCAAAACTTTCTCTTCTCTCTCCGACTAGGCAAGGCTCTACAACGATTTTTTTGTCGTTTTCCTCCGAATCTTTTGCAAGATTTCTCTTTCCTCAAGCCGGTATGTCCTTTTTGTCCTTCCTTTTGAGTTTATTTTCATGTTTTCATGCATTACACATTCAAATTTTCGGACTATTCATTTTTGGGATTTTTGTTGATTCAAGCCCTAATTTGTGAAATTGATCAATGGGTTTTTGTGGGGACATGATATAAACATGATATTGATGGCTTGATTTGATCAATTTTGGGTTTTTGAAAAAAAAAATTAAAATTCTACGGCTTGTATTGAATCCGAATTGGGGATTTTGTTCAATTATGTTGAAATTGATAAAATTGGCTTGTTGTTTTGATGTAATTAGGCATTATAATCTATGTGTTGTGTTATGTAATGCTCAATTCATCAAATCTGTTTCAAAATTATCAAGTGGTTTTTCAAATTTTTGGGGTTTTTGTTAGAAACTCTATGCTCAAGCCAATTTTGTGCAATTGAACTTAATTTGAACTTGTTTTAACTGCATTAGTACATGCATCATGACATTGTAATTGTTCATGCATCATATAGATTTTTGGTCTATATTTTTTTATGCTAACTTGCAGTCTGCCTTTGGTTTTTTTTTTTTTTTTTTTTTTTTGTGTTCTTTTGGTTTTCTCTTTATGTTTTTGTCCTTTCCTTAGCACTATGCCTAGGAAGACTAGGGCTCGTAGGTCTATTCCCTCACCTACTCCTTCCCCTCCTTCCTTTGACCGAGAGAGGTTTCCTAGTGAGAAAAATCAAGAGATTTATGATAAGCTGAATCTTAAGAGGAAGATATGGTCTAAGCGTTCTGTCATCTTAGATGAGCTAGATCCTACCATTAGGGAAAACTTTGAGCGTAGGGGCTGGTTACCCTTGGTGGATATTTCTGATCCTCCTCCACCTCCTACCTTGATTAGAGAGTTCTTTTCGAACATCTCTATCCGCATCTATGATTCCAACACTTTGATAAAGAGTTGGATACGAGGCGTAGAGTACACCATTACTCCTAAGGTAGTGGCTGATGCTCTAGGGGTACCCTTGGTCCATCACCCAGTCTACCCGTATGATGAGTCTCCTATGTTGAGTGATGTCATGTCCTACATCACTGAGTCTTCTATCCAGTGGGGTTCTGATCCTAGGATCACCACCGCTGAGCTTGCTGAGTTACATTATCTCTTCTTTAGGATAGCGTGTCACTCATTTTGGCCCATTTCTTATCTACACACCATTCCTTTCGAGCGGTGTGTCTTTTTGTATGCTCTTGTCACTGATGCTCCTATCAGTTTTCCCCATTTGTTTCTTCGTTCTTTGAACGAAGTTTATAGGAGTTCATCTTCATCTCATGCTCTTGTTCATCCCATCTTTATCCATAGGATCTTGCTTTATCTTGGTCTAGATGATTTCCCTTCCTTTGAGCCTGTTCATGTTATTGCTCCTATAGGTGCGTCTTTTCTTAGACGACAGAGGGCTGCTCACCTTCGAGTTGGCTCTAAACACCTTAGGTCTGAGCCTTCTGGTTCCGCACCTCCTCCTCCTTCTTCTACAGGTCCTGTTGGTGAGGCTGTTCCTGATCCTGATGCTGCTGCTGCTGTTCCTCCACCTCCATCGGATGACTTTGATGTACGTCGTACCTTGGAGACTATCATGACCGTTCAGGCGGCTCATGGTCAACTTTTGGTGGACTTATTTGACAAGATCTGTGCTTTGCGAGCTGATCTGGTGCATTTGTGTTCCCCCTCACCACCTCCTTTTGATGATGGCTTGTGATTGCTCTTTGGCATTCCGTCACAAAAAGGGGGAGTAGAGTTTGTAAAGGGTTTTGTGGTTAGGGGGAGAGTTTTTTTTTTTTGTTTTGAGAAGCTAGTGGAGATGTTAGATTGTATCTAGGCGCTTCACTTTGTATATCATTTTTGGGGCTATTCATGTTAGGGGGAGTAACATTGTTTTTGATATACATGATATATGCATGATTCTTGTTTCTTTGGATTCACTTTTATTGATTTATATTCATGGGATTATTCATTGATATTTGTCTTTATTATGTGTTGTGTGAATCATACAAGAATGTTATACTTGTTTATTTACTGTTTTCTGTCACACATGCGTTTATGCGTTTGTTGAGTGTTTCAAGAATATACAGGTTGATTCAATTAAGCTGCTGTCTACACTTGCAACTGATGGATAGTAGTTAGGATTGAATTTGTGTTTATGAGCATTATTTATGCAAAGGGCTTTTACTTGTAAACTTTGAGCTTTGTGTTTGTGTTTTGTCACGGATTGCCAAAGGGGGAGTTTGTTAAGTTCTAAAGATTTAGGAATTTATGTATTTAGAACTCTAATTTGTATTGTTGGCAAACCATGATCAAAATAGATTTTTTAGTCTTATTTAGGCTTGCTCAAAGTTGTGTCTTTCATGTAAAGTTGGAATCGAGAGGCTGCAGATGCATTGGTGCATTTCGGCCTGGCTCGATCGATCGAATCTCGGGCAGAATGCTTTTCTGCAGAATTTTCCAATTCAGCCCTAACTCATTAAATGTTTTGGGTTTTCTGTTTTTACCCTAGGTATAAAAGGAAAAACCCTATCCACGTTTTTAGAGTTGCTCCTGTTGTATTGTTGCTCATACTTTTCTGTTTTGTGTAAATCTCTTGTGAGATCTAGAGGAGCTTTCCTTTACACAATGCTTAGGGTTTTGAAGGTAGAGATAGTATCAACATCTTGATGATCAACTCGGTTGCTGCCATTAGAGCTTAAAGAATAACAAGTGTGGGTGCTTGTAGCTGATTGGAGAATCCAAGAAAGAAGGAGTCCGTGGATTTGAAGCTTGCACGTGGTCGTGTTAGTAAGTTCTACTAGTAGGTAGCATTAGGAAGTCGAGCGGGGAGCTTGTAAGTCCTTTTGTATGAAATTCGATTCTTTCACATAGTGGATTCAGTTTACCTTGAGGATAGCTAGGTCAAATCCTCCCCAGGTTTTTACCATGTGGTTTCCTGGGTGATCATATCACTGTGTTATTTATTTTTTCGCTGCTTTATATTTTGATATGATTGTATGTTTGTGATAACCTAGAATTACATAACTTGACTAAGTTAATAACTTGGCTAATTAACTAGGTTAATCTAGTTGGTTTAAGGGGTCTAAAACCGTTCAGTGTTGTTTAAAGAGCTCACCAAATGTAAATCTCCAAATGAAAAGAGATATTGAGCTGCAAAAGCCTGTCGCACATACTAGTATTTGACTAGGAAAAAGGGAAAGAGACCAAAAATAAAATGTATGATGCCCAAAAAGCCAAAGGCTAACTCATCAAATTGAAATATCAAAAATTTCAAGCATCGATCTTACAATGAGATGTATTGATTCAAAAAGATCAAATGATATGATGTATATGGAGCCAAATGAAAAGTTTCAAAGAAATGTAATCAAGTTTATGTGGGAGGTCATATATGCATATTTCTATAATTGAGATGGGTCACATTATCTAGTGCTAGTTGTGTATGCCTTGATTGAATTGATCATTGAAGCTTCACATTGGACTAAGGACTATCTCATTTTTGATATCCACACACATCACACAGGTCTATGTTTAATGAATGCCATATTCATTTGTGTGATTGTACTTGATTAAATGTGTTTTCACATGCTCAATCTTTGTTGATCAAACACAAAAAGATTTTTGAGTGTTTTTAGTTGTTTTTGGAAAGTATTTTGTTTTTACAAAAATGTCAAAATTTCAAAAACAGTGTTGTCCTATTTTGGCGATTTAGTCGCGGGTTGGCTCAGTCGCATGCCTCAGTCGCGAGTCCACACAGAGATTTTTCGCAACTCACTGGCGGGTCAATGTCACAACCACAAAAAATACTTAGAATATTTTTCAAAATTTGGATTTTTATGGTTCTCGCGACTCAATGTGGTGACTTGTTCGCGGGTGGAAGGTCCAGTCGCAAGGGGTACACAGAGATTTTCGCGGCTCACCTCGCGACTTCCTCGCAGGTTGACCTTCCAGTCACGAAAAACACTTAGAAAAACTTTTTAAATTTTTGCTTTTAAGTATTCTGGCAGTTGGCCCCGGCAACTTAGACGCGACTTGTTCAAGTCACAAAAAATGCGTGTTTTGCACTTTAAGGGCAGTTTTTCAAAAATTTTTAGTTTTCCCTCGAACTTTTGTGACTGTTCATTGTCTTCCCCATTTCACTTCTCTCAAACTCACCATGTCACTCTTCAAAAAACCTCCATTTTTGCACCATTTCTACTCCAATCTTCAAGAAAAAGGTATGGATTTTCTCTCTCTCACTTCATATTTCATGATTTGAGCGTTATTTTCTTGATTTGTGAGTTGCCATTGTGATTTGAGATATATTGTGTTCAAACATGGGTTTGCTTAAAATGTTGATTTTGGTTGTTTGGGGTTGGTTGTTTTTGTTGATAGACTGCTGAATATGTGTGCTATCATGATTAAGTTACATTAAGCTAGTCTGTAATCTAAACTTTGATGTTTGAAATTTTTCATACCCATTAGATATATGTGTTTGGGTTCTCTGTGTTCTACTCTGAGTGTGAGTATGGTTGTTTCAGTAGAACTAAGGTTTTAGATTGTTTGACTAATATTGCTTTGATTTTGTGTTGCAATATCATGTGTGTGCTTCTGCCTTGAGGGTATGACTTGAACATTTCATATTTATTAAGATATGTCTCATAGACATATGCTTACTTTTGACTGAGTGTGGTTTACACTGTCCAAATATAGGTAATTAGTGCTTGTTGTAGTTTGCATCAATACAGACTATACTTGATTGAGTTATTGGGTTTTGATTTGAGCTATTTTTCTTTGGTTCTCAATTGTGCTTGGTCTATATGCTGTCTTGACACTCTGTTACTCCCTATGTAACTAACTTGTTACTAATCCCTGTGTTTTTCCACCTATTGTGTTCTGCTATTGTTGTGGCCTATTCTGCTTGTTTACAAATGGCTCCCACACCTACAAAGAAGAAGACTCTTGCTAAGAAGGTTGACAAAAGGCTGAAAATGGACCATAACTTGTTTAGGTCTGTTCAACACTTTGAGAGATACAGAGATTCTTTCTTGAAGGGAACCATTATTCAGGAAAGGTTTGTAGACTTAAGGGACTTGAAGGACACCTTCATTCCAGATTGTTTTGAGGGCAGAGGATGGGATAAGTTGCTGAGTGACCTACCTGCAGTTTATGACCCTTTAATAAGGGAATTCTTTGCAAATGCTATTGTATGGGAGGATGAGCTAAATTGCTGGATCAGAGGACACGAGTTCACCCTAAATGCACATGATATTGATGAGGTACTAGGGCTTAAGGGTTTAGAGGATCATGATTTCACCAATTACAAGGACAGGATGCTATCTATAAAAACTATCCAGAATCGGATTAATGGTGTTAAAGAGGGAAGATGTCTCAACACTGATGCCTTCCTTGCTGACATGAGGTGTCTGACCACCATTATGATGTTCAACCTGTATCTAATAAGGAAGCTGACTACAATCAACACTGCTAGAGCTATCTTCCACATGAAGCTCAAGGAGAAAACCTTCATTGACATTAGCTCACACATATTTGACACAATTGTGGATGAGACTAGAATCACCTCTAGGCCCAAGCTGATCTTTCCTAGCCTTCTCATGAGGCTTTTCAGAGCAAAAGGTGTTGCAATCCCTTAAGATATCAATCCCATGACTCCACTCTCAGCCATTAACAAACAAACCATCACAAGGATACAAGTTCGTCTTCCAGGTGATGAAGATGAGGGTGACCAAGGAGAAGGTGATCCAATGGAAACTGAAGCAGAGGCTACAGGACAGACATCCACACCCAGAAGCAAAGGCAAGAGGAGCAGGGCTTCAACTTCATCGACTATACCTCCAGATGCATTTCAGATCATCCTGGAGAGGATTGATGGACTCAGAGAGGTCCAGAATGAGCATACTGACAGGATGGCAGCAATTCAGGATCAACTCAACATACTTTCAGCCAAGTTTGACAGCATCAACACCCAGCAATGACCCTTTGGCCATTCCAGTCAAAAATGGGGAGAATTTTTTGAGAAGTAGCTCTTGAGGGGGAGCAGCCAAAAACAGTGTTTATCTAGTTTATTGTTCAGTCTTATTTTATGTTTATGATTACGGTGTTGGTTATGGTATTATGTTTTTGAATACTGTTTTCACTATGAGTTTGATACAATGTGTTAAATAGTTTGGTTATTCTGCTAGTTTTTAAAACTCATGGATATGTTTGGGTGTGAAACTTTGGTTTATTAATACTTAAGATGTTATTCAGTATGTGTTAAGGTGTTTGTACTTGTTGCTTTTGTAAGCTTTTAGGGTTTGTTTCCACGCATTTGTAGGCTTTTATGGTTTGTACCATGCTCATGCAGCCTTTATGCTTTGTACCCATGCTTTGTAGCTTAAGTACTTACTGTGAAATGTCATGCTTTTTTTTTTAAGTACATCACTCTTGTGCCCTTTGTTGGATTTTTATCCTTAATGCAATTTCCTAGTGTTGTTGCATTGGTTGAGTGCTGGACATGCAAATGATACTTTGTGTAAGGTTGAATTTAATCAACCGTCTTATTGGCTTTATTCCGTGCCAAATTTGCTTGTATTTTAGCAATTAATAACCCTGTATTTAGGTGGGATTCATGTAAGGGTAGTGTGTGAAGAGAGTGTAAAGAAAAGCTCAAGTTTGTGCAAAGAAGCAGAGTTTCGCGGTTAGGACTCGCGACTGGCAAGCCGTCAACTGCAGACACGTGAGAAGCACACAAGGGAGCTGAAGGGTTGTACCAGTTGTCGCACTACAGGACAAAAGTCCTAGGCTGGCCAGGCCGTGAACTCGCGACTTGGACAAGCCACGAGGCCAAGCCGCCAACGAGCCCTGTTTGGCAAAAACTGTCTCTTCGTATTCCAAACACACACCATTATATATAGACCCTTATACCCACGAAATGTAGAGAGCTTCCAGAGAGAATTTTGTGAGAGAAACCCTAGAGCAAAACAAGATTGCCTCATCCCCAATCTTCATCTAAGAGACTCTACAAATTCCTCTACTCTCTTCCTCTTCATTGTTACATCTTTGAAAGGTCATTGACCAAATCCTTTTCTCACCACACCCACGTCTATGAGAAGGTTCATTTGGTGCTAAGGGAAGCAGTTTGGAAGGAACCAATATTCATTGGTTGATGCTATGGTTTAGTAGCGGAATCCGATAAGTTAGAAAAGAAAAAGGTTCGGCGCAACCTTGTTGGAGCAGGAAGCTTGGAGGGCTTAGGTACTTGGGTAGATTAGGCTTGGGGAGTCTATTGTTGTTCATGTATCCCAACTACATTTTCTAGTAGATTATTGACCGCTTGGAGGGCGGCGAAGAGGTTTTACGCCGAGGGCTTTGGTTTCCTCTTCGATAACACATCACGTATTGTCTTTGTGTTTACATCTCTCTTCCCTTTATCTTCACCATTTAATTACTGTTGTGTTTGCGATTATTTATGGTTTAGATTGTTTATCAATTCTATTATAAGCTTGTTATCATTTTCCGCACATAAATTGTTTGATATAAAGCTTGAATTGGTAATTTTGTAATTGGGGGTCTTAACGTTCAAGGGTGTTTTAGACACATTTTGAACTTTCACTTTGCAATTGAGCTTATTAGCTTACATGTCCGGATGTTCATTCCATGTGTGAATGAGCATTGTGATCACTTTTTACAGTGATTGTTCATTTTTGGTCAAGCCGTGGTTTATTACTTATTTCCATTTTGCTTGATCGCATTGTGCTTGCTCCATATGCATTACAAGTTTTCTGCATACAATGATCATATTGTGTTGTTGTGTTTCAGGAGATACTTGTTCTTACGGTTCAAGAGCTTCACAGATTCTAGAGTTAGGTGTGAGTGAGTTTTGATCAACTATTCCCAACTCACGAGTTAAGTCTAGAGTTTGTTGTAGGGTTTTGTCACGGAATAGCCAAAGGAGGAGATTGTATGGTTGAATTTAATCAACCATCTTGTTGGCTTTATTCCGTGCCAAATTTACTTGTAATTTAGCAATTAGTAACCCTGTATTTAGGTGGGAATCATGTAAGGGTAGTGAGTGAGAGAGTGTGAAGAAATGCTCAAGATTGTGCAAGGATGCAGAGACTCGCGGCTGGAACTCGCGGGTGACTCGAGACTAGCAAGCCGCCAACTATAGCACATGAGTGAAGCGTGCAGAGAAGATGAACAGTCACGCTAGCTGGAGCACCATAGGACAAAAAGTCCAGCTTGGCCGTTCTGTTAGCTCGCGACTTGAACTCGCGACTCAGTCAAGTCGCAAGGCCAAGCCGCCAGCCAGCTCTATTTTAAAAAACTTGACTCTTTGCAGTCCACTCTCACCCCAGTATAAATACCCCTTATATCCACGAAATGTAGAGAGCTTCTAGAGAGAATTTTGAGAGAGAAACCCTAGAGAAAAACAAGATTGATTCATCCACAATCTTTACATAGAGACACTTCAAATTCCTCTACTCTCACACTCTCTATTGTTACATCCTTGAGAGGTTCTTACCCAAATCCTTTTCTCACCATACCTATATCTGTGAGAAGGCTATTTAGTTCTTTGGGAAGCGGTTAGGAAGGGACCAATGGTTATTGGTTGATGTTATGGGCTATAGCGAAATCTGGTAAGCTAAAGAAGATAAAGGTTCGGCATTACTTCATTGGAGAAAGAAGCTTGGAGGGCTTAGGCACATTGGGTAGATTAGGCTTGAAGGGTCTTCTGCTGTTCATGTATCCCAACTTCATTCTTTAGTGGATTATTGACCGCTTGGAGGGCGGCGGAGAGGTTTTACGCCGAGGGCTTCGGTTTCCTCTTCGATAACACATCATTGTGTTGTCTTTGTGTTTGCATCTCTCTTCCCTTAATCTTTGCCATTTAATTTCTGCAGTGGATGTGATTTTATTTGATTTAGATTGTTTATCAATTCTGTTATAAGCTTATATTCATTTTCTGCACATACATTGTTTGATATTAAGCTTGAATTGGTATTTTGTAATTTGGGGGTCCAAACGTTCATTGTGGTTTATACACTATTTGAACATTCAAAAATAAAAACTAAACAACCAAACAAAAACAAACAAACAATATGAAAGCAGAAAGGAAGATGCATATGCATGAAAGCATGATTCCAAAAACAGATAAGAAATCAAGCAAAAAAAAAAAAAATTCCTACTTTAGATAAATAGAATTAAAGCAGAGGACAAACAGAAAAGACAATTAAGTATTAGGCTCATTTCTCACCCACATAGCACGAGTCTTTGGCCGTGAAGATGAAAAGGCACGTGTCCTAGTATGTCTACTAAAAGACATGGAAGAATTAAGATTTTTCTGAAATTGAGTTAAAAAGCTCAAGACTTTTAATAACTCTCCAAACAAAGGTGTAGGTCCTTGAGAGGAAACTTGTGACCGTTTAGACAATTACTTATGTGGATACAACTTAAAGCCAGCAACACCACAATGGTGACAAACATGAGGTCTAATAAAGGAATTAGAATTAGACAAATCAGTTTTGAATTTTATACCTTTATCACATTTCTCAGATTGTGGCACAAAGACAATCCTTAATCTAGAAGCCGTGGAAGAGGAGGGGTCGGAGGAAACAGCATATCCTAAGCCAATCTTATCAGAACTAGGCTTTTGAGCACTCAACACCTCATCAAGCTTTGCACTAGACATCCTCTCTATTTGAGTTCTAGCTTGACTAAGCTCAACCTCAAGATTCTTGACCTTCTCTTCTAATAAGGTGTTCTCTATAACAAGAGTCTCAACTAACCTTGCAGTCTCATCTAGCTTAACTAACAGATCAACTTTTTCAGTTTTTACCTCATTAAGCTCTTTTCTACAAAGATGAGAAGTCTTTTCAGATTTTATGAATTCAGTGCATAGCTTATCATAGGCTTCCTGAATGGTCAACTTCTTGGATACTTCATCATTAGAAGAATCCTCACTATCACTAGCACTCTCTACAATCACCTTATCGGTTGAGACAGCAAAGGCCATAACGTGAGTACATTCATCTATATACTCGTCAGAAGAGTCATTCTCAATATCACTCCAAGTAGCAACCAACTCTTTATTTTTTGACTCCTTAATCTTTTCCTTCATGAGGTAGTTTGGGCACTCTATCCTTATATGACCAAAACATTTGCACTCATGGCATTGGATAAGAGGTTTTTCATTCTTGCCCTTCCTTGAGGATTTAGATTTCCTAAGAGGTTTGCCCTTATCCTTCCTAAACTGAAGAAGTTTGATAATCTCATCAGTTATAAAGGTTAGATCCCCGTCCTCATCTTCACTTTCATCTTCATCTTCAAAATCCTCAATCTCTTATTCTATACCCTTGAGAGCCAAGCTTCTACTCTTTCCACCTTTTCCCATTAAACCTAATCCCATCTCATAGGTTTGAAGGTTCCCTACAAGCTCAGTTAAAGGAATTTGATCAATGTCCTTTGCTTCTTCAATGACAGTGATCTTGGCATGGAATCTTTCAGGTAAGGACCTAAGAATTTTTCTAACAATTTTGGATTCCGCAATAGATTCTCCAAGATTGAAAGCAGAATTCACAATATCCTTGAGTTTAGCATAGAACTCATCAAAGGTCTCATCCTCCTCTATCCTTATTTCTTCAAAACTACTAGTGAGTCTTCAAAACTTCACAGTTTTTACTGCCTTGGTACCTTCATAGGTGGTTTCAAGAATGGTCCATGCTTCCTTGGCAACTTTCATGGATGATATTTTCTTGAATTCCTCATTAGTCACTCCACAAAACAGGACATTCAAGGCCCTACTGTTGAAATTTGCCACTTTGATTGTTGCATCATCCCAATCCACTAGCGCTTCCTTTGGCTTAATCCAGCCAACTTCAACAGCTTGCCATACCTGTTCACCTAGAGCCTGGAAAAAAACTTTCATACGAACTTTTCAGTACGTATAATTAGTTCCATTGAATAAAGGAGGAATCAAAAGAGATTGTCCACGATCCATGACAACAGGGGTCAATGATCACACTCAGGAAATTAATCCAATTAGAGTGTATCCGCTCTGGTACCACTTGTTGGGAAATATAGACCCTGGTTGTTAGAATTAACAAGTTTTAATCCCAAGTTGTTAATTAGATTTATTATGAATAAAACTTGTTAAAACTAACAAACATAAATATCATGCAGCAGAAAAATAAATAAGACAAGATATGATAATCCAAGAAAACCAATGAAACAAACTAGTTTCACAGTAAAAAACGTAGGGGGAAACCTTCCCGAAAAGCAATCTACTATAGTAAAGAGAAGTTTCAGATCTAGTACAAAACCTTTGTCCCTAGACTCTACAATCCCTGTAGATGAACTCATAGTAGAAACCTTCTACAGCTTCAGAACCTCTGAACTCTTCAATATATGAATGCCACCTTTTGATGCACGAATCCCAATACGTGACTAACTAAAGATGCACGGCTCCCAGTACGTGACTAACCAATGCGCGGATCCCAGTACGTGACTTCAATCACCAACTGTAGAAGGTTGTTAGCTTCAAAGTTCTTCAGTTCATCCACGATGAAGATGAAGAAGATGCTTGGTCAAAAAACCCAAAGGTGCACATACACAGCAACTTCTTCAGAAGAGATGAACTAGGGCGAAACTTTGTCTCCGGTCACAAATTGCTTAAACAGACTTTGCTCAACGCTTGTGCAACTTGTGTACTCTTTGACTGCCCTTAAAATAATCATTTTATATGTCTAGGGTTAGGAGAAAAGAAAGCCCAAAAACACATTCACGGATTCCAAGAAAATCAGATCAAAATTCTGAAATTCATAAACCTCGACAGATAGGAAGAGTCGAGTAGTTGTCGAGCAAGTGTTCAAAAGATTAGCCAATTACATAAAAGAATGACATATGTTCTTAACAAGTGAACCACATACGTCCTAACATGTGCCAATTAAGGGAAGAGAGATGCAAACACAAAGAAGCTTCTTGCTCCAACTAGGTTACACCGAACCTTTGTCTTCTTTAGCTTACCGGATTCCGCTATAGCCCATAGCATCAACCAATATCAGTTGGTCCATTCCTAACTGCTTCCCAAGCAGCAAATAACCTTCTCACAAATATGGGTATGGTGAGAAAAGGATTTGGGTAATGTACCTCTCAAGGATGTAACAATGGAGAGGGTGAGAGTAGAGGAATTTGGAGAATCAAAGGATGAAGATTGTGGATGAGTCGATCTAGTTTTTCTCTAGGGTTTCTCTCTCAAAATTCTCTCTGAAAGCTCTCTACATTTCGTGGGTATAAGGGGTATATATACTGGTGTGTGTTTGGAATGCGAACAGTCAGTTTTTCTCAAACAGAATGGTCTGGCAACTTAGTCTCGCGACTTGACTGAGTCGCAAGTCTAAGTCGCGAGCTAATGGCTTGGCCAGCCTGGAACTTTTGTCTTGTAGTGCAACAGCTGGCGTGATTCTTCAGCTCCCTTGCATGCTTCACACGTGTGCCAACTTTGGCGACTTGCAAGCCGCGAGCCAGTCGCAAGATCTAGTTGCGAGACCCTGTTTCTAAATGCTGAATTACAAGCAAATTTGGCACGGAATAAAGCCAACAAAATGGTTGATTAAATTCAACCTTACAAGTATTAATTTAATTAATACATAAATATGGCTTCAAAAAAAAAAAAATTAATACATAAATATAAAAGAAAACCTCATTTTAATTCTTGCCTGTAAGGTTGAATGTTATCAACCATCTTGTTGGCTTTATTTCGTGCCAATTTGCTTATAATTTAAGCATTTAGTAACCCTGTATTTAGGTGGGATTCATGTAAGGGTAGTGTGTGAGTGAGCGTGAAGAAATGCTCAAGATTTCTTTTTAGCATATTTCACTTTCAATGGATTTTCCTTGTGAAAAACGTGTAAAATAATAAATGGAAAGCAAAACAATACATAAATTTTGACATGATTTGGCAAACTCTATGTCTACATCTGGCGACACCAGACAAAAATATCCACAATTACAACCAGTCATAAACTCTCATAAACCTCACAAAGATTTCGTAATAGTTTACAACATCTGAATACAAGTCCAAGCAAAATCTGAATGTGAATTTCATCAAAGGGAAAGGTTTGTTCTCATTTCAATTCTATGCTTTTTACTCGTATCAAATTCTTCAATGGAGGGGTGGAGGGTATGCATGCTTTGATGGGGCAAGGGAATATCATAAAAAGTAGGTTGGAATCAGAAACTCATAATCAAAAAAGCTCTTCATCAACCACCACTATCAATCCAAGAGTCAAAAACAGTAAATAAACATCTGGGAAGGGAAGGGAAGGGAAGGGACTCTAATGAATTCCATACAAATTGGAAATGGAAAACATGAAAGCCCTAAATAAACATGTTCGCAAACACATTGTTTGTGTTTTGAAACTATGCTAAAGAAGTAATGACAATAAAAGAACAAAAAACACATCAGTCAGAATCCAAGCTTGGTACGGCGCCAGTGCCTGCGCTTTGCATTGTACCTGAAACAAAAAAAAAAACATAACCAATAACCAATAATAGGAAGAGTTAAACAGAGACAAACTGCATATCAATCAAATAAGCTTCCAGACACATATCAATCAAATAATCAAATAACCAACTTAACGTTGTGGCAGAGTGTTGCAAAAAGCAATGTACAAAGTGGTCTGGCGACTTGGCCTTGTGACTTGACTGAGTCACAAGTCTAAGTCGCGAGCTAACGGCCTGGCTAGCGTAGGACTTTTGTCCTGTAGTGCAACAACTGGCGTGACTCTTTAGCTCCCCTGCATGCTTCACACGTGTGCCAGCTTTGGCGACTTGCAAGCCGCGAGCCAGTCGCAAGATCCAGTCACGAGGCCCTGTTTCAGTGCACACTTTTTAGCTTTTCTTCACACTCTCTCACACACTACCCTTACATGATTCCCACTTAAATACAGGGTTTCTAAATGCTGAATTACAAGCAAATTTGGCACGGAATAATTAAATTCAACCTTACAAGTATTAATTCAATTAATACATAAATATGGCTTCAAAACAAAATTAATACATAAATATAAAAGAAGACCTCATTTTGATTCTTGCCTTAGGCTCCAAATTGTCAAACTCCTTGCCATGATCACTCCTTATCTTGACAATAGGAACCCTTTTCTCGTTTTGAAGTCTCGTTTTGAAGTCTCATTTTAATGCTTCTGATTTTTCTCTAAGAAATTCCACCCAAGTGTATCTTGAGAAATCATCAACAATGACCATGATGTACCTTTTTCATCCTAAGCTTTCAGTTCTTGTGGGCCCCATAAGATCAACATGAAGAAGCTCTAAACAGCATGAAGTAGAGATCACATTCACCTTGTGATGATTTGACTTTGTTTGCTTCCACATTTGGCATGCACCACATATGGTCTTCTTCACCTTTCCAAATTTTGGAAGTCCCTCAACAGCTTCAAGTTCAGAAATTTTAGCCACTTTTTTAAAGTTTGCATGCCCAAATCTTTGATGCCAAAGTTCCAACATGTCAACACGAGCACTTATGTAGGAAATCTTTGACGTAGGAACTACTCCGTAGCAATTGTCGGTAGTCCTATTTCCCTCCAAGACTTGAATCCCTTCTTCATCACTGATTACACACCCCTTCTTTGAGAATTGAACAAGGAAGTCCTCACCACATATTTGAGTGATGCTTAAGAGATTCGCCTAAAGCCCTTTGATGTATAAGACAACCCTCACTAGAGGTTAGCCCGATATCTCAACAGTCCCTTTGCCAAGTACTTAATCATGACTTCCATCGCCAAATGTCACATAGTCCCGACCTTCTCTTTGAGAGACTTAAACAGTGATTTATCTCCTGTCATATGGCGAGAGCAACCTCTATCAAGATACCGTAAACACGAATTAAATACCTTTAAAGAAGTGTGCACAAATAAGCAAGCATGGGACAAGCACTCTTGACCTTCAAATAGAAAATTATCTTCATTTTCCACACTCTTGTTAGATTGAATTTTCTTTTCAAGATTATCAACCTTATCACACAATATTCTATTCCTTCTTTTATACTTCTTAATCAAAGAATTTGACTCACATAGACTATTGTGTAGGATATGATTCTCATTTTCAAAATATTTCAACATGTGAACAAATATTCTAGCATGTTTCATTGTTTTTAATAACTCTAGGAGTTCATTGTTAGGACAATCTTAAAACATACTCATAGAGTCATTATCACAAACATTTAAACCACAATTCAACATAGTCTTTTCCATAGCTTCATCCATAGCTAAGGAGTCTAGGATCACACTTAGTTAATTAAACCACAACAAGTGCACCCGCTCTGATACCAATTGAAAGTTCAATTAGTGTGTAAAACACTAATGAATGTTTAGACCCCCAAATTTAACAATACAAACACAAGCTTATAATCAAACAATATATGTACGGAATATGAAATATAAGCTATATCCAAATTGGTAAGACACTCTAAACAATAATTAATTACAAACACAACAGCAATTAAAATGTAAAGAGTTAGGGAAGAGAGATGCAAACATAAAGATGACATCGGCACGTATTATCGAAGAGGAAACTGAAAAATTCGGTGAAAAACCTCTCCGCCGTCCTCCAAGTGGTCAAATGATCCACTAAAGAATAAAATTGGGATACATGAATAACAGAAGACCCTCCAAACCTAATCTACCCAGTGCACCTAAGTCCTCCAAGCTTCTTGCTCCAACAGGGTTACGTCGAACCTTGTCTTCTTTTGCTTCCCGGATCCCGTAATAAGCCCATTGCATCAACCAAGTATTGGTCATCTCTAAACTACTTCCCAAGCACCAAAATACCTCCTCACTGATATGAGTAAGGTGAGATAAGGATTTGGCAAAACGTACCTCTCAAGGATATGTCAATGGAAAGGGTGAAAGTAGAGGAATTTGGAAAATCAAATGATGAAGATTGTGGATGAGTCAATCTTGTTTTCTCTAGAGTTTCTCTCTCAAAATTCTCTTTGGAAGCTCTCTACATTGTCAATCTTGTACTAGTGATGATCAATGTCAGCATTATCAATGTTCTAAGGAATGTGTTACATGCATAAAGCAATGCTTTAATCATAGTTGTTTATTAACATGTGGAAAAAAACCACCAACGAATGCATAGGGAAATGCGTCGATGGTTAATGTATTTGGTCGTGCCGATGTTGAATATTCTCACTTCATTATGAAATGGTACTAAAAAAAAAAAAAAAAGAGTTATCCATAAATTACACGTTTTATTTTTTAAAGGATATATGTAATTCATATTCTTTTTACATTTCTTTTAATATATATATATATATATATATATAAGTATTCTTTTTACATTTCTATGTTTACTACTTGTTTAATTGTATTTCTAAAAGGAATCCTTCTAGTCCCAAGTTTGCATATTTTCTATAAAACTTCGGTAAGTTAGGGAAGCGAATTCGATTTAATTTGATCATAAGTGCTTTGATTAGTGGTTTAATTGCATGTTTCCAAATTCAAGTTTAATGCACTAAAATTTGATTTGCTAACTAAAATGGCTATAAAAAAAAATTAATTTCAAAACTTTGTCTTTTATCACCACCATGATTTGAGATACTTTGAAATTCCATTTAAAAACCCCAACATTCATTTGGTTTTGTCAACTTCTCCATCTTCCTTTTATTTAAATGTTGACATGTGAAAGAATCACTTAAGGTCTGGTAGTTCTAGCTTGGCTGGTAGCATAATTAGGGCTTGTTTGGATTTTAAATTTGAATCATAGAAATCAATATTAAAAATGTAGAGGCTTTAATGAGTTGTTGATAGATAAGATCTTTCAAATGGAGTTAAGCTCTTAAATTCAAATTTAAGTTGACATTTCTATTGGCAATGTTTTTGATATGTGATTGTATCTTTTCTCAAATAAGAGTGTCATTAGTGCCAAGAGGTTTTATATTAATATTTAAATTCAATTTTGAATTGGAAATAAAATATGAAAAGTGTAAAAGATGTTTGGATCTTGAATGAGAAGATTTGGTCAAGGTTTTAAATTGGAAAATGAAATAAAAGACAGGTATGCACGCGCATACCTTCAAAAGGAGATTTTAGTAGAACTTGGATACAAAAATTTAATTAGTCAATTTGCATCTATAAAGGAAAGAAAAATAGATTTTAAATGAAATATATTATAATATAAAAATATTAAATAAGTATTGAATGTTCAAAATGTATGTAAAACACCTATGAACGTTTAGACCCCCAAATTACAAATTATCAATTCAAGCTTATTAACAAACAAGATACGTGCGAAAAATGTAAATAAGCTAAAACAGAATTGATAACATAATCTAAACCAAATAAAATCACATCCACAGCAGAAATTAAATGGCAAAGATTAAGGGAAGAGAGATGCAAACTCAAAGACAACACAGCGCTGTGTTATCAAAGAGGAAACCAAAGTCTTCGGCGTAAAACCTCTCCACCGCCCTTCAAGCGGTCAATAATCCTCTAAAGAATGAAGTTAGGATACATGAACAGTGGAAGACCCTCCAAGCCTAATCTACCCGGTGTACCTAAGCCCTCCAAGCTTCTTGCTCCAACGAGGTTACACTGAACTTTTGTCTTCTTTAGCTTACCGGATTCCGCTATAGCCCATAGCATCAACCAATATCAATTGGTTCCTGCCTAATTGCTTCCCAAATACCAAATAACCTTCTCACAGATATGGGCATGGTGAGAAAAGGATGTGGGTAATGTACCTCTCAAGGATGTAACAATGGAGTGGTTGAGAGTAGAGGAATTTGGAGAATCAAAGGATGAAGATTGTGAATGAGTCAATCTTGTTTTACTCTAGGGTTTCTCTCTCAAAATTCTCTCTGGAAGCTCTCTACATTTCGTGGGCGTAAGGGGCATTTATACTAGGGTGAGAAAGGAATGCGAAGAGTCAGTTTTTCCAAAACAGAGCTGGCTGGCGACTTGGCCTCGCGACTTGACTGAGTCGCGAGTTCAAGCCGCGAGCTAACTGAATGCCTAGTCTGGACTTTTTGTCCTGTAGTGCTACAGCTGGCATGACGGTTTAGCTTCTCTGCATACTTCACTCGTGTGCATCATCTGGCAGCTTGCCAGTCACGAGCCACCCGCGAAATCTAGTCACGAGTCCCTGCTTCACTACACAGTCTTGAGCATTTCTTCACACTCTCTCACACACTACCCTTATATGATTCCCCACCTAAATTTAGGGTTTCTAAGTACTGAATTACAAGCAAATTGGCATGGAATAAAGCCAACAAGATGGTTGATTAAATTTGACCTTAAAGACTTGTCTATAAAAGTGAGTATTGGGTTTAATTGTGGATTGGGCTCAAAGAAATTGAGGGATTTTAATTTTAATTTTTAAATTTATTAAAAATTTGTGCTGATTAAATTTATTAAAAAATTGTGCTGACGTAGAAAATTGTGGGAGCTTCAGAGGGTTCGGCTTTATATATATATATATATATATATATATATATATATTGAATATAGATAATAAGAAAAGAAAAATATATCTATATATTTATATGCAACGAAAGATATTGTTTTGACATCACTCAATATTTTAGTATTTTATTAGATGTAAGTTTTGACGGATAACATTTTATTTTTATATCCTCCATGTTCCCAAAGTTTTTCAAATGATTAAATATCAATAGCTATATTATCAATCAAATGTTTAAATTTCAAATTTTTATAGTTTAAAATTATGTATTAAAATAAGTTTATGGATCGAATAGTAGGTAACATCTGATTGGTATGAAATTTTATATGCGTGTTAAGAATATAAATAATTTGTAAATAACATGTAATTCAACGATTATATTTTCAAAATATATAGTCATATTAATTTTTTTAATGGGATTTGTAACTATTAATTTCAACCAAATTTGCAACCAAACTTTCTCTACAAAAGAATGATAAAATTTAGCTATAATACTGGTTGAATTACAGTCTAGCTACAATCTTAAATTAATAAAAAAACAACAATGTCCTACATTTAAGCCCATCATAAATTAATAAAAAAGAGAGAAATATCGACCAAAAAGAGTAGTGATAGACCAAAGACTGCAACCAATAAATTTGCATCCACATTACAAGAAAACGAAATTACATTTTACTAAAAGAAAAAGGACCCATGTTTATTGTTGAATGAAGAATGGTCAATCAAAGTATTCAAAAGTAAAAGACAAACCTCTAAAGTTAAAGCAGATTGGAAGATTTTGGTAAGCATCAATATCATTTAAAACTTTGAAGGCAGCTTTGTTGACTTCAGCCAAAATTTGTTGCCACTCTAAAATCAAAAGTTGCTTTTTGATCTGTACGGTCGCCCAATAGCTGTCGCCAGTCTAATTGCAATAACTTTATACCAATTATTGTTGCATTGCAACAAAAATTTCGAGTTGATCTTTTATTGCAATGGAGCTATCATTGTGATAACTTAATATCAATTATTTTACAATATTGCAATTATGATTATGAAGTTGCAATGAATATATCATTACAATAACTTGATATCAATTATTTTACAATTTATTGAATCATTGCGGATGGTGTAAATGGAGTCGCCACCTGGATTAGGTTTAGGACTGATCCTTACTAGAGCACGTGTCCGATGCTTAGGTATTAGGATGAGAAGGTGTTAGGCACCTAACCCCAACAAACCCATAGGTCGGCCTGTACTCATTGTGTTACAAATCTTAATCTCATCAAAGGATTTTCTAACATGTTATTCTAGACTCACACACACTCTAACATGCATCTATCAACATGGCATATCATTCCTAAGCCTAACATTCATCTATCAAGGCACAAGTATATATCACCAAGGGCAGTAAACATCATGAGGCAGGTTAATCAAGCATATTCAAATGTTCAAGCCTAGCATCATGGCATTCAACCAAGCACGTCATCAATATTTAGATAACTCATGTTCAAATCACTCAAATGCATGTTCATATGGTTTATGCATGACTTATCTCACTTATCTCCCTACATCACAGCACCTATGTATCAATACATGTTCACAGTATTCAACAAAATATAAACCCTAATCATTCATCTAATAAAAGAACAAATAAAATATGTTAATCTGCTGACCCAAGACTCAAACATGTGAAGAACAAATTAGATAGAGGCTAAACATGTGAAAGAAAACAAAAGAAAACTGAGAAAACAAAATCTTGGTTTCTAGGCGCGAGTGTGCATGTGCATACATAAGGTATGCGTGTGCATCCCAATTGTATGCGTACGCACACTTCAAGTATGCGTACACATGCATGAAGCATGCACACGCATACACACCCAGAAGCTAACCTAGAAACACAATATAGAAAAACAAAGCAAAATAAGAAAACTAACAACCTATCATGCTTCTAATACGAACACAAAGTAAACCTAAACTAGCACAGGTATATCAAGGCATCAAAACATGTAAGCAAACAAAAAAATAAAACAAAAAAACTCTTCAGAGCTTTGATGTGATTGTTCTCCTCAGTCAATCTAATCAATAACAAAACCAAAAGGTTAGTAAATTTTAGAACTCAAAGGTCAAGACCAAAGTAGGTCCCAACCAAGTAAAACTTGACTTGAGGATGTTTTTTTGTGAATAACTCCTTCTTTGATTCACTATTTTCTAGTGAATCTTGTATCTTTAGTCCTCTTTTGAAAAGTACCTTTTATGGCCTTTTATAATGGTAAAATAGGGGTGCAGGGGTGGCTCCCAAACGATGTGGAATTCAGTCTACATGAATTTATGTCCAAAAATCTTTCCTTTCATTGTTTCTTGAACCCTAGATGCATGCGCATACTCAAGGTATGCGCGTATGTGTACGTGTACTTCAAGTGTCCGTGTGCATACGCGTGTATGCGTACGCACACTTAGGTCTCTTGTAGCCTTTCTTTTCCAAAAATAAGTTTTATTTTTTCATAAATAATTCCTCAAGTCAAGATGTCACGAAATTGGGCCTTAAATCAACATTGGGCCTCAGAGTGACATTATCATTGGGGAATGAGGGCTCAGGACGTAAGGGGTACAAAATGAGGTGTCTACAGCATTCTTATGGAGTTTTGTTGAATGCTTTCCCTTCCCATTGGAGAAGGTCTAGGCAAGGAAATCATTAAGGAAGAGGCCTGTGGCTGCTTCCCATGTAGCTGTGTTGGTAAAGAGTGGCATGCTGACGAGAAAGAGCTGGGAAGAGAGAGGAAGGGAGAAGAGAGACAGGGAAAGAGTATGAAATTGAATATAAAAAATAAAAAATTAATGTAGCAATGATAAAGGCTCACTACATGTAGCAATGAGACTATCATCTTTAAAAACTTTAGTTAATTTACTGAGACTAATGCATACTTATTTTGGTTGAGTGGAGACAAATTTTTGCTAAAATATTAAATTGGCGAAGCTGATGTGAATGCTCTAAGTTAGTAACTTAGTATGTAATCAAAATTTCTTATGAGTCAGCTTCAAATGATTTGCATTTAAAATAAAATAAAATAAAAAACATTTATGGTTTAATATTTTTTTTTTCAAATGACAGTTCTACCTTAATTCTTTCCCACTTCTAGATTCCAAACCCAAAATAAAAAATGGCAGCCACCTTTCGTGGTGGCACCTTGAGCTGCACTGTTGTGAATGGTAGTGGTGCTAATTTGGGTCGGCCCTAAGCTAGGCTTGCACGAGAAGAGGGAGCCACTATGGTGATAGCTTGATTGTTGTGGCCATAGAGGTTTTGGAGAGAGAGAGAGAGAGAGAGTGTGTGTGTGTGTGTGTGTGTGTGGGGTTGTGAGAGATAAAGCCACCATTGCTGGTGGGGTTAATGGCGGCTAGGATTGAACAAAGGAGAAAGAAAGAGAGGGAGATTTGAGAGATTTCTAGAAGACGAGAAATAAATTTTGGTTGGGTTGAAACTTGAAACTGACCCATTTAGGAAGCCTAAACCAGTCTAAGTCCAACCCAATCCATCAAGCTCACCTTAAGGCTTAGGCCCAGGTACAAAGTTTAGTCCCCCAACTCCTTTGAGCCCAATCCATAATTAAAACCAATACTAACTTTAATAGACAAGCCCAACCTGAAAATAAATTTGATTTGCTGAACAAAAAAGGCCATGGAAGGCTTACAAAAGAGAAAGCTTGGGCCCTGCCCATCCTGACTCGACCTTGAGAAATAGGCCCAGAGATATTTTGGATGTCTCTAATAATAGTTTTGATGGGTAGCTTCAAGAAAATATAGAAAAGATTATTCCAAAATCAATGAATCTAATTTTATCCAACAATCATTTTGAAGATAGACTCCCATCCTCAATTTGTGACATGAGTAGTTTGAAAACATTGGATTTGTCCTCCAATAATTTTTCTGGAGAGTTACCAATGGAAATCGTTGCCAATTGCACCTTATTGATGGCTTTAAGGTTATCAAATAATCACTTTCAAGGTGAAATTTTCTCAAAGCACTTCAACCTATCCTCACTGGAGGTTTTGGAATTGAGCAATAATCATTTCATAGGTTCTTTTCCCGTGGTACCCTTAAAGTACTTGTTGTACATAGATGTTAGCAACAATCACATGTCTGGTACAATTCCTGAATGGATAGGAGGAAATCAAAGTTTAATATTAGCATTGACTATTAACTTGAGTAGCAACTTTTTTGAAGGTCAGATTCCATGTGGAGTAAGTGCATTATCTATAATAGACCTTTCTCGGAACTTGCTTTCTGGATTGTTACCGTCTTGCTTGAATTTACAGAAGGTTCTACACCTACTTTTGCATGGGAACAAACTCACATGGTCACTACCAAAAGCCATTCTCAATTCATCATATCTTCTGACATTGGACATTAGAGACAATAACATTTTCGGCAACATCGTTGATGAAATTCATGGACTTCCAAACTTAAAAAGTCTTTTGTTGAAGGGCAATAATTTTAGTGGTTTGATTCCGAAGAAGCTATGTAGGTTAAAGATGTTAAGCATTATTGATCTTTCTAAGAACTTTTTTTCTGGGACAATACCATACTGTTTTATGAACATAGCCTTAGGGAAACTAGTAGAGTGTTTTTCAATATGGCGATGGTACTTATATAGCTTTCCCAACTGGTCTTATCCCATATAAATCTCTTTTAAATGTGGGTTTTGAAATTGAAGAGTCATATATTAACTTTAACACTCTAGTTAACACTCTAGTTAAGATTGAGATTGTGACGAAATACAAGTCTGACCTGTACATGGGTCCCATCCTTGATATGATATCATAAGGATTCCCTAGGGTTTTTAACACTCCGACCTTTATATAAACAATATTACACACACATAGGATCCATATCCTGTGCAATACCTAGGGTATTGCACGGTGTGCAATACCTCCAATCCCAGCCATCCTTTTAATCTAATAGCTCCTTATTTTGACACCTCACCAGACACGCTGGCAATCTGTGGGCTCACTCAAGATTTCATTTCAACTTCCATTTTTGAATTTCACTAAAATTCTCTCTCCTTTCTCTTAATACCTCCGAGCTCTATCTGTCACTCTCCCTAACACTCCACTCTCTTAACCCCGACTACACCTCCACCATTCTCTCAACATCCACGCTTGCTCTCTACCTCTCCCTCAACCCCGTCGTCACCGCTTCCTACATACCCAACTCAGATCCATAAGCAAAAACAAAGAAAGAACGGCGGCTCACCATCTGAGATCCCAACCCCCAAACACGCGCACCCTTTTTAGACCCAGATCAGAGAGAGAGAGAGAGTAAGGGTTGGGATTTAGAAAGAATCGGGTGTTTAAGTGAGATTTTATGCTTTTCAAACCCAGATCAGAGAAAGTAAAGGTTAGGGTTTAGAGAGAATCGGGCAAGAGAGAAGTTGATGCTTTTTCAGGTTTGATCGATGAAGGGATATGAGATTGAGAGAGAAAGAAAAAGAGTTTGGTCGAAGGATCCCCATCGGAGGTGGTGGTTGTGATGAGCCAGCCTTGCCGATTTGGGCTTGTCTCAGGCAAGCATTTCTGGCTCTGGTATTTTCATTTCTCTTTCAATTTTATTTGTGAG
This sequence comes from Quercus aquifolioides, assembly GCA_019022515.1. Taxonomy (NCBI): domain Eukaryota; kingdom Viridiplantae; phylum Streptophyta; class Magnoliopsida; order Fagales; family Fagaceae; genus Quercus; species Quercus aquifolioides. The sequence goes on from CM032326.1 coordinate 372,073, forward strand.
AGTTTTGGAATTTTCGATTTTGAGTGACTTATTTACAGTTTTTCCATTTAGGTGAGGGGCTTAGAAGCACAGGGCGTGCCATCGAAACAAGCGGAGGCAATCACGGCTACACTAACGGAAGTGTTGAACGACAGTTTGGAGAATGTCGCTGATTCCTTTGTCTCGAAAGTTGAAATGCAGAGGGTAATTGCTAATACATGTGTAATTCATTCGCGTTTTTTTTTGTTTTGCACACCAAGTGTTTGATGTCTTGTTTGTTTAAGAAAGGAAAATATTAGATCAGATAGGATTGGATTACATTGTTTTGTTTTGTGTATGGCATTGCGATGATTTCGGTGTGATTTTGTGTGCAATCTAAGATGGTGGAAGATTCAAATCTTTCGAAGTTTAAGGCCGAAGTACAGAGCTTGCAGGTACTACTAATTGTTGATTCATTTGTTACTAGTCATACTTTATAAGTTTAGCTCAAATTTTAGGTAATGAATTACATATTTTTATATGTTTGTTAGTGCATGCCCAAAATATTATGGGTTCTTGGTTCAAAATCATCTTCCAAAATTTGGTGATTTTATTATTGACTATAATGATTGTAACCAAAAAAAAAAAAATAGAAATAAAAATTCTATGGTTATTGTATTAATTGAAATTTGTTTTTCGACGCTGCAAGATGACATAGAAGCCAAGCAGCCTAAGCTCCTACCAAGAAGCCTACTCGACCTACTGTGAAGCTGGTTTTGTTCATGAGACTCTATTTGTCTCCCTTTTAGAGATATTAGTTGTGCTTTCTGTTCATTCATGTGGCTTCAGCACTGTAGTTGTTTGCCAAGTTATTTAATTATTGGTTTGATTGTATTTAGAGCATGATACTGAGTTTGTTCTTCCAATTCCATCGTAATAGGGCCTTCAGTAGAGCATCTTCATCCTTTTTCCATCATAGATACAAAATTTGTTTGAACAGTGCATTCAGTTGATGAGTAAACTATTGATATTTCTTTCTCTTATCCAACCACCAGCCCGATTTTGGTATTATGTTCTCAATTTTCTCTAACTTTTAGTCATAGGTTTATTGCAAGAAACTGAATATTCTTATAATCCCTCAATCTTGGTACATTTTAAAATTATTAAGAGGGCTTGAATTATAATTGGGAAAGAAGCACCAAGCACCTTGATTTAGATCAGTCTAAAGAAATTTTCTCTTGGGGGCTGTTGTCGCAATGTAAATTTATTATGTGCCTTGGTGCAAGAAATATAGCGAGCTGGTAATAGGTTACCTTCCAAGCATCATCTTGAGTTTAGTTTTGTAAGGTGTTCCCCATATAAATTATGTTATTTTCGTCAATAGAGAAATTTGTTTCCCTCAATGAGAGGAAAGAGAAAGCGTTCTATAATGTTTTTCTTTTCAACATCTGGAATGTGTTTCTTGTCAATGTTATTGCTGGTACCATTATAAGCCAAATGAAATGAATGTTAAAACTAGTGTGAAAGACATAGCCACTAAACTTGTCCAAGTAAGAGCATTCCACTGAGTAAGAGCATGTAAAAGAAATTGGTTACCCGTCTCCTAAATAAGTTCTCTTCAAGGAGCTTCTAGAATCAAGCACGTATATATGATGAAGCATAAAAATATTAATTACTTGCATTTAAAAAATGAACAAGATTTGGTACATGACATTGCATTTAAAAATATTAATCACTTGCATATATAATTAATGTTTAACTAGAAGTTACTCAAACATGCACTTGCACAATCTAACATATTTAACATGTTTGACTAACTTCTTTAGTTACAAAAAATTATCCAAAAAATTTGCTACATGTGCAATCAATTATCTAATCAGTTATCTAAGTTGTCAGATACACTGTTCAAAAAACTGTCCATTGTGCAATATTAGCCATGTCTACTGTGCAATATACTCTCAGACAACCTGCCAAAAAATATTGTCCAAGCCATGTCCACTGCAATATACTATTAGACAAATTGCCAAAAAATGTTGTCCTTCATACTACAAAATCAATATTAGCCTAAAAAAATGTCAAAAAAATCAAGTTACATTTTGAACTTAAACAAATATGAGAAAATTTTGATAATAATTGAACTTACCATTTATTAGTTTTTTACATACCAAAAAAGTGTTGTGTTTGCAGGCAAGCATTTGTATTTTCAACACATGGAGTTAGTCCATAATTGAACCTAACTTCATTTTCCTGTGTATATATATAAACAAATAAGTTTATTCATTTGGTGAGTAGAGAGGTTATAAACACATGGATTTATTTTTTACTTGACCAATACTCATTTGGTGAGTAAGAATTAAAACTAAATATTTTAAATTTGAGGGACCAAAACTAAACTTGCCTCAACCAAAAATATAATAAGTCACTCACCAAATTGTTATAGGTAGAACTCACACAAAGGGCCAGTCAGGAATGACCTTTTAATAAAGTCACTCACCACAGGCCAAGCCAAAACCCAAATCACTCATTGCCAGGTATGCATAGCCAAGAGACGATCAATAGCCAACCACACCCAAATCATCCATCACCATCAACCATCAAAGAGCCAACCCAAATCACTCGTCAACAAGACAACACATAGCCAAGCCATAACAATATCCCAACCCATCAACTACCTGACTGGCAGCCAAGACCTATTTAAATCTTACGCATAAAGCCACTTTAAAAGAAACTTTGTAATACAAATCAATCAGAAAAACAAACTTCAAATCCACCACACAAATTCAAAAGTTTCTAGATAGTCACTTAAAACATGAATATTCTCGCCACACTATGCAAAGAATTAAAGAAAACTCCTGCAATTAACAAACAAATGTACAAAATATCAACTATTATAATTATAGAAGAATGAATGTTTTTCATTAAAAATAAAAGCTGAAAATTTGTGTACCAATATTGTGCTTACCAATAAAAATTTGCAGTGTGTGTGTGTTTATGAGCTGTGGTTCCCAACTGATTGAATTGTCCCATACATTAGTAACAAATAGTAACTAACAAGAAACATTTTTTTGAACTACAAAATGAACAAAGACCAAAAGAAAATATAAATTGAAAGAATGTTATACTACCCAAAGATGCAGAAACATTTTCTTTAATTAGTAATTACACGCACATACTGGGATTCAAATTCCAAACTAAGCAAATGAGGGGGAGAGAGAACTAAAGTATCATGTTATATGTGAATTAATAACAAGCATTTTGAAGGTTCTACTGAAACAATGCAGACTTTTATTAATATATTAATATATATTTGAGATCATTGCATTGTAAGTTCCAGTGTCTGGCACACAACCTTTCTCCTTCATGTGCTCAAAAATCTCAACGGCATCATCAATCCGACCAGCCCTCCCTAAACCCTTAATAAGGTAACTGAAAGTCAAACAATCAGGACTAAACCCATCCACTAACATTGCTTTTAATACACTCTCAGTTTCACTAACTCTACCCAATTTTGACCACCCTTCCACCTTAAAATTGGCTTCCGTTAATTGTTAAATTGATAAAAAAAAAAGATGAGAAAATTGTAAAGAGTGATCCAACCTGCCTAATGTTCCAACTTTTGTTTCTACTTCCTTCTAATCAACTACATTTTAATCCGAATTAACAAGGTTTAAAATTTTTGTAAAGAATCAAAATAGCAAACCAAATATACAACTATATAAAATCAATATTTCAAGGATTCCAGTCTTTAAGTACTTACAAGTGAACAAGTTTTGTTGTCTTCTTCTTCTCAAACACATAGCTCGCCAGAACATCCTCCTTTCCTACATCACAGCAATTAAGCAATTAAGATTAAAGAAATTAACCTTCAAGTTTAAAGCAATTAGGCTTCATTTTACAAAAAGTTATCAAATTTACAACAAAAGCCCAGATTTTTCTATGTTTAGTTTTCTTGAAGCAAAAATTGAATTTTTAGCATAAAACCCAAATGGCCAACCACTACTGATACTTTGTTTTGTTAGGTAGGACAAATAAAATGAAATTAGAGTAATTTTTATTATATGGTAAACTTCAAAAATTAACAATTCCACTTAATTAGACTCCAAAAACTTCATTGCCTATTTGAAATTCTTCTTCACTACCATCAAATTATCTTATACATAAAGATTCTCAAAAAAAAAAAAAAAACACGCACACAAATATATAGGAAGTGAAAGAGGGAAAAGGGGTACCAAAAAGAGGGGACCTTCACTCCAAGAGAGTTGGGACTTGGGACAGCTTCACACACGAGAGAGAGGGAGGAAGTTTTTTTGTTGAAAAGCAAGATCTATGTCGGAATTGGACGACCTTGAAGCTTCACCGGAGCTTTGGAAGCAGCAGTGATGGCAAAGAGAGAGGCTTGGCCTTGTGTGGACTAATACTGGGGATTGAAGGAGATGCAGCTGTGCAGAGAGAAATTATACAGTCCTCATGGTGGACCACGTCATTTGTCCACCATTCGGCATTCTAATAAAAGGCTCTCACCTATTTAAAATTGCTGAGTCAATATTCAATTTTTATTTAAAAGTTCATAATTTTAAACAAGTGAGAGTCTTTTATTGAAATGATAGACCATATCACTTGTCTACCATAAGATCCTTATAATTTTTCCTGCGCAGGGGGGAGAGAAAAAAAATTTGAGTTTATGTTTTATGAAACAGTGGGCGGGCGAGAAAATTTTTTAAGGGCAAAATGGTCTTTTTGTCATTTGGTGAGGTGTCAAAATAAGAAGCCATTAGATTAAATGGATGGCTGGGATTGGAGGTATTGCACAGGACATGGATCCACGCATACATAAATCTCCTTCAGAACTAGGGTTTTCTCTCAGAGCCTCCTCCATTTCCCAATTCACTCCTTCAGAGAGAGAAACACAGAGAAATCTCAATTCCAATGGCACCAAAGCAGAGGACCCCAAAGGTTAGCCGGAACCCAGATCTGGTTCGCGGGGTCGGCAAGTACTCGAGGTCCAAGATGTACCACAAGCGAGGCCTCTGGGCTATCAAGGCCAAAAACGGCGGCGTTTTCCCTCGCCACGACGCTCAGCCCAAGGCTCCTGCTCCGGCTGCCAAGGCACCCAAGTTCTATCCGGCTGACGATGTGAAGAAGCCGCTCGTTAACAAGCGCAAACCCAAGCCCACCAAGCTCAGGTTTTTATTATGGCTGTCTCTGTGTTTTTTTGGGTTTTTGTAGTTGTTTTACTTGTTGGGTATCTGGGTTTTTTGGGTAATTGTTTGGGAGCTGAGAAAATGTGGGATTTTTTTATGTTTAGATGTGTTTTTGAGTTTGTTTTGGTTGTTGGGTAATTGATATTTTTATGTATGTAAAGGTGTGCATGTGTGTTGGGTAATTGTTTGGTAGCTGAGTAAATGTGGGATTTTTATGTTTATATGTGTATTAATGATTTTGTATATGTATAGGTGTATGTGTGTGTGTTTGTTAGTTTGTTTTGGTTGTTGGGTATTTGATTATTTTTATGTATGTAAAGGTATATATGTTGGGTTTTTGAAATATTTTTTTGGGTAATTGATAGGTTGCTGAGATGGTGTGGGAAAATGTTGGATTTGTATATATACGTGTGTGGATGTATATGCATTCATGATTTCTTGTATTTATAGGTGTTGCTGATAAGATGCTATAAATTGTTGGATTTGTATGTGTTTAACTGCTGGATTAGCTAGTTGGGCTTTCGGTTTATTGGTAATGACTAGTCTGTAGAGGATCTGTAGCGCTGACCTTAAAATTTTGGGACTGTTGTTGTTTTGGTATGCATTGGTATGCCTGTAAGTGTTGTGGAAATGATGGAGGAAAGATTATTAATATTGAATCTGATAGTTTGTTGTTAATTGAGATTCAAATGTAATAATGTTTTTTGTTATCTGAAGATTGGTGGGATCAATCGGATGAGTTGGATTTTGATTTTTCATTGTTGGTTTCTAATTGACATGTGTAATTATTTTAATCTTTGTCATGTGGTTTTTGAATTTTGGAAAATTCTAATATATGTATTTTTTTCAATATGTAGGGCTAGTATTACTCCAGGAACTGTGTTGATCATTCTTTCTGGGAGGTTCATGGGAAAGAGAGTTGTTTTCCTGAAGCAGCTCTCATCTGGATTGCTTTTGGTCACTGGTGAGTGCCGGTACCCATCTACCTTTGAATTGTAAAGTGTTTTCATATTGTCTCATTATTGTGCTGGTTTGAGCGCATGGTGGAATTTGTGTTTTAGTTCCTAAATCTGTTAGCTACTTGTATGCATTTGTGGTGATTGCTTGTCTATAAGATTATTCCAGACTGTGTTCACCTGATGATGGGTTGACGAGCTTTTCTTGCTCAATAGATTCATCTTGATTGATTCTTAAAAAGAGAGTGAAACTTATGGATTTTTGTTGCTTCTGGATGTCCTAGATGGGAGTCATGGGAATGGGATCCATTTGGTTGTGGGTTCAATATGGATTTGGTAATTTTATTGTTAATAAATATTGATTGAAACAAAATAATCATATAGATAGTGAATGTCTAGAACATAGTCTATTTACTTTCTAAAATTTGCCATGTTCAGTTATCATGTGGTTTGTCTTGAGAAAATGGAGATGCAGATGCAATTTTACTCAAATTGTTTTTGGTGTAGTCCACTAAATGAGTTTTGGTTTTGTCTGTCATTAGATTGTAATGCACTCCAATTGCTGAGAAGAATTGGTACTTAGTTGCCTTTGTTAATGTCACTCACTCTTTATGGCTGTTGTGATATCTTCTATGCTTGTCAATGCAGGCCCATTCAAGATTAATGGTGTTCCACAAAGATGTGTCAATCAGTCTTATGTGATTGCTATTTCCACAAAGGTTGACATCTCTGGAGTTAATGTGGAGAAGTTTGATGACAAGTACTTCGCCAAGGAAGTTCAGAAGAAGAAAAAGAAGGGAGAGGGAGAGTTTTTTGAGGCTGAGTACGAGGTTGGGCTGTTAATATTGATGGTGTTTGCATGATGAATTTCTCCTGTATTTTTGTATTAATTCATTTTTATCTTTCAAAATGTAGGAGAAAAATGTACTCCCACAAGAGAAAAAGGAGGAACAGAAGGCTGTGGATACAGCATTGATAAAATCCATCAAGGCAGTTCCAGACTTGAAGACCTACTTGGCTGCAAGGTTTTCTCTTAAGGCGGGCATGAAACCTCATGAGTTGAAATTTTAGATGAAACACTGGAGTCATCAAACAGGTTAACAGGTGAAATCCCTCCAGAGTTAGGACAATTATCTTCAATTCATGCATTGAACTTGTCTTACAATCAGTTGATAGGTTCTATTCCAAGAACTTTCTCAAATATGACTCAAATAGAAAGTTTAGACCTTTCTCACAACAGTCTCAGTGGGAAAATTCCTTCAACATTGATGTTTTTGAATTTTCTCGAAATTTTCAATGTGCCTCACAACAACTTATACAGTGAACATTCAGACATGAAAGCACAATTTGGAACATTTGGAAAGAGGAGCTACGAAGGAAATCCATTTCTTCCTGGTCCGCCGCTAGAGAAAAGTGAGATACTGATAAACTTAAATAAGACTTGAAGGTCAACTTGATACCATTTTCCGTCACTCGCCTCTAAAGTTTCTTGTGGTAATGGAGGGGACTCATCTATCTTAACGAAACTTTTCTCCAGCGGCGGACCAAGAAGAAATGGATTTCCTTCGTAGCTCCTCTTTCCAAATGTTCCAAATTGTGCTTTCATGTCTGAATGTTCACTGGATAAGTTGTTGTGAGCCACATTGAAAATTTCGAGAAAATTTAAAAACATCAATGTTGAAGGAGTTTTCCTATTGAGACTGTTGTGAGAAAAGTCTAAACTTTCTATTTGAGTCATATTTGAGGAAGTTCTTGGAATAGAACCTATCAACTGATTGTAAGACAAGTTCAATGCATGAATTGAAGATAATTGTCCTAGCTCTGGAGGGATTTCACCCGTTAGCCTGTTTGATGACAAGTCTAATATTGATATCGTATCAAGGACAGGATCCATGTACAAGTTAAACCTGTATTTCGTCACAATCTTAACTAGAGTGTTGTAGTTAATATATGACCCTTCAATTTCAAAACCCACATTTAAAAGAGATTTATATGGGTAAGACCAGTTGGGAAAGCTATATAAGTACCACTATCATATTGAAAAACACTTGGTTTTCTTAAAGCTATGTTCATAAAACGGTATGGTATTGTCCCAAAAACAGAATTCTTAGAAAGATCGATAATGCTTAATCTTTAGCCTACACTTCTTCAGAATCAAACTGCTAAAATTATTGATTCTCAATTTCATCAGGGATGTTGCCAAAAATGTTAGTCTCTAATGTCCAATGTCAGAAGATATGATGAATTGAGAATGGCTTTTGGTAGTGACCTTGTGAGTTTGTTCCCATGCAAAAGTAGGTGTAGAACCTTCTGTAAATTCAAGCAAGACAATAACAATCTAGAAAGCAAGTTTCGAAAAATGTCTATTATAGAAAATGCACCTACTCCACATTAAATTTGACCTTCAAAAAAGTTGTTACTCAAGTTAATAGTCGATGCTAATATTAAACTTTGATTTCCTCCTATCCATTTAGTTGTACCAGACATGTGATTGTTGCTAACATCTAAGTACAATAAGTACTTTAAGGGTACCACGGGAAAATAACCTATGAAATGATTATTGCTCAATTCCAAAACCTTCAGTGAGGATAGGTTGAAGTGCTTTGAGAAAATTTCACTTTGGAAGTGATTATTTGATAACTTCAAAGCCATCAATAAGGTGTAACTCTCCAGTAAAATTATTGGGGGGCAAATTCAATGTTCTCAAACTATTTAAATTTTTATAGTTTAAAATTATGTATTAAAATAAGTTTATGTATCGAATAGTAAATAATATTTGATTGGTATGAAATTTCATATGTGTGTTAATAACGTATAATACAACGATTAAATTTTCAAAATATGTAATCATATTAAATTTTTTAATGAGATTTGTAACTATAAATTTTAACCAAATTTGCAATCAAACTTTCTCCACAAAAGAATGATAAAATTTAGCTATAAAACTGGTTGAATTACAGTCTAGCTACAATTTTAAATTAATAAAAAACAACAATGTCTTACATTTAAGCCCATCATAAATTAATAAAAAAGAGAGAAACATCGACGAAAAAGAGTAGTGAGAGACCAGAGACTACAACCAATAAATTTGTATCCACATTACAAGAAAACGAAATTACATTTTACTTAAAGAAAAAGGACCCATGTTGATTATTGAATGAAGAATGGTCAATCAAAGTATTCAAACGTAAAAGACTAACCTCTAAAGTTAAAGTAGATTGGAAGATTTTGGTAAGTATCAATATCATTTAATAATACGACTTTGAAGGCAGCTTTGTTGACTTTAGCTAAAAATTGTCACCAATCTAAAATCAAAAGTTGCTTTTTGATCTGTACGGTCGCCCACCTTACAAATCTCATCATTTATTGAGGAAAAACAAATCTTATCATCTATAATTGGCTTTTTTTTATTATTAATATTAGTTAATGAATGGCTTAAGATATTGGTTTAATGAATATTTCTAGAAAATAGTAATTAACTTATTTAACAAATTTTTATATTTTCTAGGAAATTGGTATTAAAATCTATTAACTATATAAAAAGCGGCTATGCTGCTACAGTATTTGGCCACTGTTCACATAACGTACTGTACTGTTCATCTACAGTGCAGTTTTGGTTAGCCACTTTTTTTTTTTTGAACAGTTACAGTTGTTTTTTCGGTCTTCCCTTTTATATATATATATATATATATATATATATATATTTTTTTTTTTTATACTAACCCAACAAATTTCACAATTATTAAGGTGTCAATTTCTTATAAGTCAAAATAAAATAATAAAATATGAAACTGTGACCAACCACAACTGAAAATAAATGTTTTATGAAAATGTTGTGACACTTGTTAGGTGAATGTGTAAAAACTACAGTACTTTTGGTTTGTTCAATATGTACTTTTTTTTTTCAATCATCGATTTGTGCTCTTTTTTCTACTAACTATATAAGAAGAGGCAATGCCTCTACAGTGCCCCTTTTGGTGTAGTGAGCCATTTTTTTTCCCCAAGTTTTGAACAGTTGCTACAGTGCCACTTTGGTTTGTTCAAGTGGCACTGTAGCTACAACATTTTTTTTTTCTGTCTTCTGTTTGTACTTTTTTTTTCTTTTAAATATTTATAAGAACCTGCATATATATTGTTATACTGACACAATAAATTTCACAATATTTTATTGAGGAGTCAAATTCTTATAAGTCAAAATAAAATAATAAAATATGAAATTATGACCAACTACAACTGAAAATAAATATTTTGTGAAAATATTGTGACACTTGTCTTATGTACGAAAGAGTGAATGCGCACAGAGTGCTTTTGCACTATACATTTGGTTTCGTGAGCTGCCTTTTTTTTCCTCATGTTTTGAACAGTAGCTACAGTACCAAGCGGCACTGCTACAGTGCCTAAAGTTTATTTTTTTTTTTTTTTTTTTAGTAATTGGTTTGTGTTTTTTTTTTCTTTTAAATATTTATGTAAGCTGGTATATATATTGTTATACTGACACAATAAATTTTACAATATTTTCACAATTATTGACATGTCAATTTTTTATAAGTCTAAATAAAATAATAAAATATGAGACTGTGACCAACCACAATTAAAAATAAATGCTTTGAGAAAATGTTAAAACACTTATTGTGCAGTGCTTTTGTTTTATTGCCCATGCGTGTATGCATTGTAGCTACAGTGCTTTTGGTTTAGTTAACTTGCACTGTAGCTACAGTGCCTAAAGTTTTTTTTTTTAGTAATCTTTTGTGATTTTTTTTTTCTTTTAAATATTTATGTAAACTGGTATATATATTGTTATACTGACAAAACAAATTTCATAATATTTTTACAATTATTGACTTGTTAATTTCTTACAAGTTGAAATAAAATAATAAAATATAAGACTGTAACCAACCACAACTAAAAATAAATGTTTTGAAAAAATGTTACAACACTAATTGTGCAGTGCTTTTGCTTTATTCAACTGTTTTTTTTTTAGATTTTTATGTAAGCTAGTATATACATTGTTATACTAACATTACAAATTTCACAATATTTTCACAATTATTGACGTGTTAATTTCTTACAAGTTGAAATAAAATAATAAAATATGAGACTGTGACCAATCACAACTAAAAAAAAATGTTTTGAGAAAATATTACAACACTTATTGTGCAGTGCTTTTGGTTTATTCAATTGGCATGGTAGATACAATGCCTGAAGTGTTTTTTTTTTTTTTTTTTTTTTTTTTTTTCAATAATCGATTTTGTGTTTTTTTTTTCTTTTTCTTTTAGATATTTATGTAAGTTGGTATATATATTGTTATACTAACACAACAAATTTCACAATATTTTTTCAATTATTGACATGTCAATTTCTTACAAGTCGAAATAAAATAATAAAATATGAGATTGTGACCAACCACAACTAAAAATAAATGTTTTGAGAAAATATTACAACACTTATTGTTATCACAATATTTTCACAATTGTTGAGATCTCAGTTTTTTATAGATCAAATAAAAAAAATGCTAAATCTACAAAATTTTAACATTAATTTCTACATTGCCTAAAGTTTTTGTTTTTGTTTTGTTTTGTTTTTTTGTTTTCTTTTTCTAGTTATCGGTTTGTGTTTTTTTCCCCCTTTTAAATATTTATGTAAGCTGGTATATCTATTAACTATATAAAAAGTGCCAAAGGCTCATGAATAGTGTTTTTTTGTTTATTCAATTAGTGAGGTGTACTTTTTGTTTTGTTTTTTTTTTTTTTTTTTTTATTCTTCAAGTATGCCAGTTGGTTTGAGCTTTGTTTTTGTTTTTGTCTTTCGCTTTTTTTTTTATTTTTTATTTTAGATGTTTATATGTTTACTTTGTACTTGCAATGCAAGTTTACATTGTAAATACACAAAAGTGGTTAATATTATACACATTTGCACAAAAAATGTTAAATATTGTACAAATTTTGTAAATGTTTACAAAATTTGCCATTTTTTTTTCTACAATATAAATTTACATTGTAATTAAGTACAACGTATACATAGAGATATTGTGAAAATGTTGTGATGCATGTGTTAATTCATTATGAGTCAAAATAAAATAATAAAATATCATACCGAGTTCTAACACAACTAAAAATGTCACGACATATTGTTATTATTACAATATATTCACAACTAATGAGGCGTAAGTTATAGGTCAAAATAAAATAATAAAATATTAAACTGGGATCCATCACGGTCTTATATGAAAGAGATTAACTTTTTATGACATAATTATCAAAATTCTTAAAATTAATGTCTCTTTTGATTGATGTAAATCTCTATGTATTTTAAAAATCAAATGCTTTATATCTTTATTTTGTGATACAAATAAAATTTTAAATTGATTCTAATCACTAATTTTTTTTTCCATGGCTAGCACGTGCTGCCCTAACTAGTTTTCTTAAAAAGGTCCAATAACAAATGCCCTAGAGGCATTCTTTAATATGACTTTTTTTTAAGAGAAAATATTTATATTTGGCATTTGATATTGGACATTAGTGTACCTTTTTATTTGTTAAGGTTGCATTAATTATATTCTAAAATACCCTTTTTCTTTTGTAGGATTAAGAAAAATGAGTGACACTCCACTTGTCTAATAAAAGCATGGAAAAGTGATTAATATGGTAGGACCACAACAAGTTGTTAAATTACAGTCTATCTACAATCTTACTTAATATAATAAATATTATTACATATTTTGAAAATCTAACCGTTAAATTACATATTCTTTACGCTTTTAATAAACATGTCAAATTTTATGTTCTATAATCTGTTAGTTTATACTTTATACATAATTTTAAACTACAAAAACTTGCAATTTAAATAATTTATTGATGACATAGCTATTAATCTTTAATTTTCTAGAAATTTTGCAAGCATAGAGAATATAAGAAGAAGATATAATACAATGGCAGATTTGTCAAAATTCAAAAATATTGTTTAATTAATTTTGTAACTAAATTTTGTAATAGGTTAATAAAAGTCAATTGTACGACAAAACACCGTAATATACACTAGATTTAAATGTGAATTGGAATATTGGAAACAATTCACTCACACAATCTAAAAATGTTGCAACATCTTGAGTCTTCATCCTATTTTACCTGAAATACTTGCACAACAGACATTAGACAAATATAAAGTATAAGAACAGTGCGATCAAGTGAATAAAGAGATGATCAACTTAATCAAACAGTCTTACAAAATGACCACAATGATCTATATCAAAGGGGAGGGGGGATTGATTATCCAAACATGCTTGCCAAGTTTTTAGCACAATCAAGAAAAGATAATACCATATTAAGATATTGAAGAGACAATTGACCATGTCCCATTGATTGGAATTTAAGCTAGAATTCCATGATTCTAAATTGCCCAACAGGCTCTTCACTGGGACAAGAGAGTAAAGGGGTGAAGAAGATGAGAAATACAAGTAGGAGGCTGTGGAAATTTTTCTTCTTCTTTCTTGATTTTTATGCTTTTCCACGTCATGAAAAGGTAGTCAAAGTCAAGCAAGTAACTTCACGGAAATTATTATTATTATTTCTTTTTGTTTTTTCCTTTTTTTTTTTTTTTTTTTTTTTTTGGTGTTTGGCTTTAGTTACTTGGAAAATTTGAGTAAATTCCATAAAGGATGCTAAGGGTCTGTTTGGTAGCAGTGTTTAGTTACAAAATTGGTTAAACAATATCTTTGAATTTTGACAAATTCACCATTGGATTATATCTTCTTCTTATATCCTCTATGCTTGCAAAATTTCTAGAAAATTAAAAATTAATAGCTATGTCATTAATAAATTGTTTAAATTGCAAGTTTTTGTAGTTTAAAATTATGTATAAAATATAAACTAATAGATTATAGAATAAATAATATCTGATCGACATAAAATTTGACATGTTTATTAAGAGCGTAAAGAATATGTAATTTAACGGTTAGATTTTCAAAATATGTAATAATATTTATTTTATTAAATAAGATTGTAGCTAGACTGTAATTTAACAACTTGTTGTGGTCCTACTATAATAATCACTTTTCTATGCTTTTATTAGACAAGTGGAGTGTCACTCATTTTTCTTAATCCTGCAAAAGAAAAAGGGTATTTTAGAATATAATTAATGCAACCTTAACAAATAAAAAAGTACACTAATGTCCAATATCAAATGCCAATATAAAAATTTTCTCTTAAAAAAAAAGTCATATTAACGAATGCCTCTAAGGCATTTGTTATTAGACATTTTAAAGAAAATTTTAATACCAATTTCACAGAAAATATAAAAATTTGTTAAATAAGTTAATTACTCTTTTCTAGAAATATTCATTAAACCAATATCTTAAGCCATTCATTAACTATAAAAAAAATAATAAAAAAAAGCCAATTATAGATGATAAGATTTTTTTTTCCTCAATAAATGATGAGATTTGTAAGGTTGGCGACCGTACAGATCGAAAAGTAACTTTTGGATTTTAGGCTGGCGACAGTTTTTGGCTGAAGTCAACAAAGCTGCCTTCAAAGTCGTCTTTTTAAATGATATTGATGCTTACCAAAATCTTCCAATCTACTTTAACTTTAGAGGTTAATCTTTTACGTTTGAATACTTTGATTGACCATTCTTCATTCAACAATCAACATGTGTCCTTTTTCTTTAAGTAAAATGTAATTTCGTTTTCTTGTAATGTGGATGCAAATTTATTGGTTGCAGTCTTTAGTCTATCACTACTCTCTTTCATCAATGTTTCTCTCTTTTTTACTAATTTATGATGGGCTTAAATGTAGGGCATTGTTGTTTTTTATTAATTTAAGATTGTAGCTAGACTGTACCAGTTTTATAACTAAATTTTATCATTCTTTTGTGTAGAAAGTTTCGTTGCAAATTTGGTTGAAATTAATAGTTACAAATCCCATTAAAAAAATTAATATGACTACATATTTTGAAAATCTAATCGTCGAATTACACGTTATTTACAAATTATTTATATTTTTAACACACAAATAAAATTTCATACCAATTAGATGTTATCTACTATTCGATTTATAAACTTATTTTAATGCATAATTTTAAACTATAAAAATTTGAAATTTAAACATTTGATTGATAATATAGCTATTGATATTTAATCATTTGAAAAATTTTGGGAACATGGAGGATATAAAAAGAAAATGTTATCCGTCAAAACTCACATCTAATAAAATAGTAAAATATTGAGTGAAGTCAAAACAATATCTTTCGTTGCATATAAATATATAGATATATTTTTCTTTTCTTATTATCTATATTCAATATATATATATATATATATATATATATATATAAAGCCAAAGCCTCTAAAGCTCCCATAATTTTCCACGTCAGTACAATTTTTTAATAAATTTAATGAACACAATTTTTTAATAAATTTTAAAAATAAAATTAAAAACTCTTTTCACTCAAAAAATAAATTTTTTTGATAAATCTATATATATATATATATATATATATAAAGCCGAAGCCTCTGAAGCTCTCACAATATTCCACGTCAGCACAATATTTAAATAAAATTGTTATTTTTAGTTCAAACTTAACCAGGAGTAAAACTCTATCTCTCTAATAAGTCCAACTTAAACTCAAACTCATCATTATCATTTTTTTTAAATAAAATTATTTTTGTTTAATTAAAACTTAACAATGAGTAAAACTCTATCTCTCTAATAATTCAAACTTAAACTCAAACTCAAACGTTGATAATCTATATAAAAACAAAAATTATGATAGGACTAAAAAAAAAAAAAAAAAAAGACTAACGTTGAAAAAAATGAGACTCACATTGATAATCGTGGGTTTAGTTTTTGGTTTAAAATTTCTACTAATTTTTTTTTTATATTGTACATGCAAATAAAACCTCTCTATTTTTTTGGAGAAAAATCAAAGATGCAACCTATGTCTTCCAGCCTAGGGAACAAAATTTTTTATTTGGTATGTTATATATAAATTTGTTGAATTTGGTTTGGTTCTGAAGTAGAATTTGAGGATTCTATAAATTTTGAAGTTTTAAGTCTTGGGATTTTTGGTATTTGCGTCTCTGTAGGTTGATCTTAATTCTTCACCATAAATGTTTTTTATTTATGTTCATATGATTTTTTTGTTTTCTTATTAAAAGCTATATTTTTGGTTGATTAATTATTTGTTTGGATTAATTTCAATTAAATTTTTTTTTTCAGAATGAATATTTTCTCATTGTTGGATTTTTTTTCAGAGCCAATAGTTTTTCTGTGCATCGCACGGGTTAGCGACTAGTTATTATAACCGAAACTTTTAAAGCTCCCACAATTTTCCACGTCATCACTATTTTTTTTTTTTTAGATTTTATATCTTATATATTTATTATTTCTCTTTCCACGTCAACATTAGTTAAAAAAAAAAACAAAAATTCTGATTTTATATGATAGATATTAGAAGATCATATATAGATACATATAGTTAGATTAATGCCACTTAGCCGGTTGCCATGTATTGAGAGTCCCAAAAGAAAATTGGATTTTATTGGAGTGGCGTGGAAGTCTTCAAATCACATCAGACTTACTCCTTCACAATGAAGGAGGTACCGACTTACTCTCCTATATATGTATAAACCTATGTGTGTTGCTGCAAACTATTCTTTTGTTACAGACACTTCTTTCTCAACCTCAAGGTACGAAAATTTCTCTTCACAGCTTCCACTCCTACAAGAACTCTTCTTCCTTAATTTTCTCTTATAAATTGCCACCCAAGCCATAACTCACACTACTTTATGTTCTCTGACTTTACAGTACACAAAGAGAAAAAAACTTTTGGACCCTAAATACCTCTACTCCGCTCAACTTAAAGCACTGGTTTGAATCTGATCCATTGTGTCAGCGAGTTCTGGCCACAGGCAGGTAACCATTATACTCCATAGGCTTTTTTATTCGTTTTGATCAGTTGGGGTCTGTTTTTTGTTGTCTAGAAATCTAAGGCTTTGATGGGTTGCATTTAGATTAATGGAGAATGTTTTTTCGTTTGTTCTTTGTTCTAGTTTAGATATATAAATATATTGATATTATGTTATTGCAATGATATCTTAATATTCATTGTTGCAATAGATTGTAAAATAATTAAAATCAAGTTATTACAATGCCATCTTAATATTTTTCATTGCAATAGATTGTAAAATAATTTACATCAAGTTATTATAAATATTTTTTTCATTGCAATATATTTAAAAATAATTCATATCAAGTTATTGCAATGATATCTTCATTGCAATAAGCTATTATTTCAAAATTTTTGTTACAATATATTGCACAAATAATTGATATCAACACTATCAATTTATTATAACGATTTCTTCATTTTAAGTTTTTGCAAGCAAGATGAGTAAAGTGAAAGAATATATATATATATATATATATATATATATTTCTGTAACAATATATTTGTTGTAATAGATAATTATTTCATATTTTTCATTGCATAGATTGTAAAATAATTTATATTAGATTATTGCAATGCTATCTCAATATTTTTCATTTCAATAGATTGTAAAATAATTTATATCAAGTTATTACTTTGGTATGTTAATATTTTTGTCATTGAAATAAATTTAAAAATAATTTATATCAAGTTATTGCAATGATATCTTCATTGCAATAAACTATTATTTCAAAATTTTTGTTGCAATAGATTGCAAAAATAATTAGTATCAAGTTATTATAACGATTTCTTCATTTTAAGTTTTTGTAACAAATTTTTCTAGTGCGGTGATGTATTAAAGCCTTTATTGCAACCGAAAATTACAAAAACAAAGGTAAATAAGATAATAAACATAAATTTTGTCACGTGACTTCAGGGACTCCCATGGCCATGCATGCTAGTCCTACCTCTACTTCTGCCCTTAGGGTTTCTGACCAACACTAGAAACTTGCTATTGATTTCGACATGGCTTACTTTCACTCCTACGCCCACATTGGCATTCACAAAGAAATGATCAAGGTCTAGATTTTTTTTTTAAGCTTTTTGGTGTGAGAAACTTTTAGCTGTTTTTGTTTGTGTGGATGCATTTTGACTATATTGGTTTTGTTTTATTGTGGAATTCGGATGTGGGTTTGTGATTGTTTCTCTTTTTCTAGTACTAGGTTGTGAGAATTGCTAATGAAAATTTCACTTCTTTAGCGTGTTTTGATGTTTACTTTTTTACATGTTGTTGGGTTTTGTTGTGTGAATGAATGGTTGTGTTGTTGAGCTCAAGTAGTTGGGTGTTGGGAGCTAAGTGCTTAGATTTTGATGTGGACATTATGGAGGGAATGAAATTGTTGTACTTTTAAGGACGTAGAAAGCACAGGGACTCAATTGATAGCAACGTTTAATAGTAACTCCATTGAAGAGTTTATAGAGTCTTTGGCTTTTTGTACATGCTATTTCATTGTAATTCTTTAGACTTATTGGTGTTTAGTGCACCTGAAGTAGTTTTTTGTCAATAGAATTATTATTTACCTGTTAAAAATAAATCATTGCATATAAATTTTGTATAAATCTACTGGCATTTACAGAGAAGAAAAATCATCAATGCATTCTATCAACCCCAAGTACGATTCTCCAAAAAAAAAAAAAAAAAATCCCCAAGTATATATGGAAAATGCTTTGATTTCTTCTCCCCTGCCATGATGTTATATGTTTTGTTATATAATTCTATTGAACTCATCATTGTGCATTTATTTGCAGGGTTTGTGATTCCAAACGTTCCTCTAGAGGAGACTAAAATTCTGAGAAGGGAAGCAACAGAGAATGGAATTGAATTGGTGTATCTACTGATAGGTTATTTAGACCCCTTAAACAACCAAATTGCGTAGCCTAGATTAATTAGCCAAGTTGTTACTTAGTCAAATTATGCAATTTCTAGGTTAAAGCAATTCAACAATCATATCAAGAATAATAATGCAGCGGAAAATAAATAACACAAGATATGATCACCCAGGAAACCACACGGTAAAAACCTGGGGAGGATTTGACCCACCGATCCTCAAGGCAAACCAGAATTCACTATGAAAGAATTGAAGTTCTTACAGAAGGACTACAAGCTCCCCGCTCGACTTCCTAATGCTACCCACCAGTACGAACTTCCTGACACGACCACGCGCAAGCTCCGAGTCCACGGACTACTTCTTTCTTGAATTCTTCAATCAGCTACAAGCTCCCCGCTTGCTTTTCTTTTAAGTTCCAATGGTTGCAACTATGTTGATCATCAAGATGTTGAAATCATCTCTACCTTGAAAACCCTAAGCTTTGTGTAAAGGAAAGCTCCTCTAAGATCTCACAAGAGATTTACACAAAACAGAAAATATGAGCAACAATAACAATATGGACAACCTCAAAAACGTGGCTAGGGTTTTGTTTATATACCTAGGGTAAAAACATAAAACCCTAAACGTTTAATGAAGTAGGGCTGAGTTGGAAATTCTGCAGAAAATTCAACCTGTGCGATTTTCGATCGATCGAGTCTAATCTTCGATCGATCGAGCCAGGCCAAAAGTCCCAAGTACTTCTGCAGCCACTCGATTCCAACTGTACAATAATAAACCAACTTTGAGCAAGCCTAAATAAGACTAAATACAATGTTTTGATCATGGTTTGCCAACATTACAAATTAGAGTTCTAAATACATAAAATCCTAAGACCTTAAAACCTAACAAACTCCCCCTTTGGCAATCCGTGACAAAACCATAATTAAAAGCTCAAAGTTTTACAAGTAAAAGCCCTTTACAAAAGTAATGCTCATAAACTCAAATTCAGCCTAACTACTATCCATCAGTTGCAAGTGTAGACAGCAGCTTTAGTTGAATCAACCTGTATATTCCTGAAATACTCAACAAACGCATAAACGCATGTGTGACAGAAAAGAGTAAAAACAACAGGTATAACATTCTTGTAAGATTCACACAACACAAAATAAAGACATATATGAATGATCAACTCATAAATATAAATCAATAAGCAGTGAATCATAAAGCAACAAGAATTAATGAATATAACAAGTATATCAATCAATGTTACTCCCCCTAACATGAATATCCCCAAAAATGATATACAAAGTGAAGCACCTAGATACAATCTAAAAAACTCCACAAGCTCCTCAAAACAAAAAGTCTCCCCCTAACTACAAAAACCCCTCTACAAGTCAAAAAACCACTCCCCCTTTTTGTGACGGAATGCCAAAGAGCAATCACAAGTCGCCATCAAAAGGAGGTGGTGAGGGTGAATGAAGACGCGCCAAGTCAGCTCGGAGAGCACGAAACTCATCTAGCAAGTCCACCAAAATCTGTCCATGAGCCGCCTGAACGGTCATGACAGTCTCCAAAGTACGACGAACATCGAAGTCGGCCGAAGGAGGTGGAGGAACATCAGCAGCAGCAGCATCATCACCAACTGGATCAGTAACATCCTCACCAGCAAGACCTGCAGAAGAAGAAGGAGGAGGTGCGCTACTAGAGGGCTCAGATCTAGGGTGTTTAGAACCAGCTCGAAGATGAGCAGCCCTTTGTCTAAGAAAAGACGCACCTATAGGAGCAATAACATGAACGGGCTCAGAGGAAGGGAAGCCACCAAGATCAAGATGAAGGAGAATCCTATGAATGAAAATAGGATGAACAAGAGCATGAGCAGATGATGAACTCCTATAAACATCGTTCAAAGAACGAAGAAAAAGATGGGGAAAACTAATAGGAGCATCGGTAACCAGAGCGTACAGAAATACACACCTCTCAAGAGGAATGGTGTGAACATGAGAAATGGGCCAGATAAAATGACACGCTATCCTAAAGAAAAGATAGTGTAACCCAGAGAGCTCAGCAGAGGTGATCCGAGGATCAGAACCCCACTGGACAGTAGTCCCAGTGATGTAAGACAAGACATCACTAATCTCGGGAGACACATCATATGGATAGACAGGATGTCGAACCAATGGTACCCCTAGAGCATCAGCCACTACCGTAGGAGTAAGGGTGTACTCTACGCCTCGTATCCAACTCTTGACTAGAGTGTTGGAATCATAGATGCGGATAGAGATGTTCGAATAGAACTCTCTAATCAAGGCAGAAGGTGGAGGAGGATCAGAAACATCCACCAAGGGTAACCAGCCCCTACGCTCAAAGTTTGCCCTAATGGCAGGATCAAGTTCATCTAAGTGAACAGAGCGCTCAGCCCAAATTTTTCTCCTAACATTCAGCTTCTCATAAATCTCTTGGTTTTTCTCACTCGAAAACTTCTCACGATCATAGGATGGAGGGGGTGAAGGAGAAGGTGAAGGAACATTCCTACGGGCTCTAGTTTTCCTAGGCATAGTGCTAAGGAAAGGACAGAGACACAAAGTGAAAAACCAAAAGAACAAGAGAAAACATAACCAAGGGCAGACTGCAAATTAGCACAATAAAAAATATAGAACAAAAATCTATATGATGCATGAACAGTAATAATGTTGTGATGCATGATCTAATGCAGTAAACAAATAAGTTCAATTGAGATTGAATTTGACAAAATTGGCTTGAACATGGAATTTTTTATCAAAAATCCCAAAAATTGAAAACCACTTGTTGAAAAATTTTTAACCAAATTGATGAATTGAGCATTACAAAACACAGCACATAGATTATAATGCTTAATTACACCAATACAACAAGCCAATTTCAGCAAATTCTACTCAATTTAACAAAAGCCACAATTCGGATTAAGAACAAACCCTAGAATTTTCAATTTTTCACCAAACTCAAAATTGATCAAATTAAACTATTTAGATCATGTCTATAGCATGTCCCCACAAAAACCCAATGATCAATTGCATAAAATATGGCTTGAAACAAAAGAAAATCCCAAAATAGCAAAGTCCGAAAATTACCCTTAAAAACATGGATTTATGCATGAAATGATGAAAATAAAATCAAAAGGAAGGGTAAAAGGGTCTTACCGGCTTGAGGAAAGAGAGATTGTGCAAAAACTTCGGAAGAAAACGACAAAAATCCCTAAGGTGGAGCCTTGCCAACGCGGAGAGAGAGAAAAAATTTGAAAAAGATTTTGAAAAGTATTTGAAAAAGGTCAGATCTGATCTTTTTAAAAAAGCTTTTTTCACAATGTTCGATCGATCGAAAATCAGATTCGATTGATCGAAACACACAGTCATTTTGAGACAAATGAAAGCACTTTTTCGATTGATCGAAAATCAGGCTGGATCGATCGAAATGGGCAGAGGCTCACTAAATTTTGAGAAAAATCACAGTTTTGAAAGACAAACCAAATTTTGAAAAACAACTCCTCAAAGCATTAAATTACAGAAATAAAATGCATGAGTATGAGATGGAATGATTTTTCAAAAACCCAAAATTTTAAACCCCAATTTTCTCAAAAAAAGTTTCAATCATTCTTCCTTTGAATATTCTCAAACAACAAATATGTTGTACACAAATCTCAAGATAATTTCAAACTTGGTTGGTCAGACCAAAAACACACACACTAGCATGTACAGTGTTTAACAAAGAGTAACTTGTGTAGTGTGTGATACTAGCAAAAACTTGAGATACATGTGAGGTGATATGTGAATAGCAATCAAACACAAAGTCTACACAATTCATCACATAGAATTTAAAAGAGACTATCACCTAAAGAGTTACATCCTATAACTCCCACATCTCCTAGAACAAAAGCTTGCAATCATGTAAGTTTCTTGTATTTTTGCCCCAATATTCAGGTGAAATTTAGCATAAAGCCTAATAGTACACACCAGATTAGATTATGTGAAATGGCATCAAGCCTAATAGTACACACCGGTTTGAATTAAGTGAATTGGCATCAAGCCTAATAGTACACACCAGTTTTAAGTATTAAGCATTTAAACATTTAAAGAGGCTACACCTTATGTTCTTTTTGTGCATGTGCTACACTTTCTCGAGCACAAAATCTTATGATATGCACTAAGGTGTTCATGATTGACTAGTGAACAGTGGTGAGATGGTTATTTATGCCTTTCTCAAAAGGATCAAGTCCGACAGTCAAATAACATGTGACTTCAAGATCAAGACAAAGTGATTAATAACCACAAACATCTTTCCCACACAACATGCACTACAAAGCTTTAACTAGTCAAGTGCAATATTTAAGCTCATCAAAGTTAAACAAGGTACACAGAACATGACATGTGTCAAAAGATAGACCAACCTTGTTTTTCAAAAATCAAGAAAAGTAGTGTCTAACATAATTTTTGCTTTCACTTTTCCCTTTTTTTTTTTTTTTTTTTTTTTTTTTTTTTTTTTTTTAAAAAGGAAAACAAATACATCCTAGAATGAAATGCATGAATGTAATGCAATGCAAGTCCTAGAACAAAAACAACAAAAAGACACAAACCAAAGAACAATGGTCACCAAAGAATAGAGCAATTAAGCACAAGGACCATGTCAGAAAGACTCAGTTAGTTCGAGTCTTTTGCATCCAAAACTTTTTAGATGCACCACGAGCATTGGAGTTCTTATTCACATTAGAGTGATTCCCAACTCCAGGATTGGAATAAAGGTTTAACACCTTTACCAATTCACCAATTAATGCCATAGGATCATGTGCTTGAGGCACAGGCACTTTTGGTTTAGTAGCTCTCTTATCAGCTTGAAGCTTGTAACAGTTAGGACGAATGTGTCCAGACTTTCCACAATAATGACAAACCCAAGCAGGTTTACCATGCATCTTGTCCTTAGATTTGGTAGGCTCCTTAGGTTTAGATTCTCTTAAATCTACCCTAGTCTTCTTAGGTGGTGAAACTTCTACGGGTTTAACTATCTCACTCACAGGTGGTTTGACAGTTTCACTCACAACCTCACTCACAGAAGGTTCAGAAGAAGAGGAAGGAACAAAAGTAGTGGAATGTGGTCCAGAATCAAAAATGCTTTCAACATATCCTAACCCAGTTTTATCAGCAGGAGACTTTTGAACATTCAGCATGTGATCAAGTTTAGAACTAGCAGATCTAGCAACAGATAAATCATGTTCCAAAGTTCTAACTTTATCAAGCAAAAGCATGTTCTCAGATTTAACATTATTCAAAAGCTCATTAGCATCAAACAGTTTAACAAGCAAATTTCTCTTTTCAAGCTCAAGAGAATCAATTTTCTTTAGGCCAAGTTCAACTTTCATAGCATCCTGTTATAGGCCTCTTGAAGATCTGCATCTTCAGAGAGTTCCCCATCAGAAGGGTTCTCCTCAGCAGATATGCTTTCATTGACTATAGCAGTAGCCGTGAAAGCAATGAAGTTTCCATCCTCGTCCCCACCGGACTCATCATCAGAAACCTCATTATCACTAAGGGTTACAGCCATAGCTTTACCCTTATTCCTCAAGAATGTAGGACATTCAGATTTCACATGACCATACCCTTGACAGCCAAAACACTGAGGACCCAAAGAGTTATTAGAAGATTGACCAAAATTTTCTCTAGGTTTTTCAAAATTGTTAACCTTAATGGGATCATTCTTCCTAAAATTTCTAGGTTCAGCAGTGTAAGTCCCTCTTGCCTTTCTATTTGTATTCCTCAGAAAGTTCTTAAAGTTTTTGGCAAGATAGGCAATCTCTGTAGCAGAGAGCTCATCATCAAATCCACCACCCTCAACATCATCAACTGACTTAAGAGCCATTGATTTGGATTTGTTTACTTTAGGTAGGTCAGACTCATAGGATTGAAGAGATCCTACAAGCTCATCAACAGGGATGGAGTCCACATCCTTGCTTTCAGTGATGGCAGTCACTTTGGGTCTAAAATCTTCAGTTAAAGATCTAAGAATCTTCCTAACAATTTTAGGTTGATCATAGATTTCACCCAAATTAAAAGCAGAATTGACAATATCATTTAATTTAGCATAGAATTCATCAAAAGATTCATCATCAGACATTCTAATGCTTTCGAATCTAGAAGTCAATTGTTGCAATTTATTAATCTTAACTGCCTTTGTGCCTTCATGCACAGTTTGGAGGATTTTCCAAGCAACATGAGCAACCTCAACATTAGAGATCCTCTTAAATTCCTCCATAGAAACAGCATTAAAGATAGCATTCATAGCTTTGCTATTGAAGCTTGCTGCTTCTTTTTCAGAAGTTTGCCACTCACTCACAGGAGTAGCGGGTTTCACCCATCCGTATTCAACGGAATTCCAAACCCTTTCATCAATGGATTTCAGGAATGCTTTCATCCTTACTTTCCAATAAGCATAGTTGTTCCCATCAAAATGAGGAGGAACAAACAAAGAGTGTCCATACTCCATGACAACAGGGGTCAAGGATCAGCTCAGAGATTAAAAATCTCAAACACAAAGAGCTACCCGCTCTGATACCACTTGATAGGTTATTTAGACCCCTTAAACAACCAAATTGCGTAGCCTAGATTAATTAGCCAAGTTGTTACTTAGTCAAATTATGCAATTTCTAGGTTAAAGCAATTCAACAATCATATCAAGAATAATAATGCAGCGGAAAATAAATAACACAAGATATGATCACCCAGGAAACCACACGGTAAAAACCTGGGGAGGATTTGACCCACCGATCCTCAAGGCAAACAAGAATTCACTATGAAAGAATTGAAGTTCTTACAAAAGGACTACAAGCTCCCCGCTCGACTTCCTAATGCTACCCACCAGTACGAACTTCCTGACACGACCACGCGCAGGCTCCGAATCCACGGACTACTTCTTTCTTGAATTCCTCAATCAGCTACAAGCTCCCCGCTTGCTTTTCTTTTAAGTTTCAATGGTTGCAACTATAATGATCATCAAGATGTTGATACTATCTCTAACTTGAAAACCCTAAGCCTTGTGTAAAGGAAAGCTCCTCTAAGATCTCACAAGAGATTTACACAAAACAGAAAAATATGAGCAACAATAACAATATGGACAACCTCAAAAACGTGGCTAGGGTTTTGTTTATATACCTAGGGTAAAAACATAAAACCCTAAACGTTTAATGAAGTAGGGCTGAGTTGGAAATTCTGCAGAAAATTCAACCTGTGCGATTTTCGATCGATCGAGTCTAATCTTCGATCGATCGAGCCAGGCCAAAAGTCCCAAGTACTTCTGCAGCCACTCGATTCCAACTGTACAATAATAAACCAACTTTGAGCAAGCCTAAACAAGACTAAATACAATGTTTTGATCATGGTTTGCCAACATTACAAATTAGAGTTCTAAATACATAAAATCCTAAGACCTTAGAACCTAACATCTACCTCTAATCCTATATGTTCCTCTACCTTGTATTTGGATTTAGAATTTTCAATTTAGAGTTTTCCTACTATTATTGTGTTTCTTATATCACCAAAAACCCACTTTTTCTTTATTATATATGAAATAAAAACTGTGGTCGAGAGCAATTGGTGGCAGGTCATGGTGATGGTAGACTAGTAGTAATCATAAAGTTTTTCTTCAACCAAATTTTTTTAGTAACTCTTTTGCAGAATAGTAATTAACTTACCTTTACTTAATCTTTTCTTAAGATATTATAAATTTATAATCCATATATATATATATATATTAATAGCCAAATCTCAGAGAAAATTCAATTAGATTTTAATTGGATTCTTAATTTTCTGCCACGTGTTCCATTTAATTTTTAATTTTGTACTAAGTGAATTATTGAATGTAAAAATCGAAGAGTACAAATCCAGTTACATTCTAAATTGGATTTCAATTGGAGTCCAATTTTCCACCACAAATCCATTTAATTTTTTAATTTTTGTGGCAAGTGAATTATTGGGTGCAAAAACCGAAGAATCTAAATCCAATTAAATTCTAATATATATAATGAGAAACATTACATATTTTATAAATGTATGGTTTAAAGAAAGTGTAAACTAATACCATGTATAATTTGAACATCTTCTAAAAAAAGTTATAATTTGAACCATATAATTGTGATTATTTTTAATTATACCTAGGTAGATGTACGAGGCTACACACTAGTTTAAATAATGGTATGGATTTTTTGTTTTTATAAAAATTACTAGTTTTTAGATAGTTGAAGATTGATACCCATAAGGGTTTAAACAAGTGGTTGGAAGCTTGGGATGAGATGGATCCAAACATACTAGGTTCAATCCTTATTAGGAGTTATCCTAGATGACCTTATACATGATTTTGGTAGGTTGATTGTGTATTTGTGGTTTACTCCCATGGGGTGGGTCCTAGGGTCGGCTCAACAATTTCAGGTCTTAGGCGAAAATTTTAAATGGAGCATTTCTTATATTTAAATATTTATTAAATAAAATTTATTAATTTTGTTTAATTTTTTAATTAAAATCTATTTATTAATTGGTGTGATAACTTATAAATTAGTTAATATGATATACATCAAATTATTAATTGGTATGATAGCTTGAGAATTCTAGCCTTTTGCCCTTAATTTTTAAAAAAAATAGGCAAATGCCCCTGTTTCAATACTCGATTAGCTTAAAATCGAGTTTCAATGAAAAACTCGATTGGTTTAAAATCGAGTTATGCCCGATCAAACTTAAAAATAAAAAATAAATAAATAAAAAATGCATGGAACTCGAGTAAATGGAAATCGAGTTCCAAAACGCCACTATAGGGCCCCTGAACCTGGTATTCTCATACTAATAAAAAATTTTGCAGGACAACGCCACTATCGGGCTTTAAAACGCCACTATAGGGAACTCGAGTTCTATGGAAATTTTTTTTTTTTTTTTTTTTTTAAGTTTGATCGGGCATAACTCAATTTTTTACAAATCGAGTATTTAATTGAAACTTGATTTTAAGGTAATCGAGTATCGAAACAGGGCCATATGCTTATATAGTTTCAAAACAATAGCATATTGCTAATTTTTAAAAAAAATTAAGGGTAAAAGGCCTAAATTCCCATGATAACTTATAATAATTGATAAAGTAAAAGTTTGTATAAAAAAATAAATAAATAAGTAAAAGGTACAATGGGTGTGTGCCGTGTGCATATACATTGATGAGTTTGGGTAGGTTAGTGTGGGAACCAGCTGTGAGCTATTGGCCATGGCTTTTGTGCAGAATTAGAATGTGCAGTGATGTGTGCAATACTGTGCAGTGCTATGGGCAGACTGAGCAGTGTTGTATTTTAGGATACAATGGTCTTTTCCAATGCATTCTATTGACCAATGGAATTTTTTTATTTTTGTAATAAAAAATATAGATAAATATTATATATATATATATATATATATATATATAATTTCTTATTTTTTTTACAAGTTGAGGCTTTCTTTTATTCGGGAGTTTTAGGCGATTGCATCAATTGCATTTATAGTTTAGCCAATCCTGGTGGGTTCAAAAGGTCATGGTGATGGCCCATGCCATTAAAATTGAAAAAAGAGGGGGGGGGGGGGGGGGAGGAGGACTGGGGAAGGGGGTGAATCTTTGAAAATTACTATAAACAATTTTTTAAAAGGCTTGATGCTTTCCGTTTTTCAAAAAAATATTTGTCAAGGCAGATGTGGACTGAACAAACACTTTGCTCAAATTGCCAAGTCATTAATTTTCATTAACCTTACATACAAAATTGTTAAACCTTTTTCCCTTCAGATGTGCTATGCAATTCCTTCTTTAAAATTTATGTTGTTGATATCTCGTAAATGGATCTCATTGGTCTGATATGTAGGGGTGTCAATTCGGGTTAGCGTGTCGGGTTCGTGTCGTGTCGAGGTAGGGGTATTCGACTAAATGCCTCAACCCTAACCCGACCCATTTAATAATCGTGTCATGATCTTTCAACCCTAACCCGACTTGTTAATAAGGCGGGTTGACCTGACCCAACCCATTTGACACATTTAATAAACGAGTCGTGTTGGGTTGACATGAATGTAACACAACCCATTTCAACCTGCATAATATTAAATATAACATCCATCTAGAAATAATTTTTTTTACATCCCAAAAAGCAGTGCATACACTTCAAGTCTTCAACCCACATTCAAAATAATATAGTTCAACAAAAATATAACATTCATCTAGAAATAAGTTCTTTATACTCCAAAAGAAGTGCATACACTTCAACCCAAATTCAAAATAACAAAGTTTAACAAAAATAAAATAACATAGTTCAACAAAAATATAATATCCTTGGAACTCGCCAAATGCTAAGTATCAATATTGAAAGAATTTGAGCAAACAGTAGACTAATCCTGACTATGACCACGATTATCATCTATAGATTCTTTGTTGATGTCCAAATTCATAACATCTTCCACAAGCTCATCCAATTTCATTTGTGCAAGTTCTATGCCCAAAAAAAAAAAAAAGTATTAGTAGTTCTAGGGTATGTAAAGTTTCAATTTCCAATTATATCCCTTGTAAAGTTTTGTAATTACTCACTTTTCTTTTTAAATTTAAAATATATGTTTGATATAAAAAGATATTTGACAAAACTAAAATAAAATAAATATTTATTTGTTATACAAGTTAAACGGGTTGTGTTAAGTGGGTCATTTCGGGTAGACACAAATAAATTGGCGTGTCAAACGTGTCTATTACGGGTTACGCGGGTTGACCCGTTTGTGACACGTTTCTTATCGTGTCGCTTTCGGGTTGACCCATTTATGACCCAAACCCATTAAGGCCCAACCCTAACCCGAAAAAACCCGTGTCGGGTTCGCGGGTTGGGTCGAACGTTGACACCCCTACTGATATGTCTGCATGGTGTGGTTAAGGTACTGCTCACTATACCCACTACTCCAACGGATTGAATGAAGGCCATTGTTGAAGAAGCAGGGCTTGTAAGGCCTTTTGCTATTTATAGCTGATGCTCCTTACCAAGATTCTTATTTTATTTACTTAATTGTTTTGCAACTTGAACGTTCCAGCCGAAACATTAGGCTTCTACATTAGTTATGCATTATCATTAAAAAAATGACGTTATTACAAAAGTTGGTGCTCGTTTTGATATTTCCAGTTCTGTTGAAATTATCTTTCTAATGTACCCTGTAAGACATGAAGTTATTGACACATATTTGCTATACTCGTGCAGTGAGAAAGTAAGTGCAAGTAACAGTCTTAAAATTTTCTTTTAGAAATGCCTACTTATGGCACAGGGAGATTGTGAAGTTGTTGACAATAAATCCTCGGATTTAAAATGTGAAAGTTCACACCTCTTTCTTGGTGTGATGTTTGCTTTAACTATGTATTAACCCTCGGGCACTATCTGGGCCATGGACACGAACAAGCCTGTAAAATTCAAACCTAAAGTTCTATTTGAAACAAGGCTTATTTAAGCCGTTCTTTCCACACAATCAAATTGACAAACATATTAGAGTAACAGCTACCTATAATATCTGTATCTTCCTCTCCTTCGTATGAGCATGAGAATTAAAAATCTCTTATATACAATACAGCTTTTTTCCATGCTAATGAAGGGCTTCATAACCATGATAAATTTTAAAGTTCAAAGAAGAACCACCAAAATGTCCACAAAAAAAGATAGTACTCAGGAAATTTCAAATTGAATTAAAATTGCCTTCACCTAAAAGGCGAAAGGTGCTTACAAAGCTTCCTTATTTAACTATTACAACAAACACCTAAGTCACATGTTAAGCACACTCTACTCTAAATTTTTTGCATAACCTATACAAACCAGCTTAAGAACCAGCTGGTTTGATTTACAAAATTAACCAATCCAAACCAAATTTAAGAACTAATCCGCAAACCAGAGAAAATCAAAGTTAGCCACCAAAACTCCTAAATCCTATAAGGATTACAAAATTCAAGAACAATTGATTAAAGTTATGGACAACTGGAGATGAATTGGAAATACCAATGAGCATAGCTAGAAACTTTCCAATGGCAATTGGGGTCATCTCTCTAGTTGCAAGATTCGATCTATGATCCCTCAAAAGGTTTGCAGCTCCTTCCTACTCCTTGTCCTCAATTGCTTAGCATATATTTTTCCTGTTTTCCCTTCTTTTAGGCTCATAAGTTTCCACCTTCAAAGCATTCGTGCGAATAATTTGATACACGTATATGTATGTTTCACAAGCTATTGCCACATCAAGCTTGATGGGAATTTAGACCCCTTAAACAACCAAATTGCGTAGCCTAGATTAATTAGCCAAGTTGTTACTTAGTCAAATTATGCAATTCTAGGTTAAAGCAATTCAACAATCATATCAAGAATAATAATGCAGCGGAAAATAAATAACACAAGATATGATCACCCAGGAAACCACACGGTAAAAACCTGGGGAGGATTTGACCCACCGATCCTCAAGGCATAACAGAATTCACTATGAAAGAATTGAAGTTCTTACAAAAGGACTACAAGCTCCCCGCTCGACTTCCTAATGCTACCCACCAATACGAACTTCCTGACACGACCACGCGCAGGCTCCGAATCCACGGACTACTTCTTTCTTGAATTCCTCAATCAGCTACAAGCTCCCCGCTTGCTTTTCTTTTAAGTTCCAATGGTTGCAACGGTAATGATCTTCAAGATGTTGAAATCATCTCTACCTTGAAAACCCTAAGTTTTGTGTAAAGGAAAGCTCCTCTAAGATCTCACAAGAGATTTACACAAAACAGAAAATATGAGCAACAATACAATATGGACAACCTTCAAAAACGTGGCTAGGGTTTAGTTTATATACCTAGGGTAAAAACATAAAACCCTAAACGTTTAATGAAGTAGGGCTGAGTTGGAAATTCTGCAGAAAATTCAACCTGTGCGATTTTCGATCGATCGAGTCTATTCTTCGATCGATCGAGCCAGGCCAAAAGTCCCAAGTACTTCTGCAGCCACTCGATTCCAACTGTACAATAATAAACCAACTTTGAGCAAGCCTAAACAAGACTAAATACAATGTTTTGATCATGGTTTGCCAACATTACAAATTAGAGTTCTAAATACATAAAATCCTAAGACCTTAGAACCTAACAAACTCCCCCTTTGGCAATCCGTGACAAAACCCTAATACAGCTCAAAGTTTTACAGATAAAAAGCCCTTTACAAAGGTAATGCTCATAAAAACAAATTCAGCCTAACTACTATCCATCAGTTGCAAGTGTAGACAGCAGCTTAGTTGAATCAACCTGTATAATCCTGAAATACTCAACAAACGCATAAACGCATGTGTGACAGAAAAGAGTAAAACAACAGGTATAACATTCTTGTAAGATTCACACAAGACAAAATAAAGACATATAAAAATGATCAAGTCATAGATATAAATCAATACGCAGTGAATCATAAAGCAACAAGAATCAACAAAAATAACATGTATATCAGTCAATGTTACTCCCCCTAACATGAATATCCCCAAAAATGATATACAAAGTGAAGCACCTAGATACAATCTAAAAAACTCCACAAGCTCCTCAAAAACAAAAGTCTCCCCCTAACTACAAAAACACCTCAACAAGTCAAAAATACCACTCCCCCTTTTTGTGACGGAATGCCAAAGGGCAATCACAAGTCGCCATCAAAAGGAGGTGGTGAGGGTGAATGAAGACGCGCCAAGTCAGCTCGTAGAGCACGAAACTCATCTAGCAAGTCCACCAAAATCTGACCAT
Source organism: Quercus aquifolioides (assembly GCA_019022515.1). Classification (NCBI taxonomy): domain Eukaryota; kingdom Viridiplantae; phylum Streptophyta; class Magnoliopsida; order Fagales; family Fagaceae; genus Quercus; species Quercus aquifolioides. Next base: position 404,758 of record CM032326.1, read on the forward strand.
GAGCCGCCTGAACGGTCATGACAGTCTCCAAAGTACGACGAACATCGAAGTCGGCCGAAGGAGGTGGAGGAACATCAGCAGCAGCAGCATCATCACCAACTGGATCAGGAACATCCTCACCAGCAAGACCTGCAGAAGAAGTAGGAGGAGGTGCGCTACTAGAGGGCTCAGACCTAGGGTGTTTAGAACCAGCTCGAAGATGAGCAGCCCTTTGTCTAAGAAAAGACGCACCTATAGGAGCAATAACATGAACGGGCTCAAAGGAAGGGAAGCCACCAAGATCAAGATAAAGGAGAATCCTATGAATGAAAATAGGATGCACAAGAGCATGAGCAGTGGATGAACTCCTATAAACATCGTTCAAAGAACGAAGAAAAAGATGGGGGAAACTAATAGGAGCATCAGTAACCAGAGCGTACAAAAATACACACCTCTCAAGAGGAATGGTGTGAACATGGGAAATGGGCCAGATAGAATGACACGCTATCCTAAAGAAGAGATAGTGTAACCCGGAGAGCTCAGCAGAAGTGATCCGAGGATCAGAACCCCACTGGACAGTAGTCCCAGTGATGTAAGACAAGACATCACTAATCTCGGGAGACACGTCATATGGATAGACAGGATGTCGAACCAATGGTACCCCTAGAGCATCAGCCACTACCTGAGGAGTAATGGAGTACTCTACGCCTCGTATCCAACTCTTGACTAGAGTGTTGGAATCATAGATGCGGATAGAGATGTTCGAATAGAACTCTCTAATCAAGGCAGAAGGTGGAGGAGGATCAGAAACATCCACCAAGGGTAACCAGCCCCTACGCTCAAAGTTTGCCCTAATGGCAGGATCAAGTTCATCTAAGTGAACAGAACGCTCAGCCCAAATCTTTCTCCTAATGTTCAGCTTCTCAAAAATCTCTTGGTTTTCCTCACTAGAAAACTTCTCACGGGCAAAGGATGGAGGGGGTGAAGGAGAAGGTGAGGGAACATTCCTACGGGCTCTAGTTTTCCTAGGCATAGTGCTAAGGAAAGGACAGAGACACAAAGTGAAAACCAAAAAGAACAAGAGAAAACAAAACCAAGGGCAGACTGCAAATTAGCACAATAAAAAATATAGAACAAAAATCTATATGATGCATGAACATTAATAATGTTGTGATGCATGATCTAATGCAGTAAACAAATAAGTTCAATTGAGATTGAATTGACAAAATTGGCTTGAACATGGAATTTTTATCAAAAATCCCAAAAATTGAAAACCACTTGTTGAAAATTTTTACCAAAAAGATGAATTGAGCATAATAAAACACATTACATAGATTATAATGCTTAATTACAACTACACAACAAGCCAATTGCATCAAATTCTTCCCAATTTAACAAAAAGCCCCAATTCGGATCAAGAACAAACCCTAGATTTTTCAATTTTTCACCAAACTCAAAATTGATCCAATTAACAGGTAATAATCATGTTTATGAAGTGTCCCCACAAAAACCCAATGATCAATTTCATAAAATAGGGCTTGAATCAACAGAAAATCCCAAAAATGGCAAAGTGCGAAAATCGCCCCCAAATGCATGAATATATGCATGAAAAGATGAAAATAAATTCAAAAGGAAGGGCACAAGTGTCTTACCGGCTTGAGGAGAGAGAGAATATGCAAAAACTTCGGAAGAAAACGACAAAAATCACAGATTTGAGCTTGCCAACGCGGAGAGAGGAAAAAGGTTTGAAAAGTTTTTGAAATAGGAACTTTGAAAAAGTCAGAAAAGTACCTTTTAAAAACCTTTTTCACGATATTCGATCGATCGAAAATTACATTCGATCGATCGAATGTGACAGTCGTTTTAGAACAAACTAAGGCACTTTTTCGATTGATCGAGAAACACATTCGATCGATCGAAAAGCACAGTCATTTTAAGACAAATGAGAGCACTTTTTCGATTGATCGAAAAACAGGCTGGATCGATCGAAATGGGCAGAGGCTCACTAAATTTTGAGAAAAATCACAGTTTTGAAAAACACAAACCTAATTTTTTAAAAAAACTCCTCAAAGCATTAAATTACAGAAACAAAATGCATGAGTATGAGATGGAATGCTTTTTCAAAAACCCAAAATTTTGAACCCAAATTTTCTCAAAACAAATTTCAATCATTCTCCCATTGAATTTTCCCAAGCAACAAAAAATGTTGTGCACAATTCTCAAGATATTCTCAAACTTGTTGGTCAGACCAAAAACACACACACTGGCACGTACAGTGTTTAACAAAGAGTAACTTGTGTAGTGTGTGATACTAGCAAAAACTTGAGATACATGTGAGGTGATATGTGAATAACAATCAAACACAAAGTCTACACAATTCATCACATAGAATTTGAAAGAGACTATCACCTAAAGAGTTACATCCTATAACTCCCACATCTCCTAGAACAAAAGCTTGCAATCATGTAAGTTTCTTGTATTTTTGCCCCATTAGAATATGAAATATATTATGTGAAATGGCATCAAGCCTAATAGTACACACCGGTTTGAATTAAGTGAATTGGCATCAAGCCTAATAGTACACACCAGTTTTAAGCATTAAGCATTTAAGCATTTAAAGAGGCTACACCTTATGTTCTTTTTGTGCATGTGCTACACTTTCTCGAGCACAAAATCTTATGATATGCACTAAGGTGTTCATGATTGACTAGTGAACAGTGGTGAGATGGTTATTTATGCCTTTCTCAAAAGGATCAAGTCCGACAGTCAAATAACATGTGACTTCAAGATCAAGACAAAGTGATTAATAACCACAAACATCTTTCCCACACAACATGCAATACAAAGCTTTAACTAGTCAAGTGCAATATTTAAGCTTATCAAAGTTAAACAAGGTACACAAAACATGACATGTGTCAAAAGATAGACCAACCTTGTTTTTCAAAAATCAAGAAAAATAGTGTCTAACATAATTTTTGCTTTCTCCTTTTTCTTTTTTTTTCTTTTTAATTTTATTTTATTATTAAAAGAGAAAACAAATAAATCCTAGAATGAAATGCATGAATGTAATGCAATGCAAGTCCTAGAACAAAAACAATAAAAAGACAAAAACCAAAGAGCAATGGTCACCAAAGAATAGAGCAATTAAGCACAAGAACCATTTCAGACAGACTCAGTTAGTTCGAGTCTTTTGCATCCAAAACTTTTTAGATGCACCACGAGCATTGGAGTTCTTATTCACATTCGAGTGATTCCCAACTCCAGGATTGGAATAAAGGTTTAACACCTTTACCAATTCACCAATTAGTGCCATAGGATCTTGTGCTTGAGGCACAGACACTTTTGGTTTAGTTGCTCTCTTGTCAGCTTGACGCTTGTAACAGTTAGGACGAATGTGTCCAGACTTACCACAATAATGACAAACCCAAGCAGGTTTACCATGCATCTTGTCCTTAGATTTGGTAGGCTCCTTAGGTTTAGATTCTCTTAAGTCTACCATAATCTTCTTAGGTGGTGAAACTTCTACGGGTTTAGCAACCTCACTCACAGGTGGTTTGACAGTTTCACTCACAACCTCTCTCACAGAAGGTTTAGAAGAAGAAGAAGGAACAAACTTAGTGGAATGTGGTCCAAAATCAAAGATGCTCTTAACATATCCTAACCCAGTTTTATCAGTAGGAGACTTTTGAACATTCAGCATGTGATCAAGTTTAGAACTAGCAGATCTAGCAACAGATAAATCATGTTCCAAAGTTCTAACTTTATCAAGCAAAAGCATGTTCTCAGATTTAACATTATTCAAAAGCTCATTAGTATCAAACAGTTTAACAAGCAAATTTCTCTTTTCAAGCTCAAGAGAATCAATTTTCTTTAGGCCAAGTTCAACATTCATAGCATCCTTTGTAGCAACTTTGCAAAGTTTGTTATAGGCCTCTTGAAGATCTGCATCTTCAGAGAGTTCCCCATCAGAAGGGTTCTCCTCAGCAGATATGCTTTCATTGACTATAGCAGTAGCCGTGAAAGCAATGAAGTTTCCATCCTCGTCACCACCGGACTCATCATCAGAAACCTCATTATCACTAAGGGTTACAGCCATAGCTTTACCCTTATTCCTCAAGAATGTAGGACATTCAGATTTCACATGACCATACCCTTGACAGCCAAAACACTGAGGACCCAAAGAGTTATTAGAAGATTGACCAAAATTTTCTCTAGGTTTTTCAAAATTGTTAACCTTAATGGGATCATTCTTTCTAAAATTTCTAGGTTCAGCAGTGTAAGTACCTCTTGCCTTTCTATTGGTATTCCTAAGAAAGTTCTTAAAGTTTTTGGCAAGATAGGCAATCTCTGTAGCAGAGAGCTCATCATCAAATCCACCACCATCAACATCATCAACTGACTTAAGAGCCATTGATTTGGATTTGTTCACTTTAGGTAGGTCAGACTCATAGGATTGAAGAGATCCTACAAGCTCATCAACAGGGATGGAGTCCACATCCTTGCTTTCAGTAATGGCAGTCACTTTGGGTCTAAAGTCTTTAGTTAAAGATCTAAGAATCTTCCTAACTATTTTAGGTTGATCATAGATTTCACCCAAATTAAAAGCAGAATTGACAATATCATTTAGTTTGGCATAAAATTCATCAAAGGATTCATCATCAGACATTCTAATACTTTCAAACCTAGAAGTCAATTGTTGCAATTTATTAATCTTAACTGCCTTTGTGCCTTCATGCACAGTTTGGAGGATTTTCCAGGCAATATGAGCAACCTCAACATTAGAGATCCTCTTAAATTCCTCCATAGAAACAGCATTAAAAATGGCATTCATAGCTTTGCTATTGAAGCTTGCTGCTTCTTTTTCAGAAGTTTGCCACTCACTCACAGGAGTAGCGGGTTTCACCCATCCGTACTCAACGGAATTCCAAACCCTTTCATCAATGGATTTCAGGAATGCTTTCATCCTTACTTTCCAATAGGCATAGTTGTTCCCATCAAAGTGAGGAGGAACAAACAAAGAGTGTCCATGCTCCATGACAACAGGGGTCAAGGATCAGCTCAGAGATTAAAAATCTCAAACAAAAAGAGCTACCTGCTCTGATACCACTTGATAGGAATTTAGACCCCTTAAACAACCAAATTGCGTAGCCTAGATTAATTAGCCAAGTTGTTACTTAGTCAAATTATGCAATTCTAGGTTAAAACAATTCAACAATCATATCAAGAATAATAATGCAGCGGAAAATAAATAACACAAGATATGATCACCCAGGAAACCACACGGTAAAAACCTGGGGAGGATTTGACCCACCGATCCTCAAGGCATAACAGAATTCACTATGAAAGAATTGAAGTTCTTACAAAAGGACTACAAGCTCCCCGCTCGACTTCCTAATGCTACCCACCAGTACGAACTTCCTGACACGACCACGCGCAGGCTCCGAATCCACGGACTACTTCTTTCTTGAATTCCTCAATCAGCTACAAGCTCCCCGCTTGCTTTTCTTTTAAGTTCCAATGGTTGCAACGGTAATGATCTTCAAGATGTTGAAATCATCTCTACCTTGAAAACCCTAAGTTTTGTGTAAAGGAAAGCTCCTCTAAGATCTCACAAGAGATTTACACAAAACAGAAAATATGAGCAACAATACAATATGGACAACCTTCAAAAACGTGGCTAGGGTTTTGTTTATATACCTAGGGTAAAAACATAAAACCCTAAACGTTTAATGAAGTAGGGCTGAGTTGGAAATTCTTCAGAATAATCAACCTGTGCGATTTTCGATCGATCGAGTCTATTCTTCGATCGATCGAGCCAGGCCAAAAGTCCCAAGTACTTCTGCAGCCACTCGATTCCAACTGTACAATAATAAACCAACTTTGAGCAAGCCTAAACAAGACTAAATACAATGTTTTGATCATGGTTTGCCAACATTACAAATTAGAGTTCTAAATACATAAAATCCTAAGACCTTAGAACCTAACAAAGCTCTTTAGTGTTCATATGGTTAAGTTCACATTTATGGTTACAAGAAAATAAGTAATAATGAACTATGCACTTCTTCAGGAGAGATTTTCATTGATAAACACAACATCAAGGATCTCAACTTGAAGTTCCTCCCTAAAAACATAGGAGCAGTTTCCCAAGAACCATCACTTTTTGCTGGCACCATCTTGGATAACTTGAAAGTAGGAACTATAAATGCCTATGACCAACAAATCCAGCAAGCACCAGTGATGGCAAATGCACACTCTTTTATATCGCAACTTCCAAATCAGTACCTTACAGGGGTCAACTGACAAATCCTATCCACTCACCTCAACATTTTTTCAGGCATGGAAATGACTAACAAAACCACAAGTAGCATAACAATTATTATCCAGTCTAACACAGAAATGGTCATTACAACTGATGCAAGCATTGAAATGGGAAAAAATCTATTGCACAGAGTGTGTTTTACACACTGCAAAAATACACTCAAGCCACTTTTAGTGTATTTGGGCAGTGTGTATTTGCACACAATAAACATTGCCCTTCGAAATTAACCCGTCAAACCAAGTATTTAATTACTACAACAACAACAATTGAAAGAAAAATATTGACAAGGGCAAAAATTATAATGACAACCAAAACAATGTCAGAACACTTGAAAAATCATATGATGCATAAGATTTTTAGTTCATGTCCCCTGACAAATGGGCTGGGAAAATTACCACCCTAATTTATGGTGGTAAAGTATAATTTGCCCAAATGATCCACTTCAAAGATTTTTCTCAATACTAGTATGGGTTGCACGTGCAAGGCACGTGCTAGCCAATAAAAAAGACTGCAATTAAAAAAATTGCAATTAAGGTTAGAATTAGAATTTATTTATAATTATTTTATTATTGAATTGTTAGAAATTGTACCATTAAGTGTTTCAAATTATTATGATCTATTACCAAATCTACGATTACTTTCAACATAGCCACCAACCTCCATCACTATCACACTATAAAAAGAATTGAACCTTGGTGTGCTTGGCGTTGAGCTCTTTAGTAAAATTCATATTCAATATTTTAAATTAGCTCAATTTTTCAAGAACAAACTACAAAATAATAATAATAATTTATTCTCACAGTTCAATATTTAAGCCCCAAATAAGTTACAAAATTTCGAACTTTTCTTTGTTCTATAAGAATATAAATTTCTCAACTATCAATCAAATGTCATAAACTAAAAATCAATGATCCAATGTAATCGCAAATAAAGCTAACTGCAAAGAAAGCTCATGTATTTTTTGACAGAAATGAGGAGATGGAAAAAAAAAAAAAAAAAAAAAACAAACAAAAATATTTGGTTTACTTGTTACAAACAAAATAAAGATAATCAGAAGACTGAACACTACATATTATGAACGGTGCAAGTCATGAAAGTGGTATTATATGTATTCATACAGGGTAGGTTATCTCGAACCCCATGAGCTTAGATGTTTAGATACTCGTTCACAATTACATCGTTTGGGCCATTGGCAGCATCAGCTAGTGGGATATCGTTCTAGCCATAGCTAATATAGCTAGTGGGATTTTGTTCTTATGGCCATTGCCAACAACAAGAAGTTGTCTTGCAGTCCAAATGGACCAAATCCTTCTGCATATGCATATCAACCATCAGAGTAGAACACAAAAGCTGACAAGCGACCGTACTACTTCATCAATGAGGTCTAGTACCGACACAACTTGCTAAATTTTGAAACAAAAAGAATTGTTAAAATAACAATAAAA